>CM057384.1:48687500-49152500 GCA_030015415.1 Cynopterus sphinx | reverse complement strand
AAAATGGTTAAATTCAAAATAGTGATAACACCAAATGCTGGTGAGGATGTATAAAATTGAATTGTTCATACATTACTGGTAGGAACCTCTCTGGAAAACAGTTTGGCTGTTTCTTGTAAAAAATAAAAATGCAACTAACTACCATGCAACCCAACAATTTTATTCTTGAGTATTTATCACAAAGAAATGAAAACATGTTTCAACAATAATTTGCACATGAATATTCATTGTAGTTTGATTCTTAACAGCCCAAAATTAAAACAACCCAGATGTTCTTCAGCAGGCGAACGGTTAAATAAATGTGGTTTATCCATACCAGGGAATCCTCCTTGGCAATAAAGGGACAGACTTGATACTTGAAACAACTTGGATGACTGTCCAGGGAATTATGCTGAGTGGGAAAAAGGTTACACACTGTATGATTCCATTCATATATACTCTTAAAATGAAAAAATTGTTGAAATGGAGAACACGTTAGTGATTGCCATGGATAAGGGATGAAGGTGAAGAGGAGAGGTCCATGGTGATAGGAATGTTTTGCTGCTGGACTGTATTCTCGATATCTTGGTTGTGAGATAATGCTATAGTTTTGCGAGGTGTTGCCATTAGAGGAAACTAGGTAAATCGTACATGAATATCTGTGTTGTTTCTTATAACTGCATGTGAACATGATTATCTCAAAATAAAAAATTTAATTAAAAGTATAAAATCTACATGAGGATTGAAACATAAAGTTGAAAAATCTATTAGAAAGTAGAACAAAATGAAAGAGAGGTGGAAAATATGAGAGAAAAAATGAGTCTGAGAGAATTAGTCCAGATGGTCTCTCACTTAGTCATAGGAGGCCCAGAAAGACAAAAGAGAAAATACAAAGAAATAAAACTTGTTGGGATTCCAGAACAGAAGAAGCAAGGCAGAATCCAGCCAATGCTTACACGGTATTCTAGAAATGCTGTGGAATTGGAGACACCAAATACCTTGGAAAGGGAGTCTCTTCCTCCCCACACGATAGCTAGGAAAGTCTCTCTCCCCATCCCAAAGAAGATTTACCCTGTGGAAGGTGAACCAGAGGCTGTCTGGGCTGGGACAACTCAGCTCTCTTGGGATGGAGTGAGGCTCCTTACTGAAACAGTGGGGATCATGAGAAAGTCTACACATCGTGTCATGAGACCCCTAGTGTGCTAACAGAATGGCTCATCAGGAGAAGAGTGAAAGGATCCTCTCCAGAGGAGCAGCTTGGCTTTGTGGGGTCAGCACCGGGAGGACCAACTGTCCACAGGCCCCAAAACCAACATATACACACATGGTTTCTTTTTTTTTAATTATAATTAATATATTTTATTAATTTCAGGATTATATTCCCTATGTTATACTTATATTCCTGTGACTATTTTCATGATTGGGAATTTGTACCTCTAAATCCCTTGCCCTTTTTCACCCATTCTCCCAAACCACCTCCTACCTAGCAACCATCAAAATGTTCTATCTGTGAGTTTGTTTCTTCTTTGTTTATGTTGCTTTTTAGATTCCACATATAAGTTAATTTAATGGTGTTTGTCTTTCTCTGTCTGACTTATATCACCTAGCATATATCCTCTAGGTCCACTCATGTTATTGAAGATGGCAAGGTTTCATTCTTTTTTATACCTCAGTAATATTCCATTGTAGGTAGGTAGGTAGGTAGGTAGGTAGGTAGGTAGGTAGATAGATAGATAGATAGATAGATAGATAGATAGATAGATGATAGATAGATAGATGATAGATAGATAGATAGATAGATAGATAGATAGATAGATAGATAGATAGAAAGAAAGATGGATAGATAGATAGATACCACCTCTTCTTTACCCATTTGTCTATCAATGGACACAGGTTGCTTCCATACCTTGGCTATTGTGAATAACACTGCAATGAACATGTGGATGCATGTGTCTTTTCAAGTTACTGTTTTGGGTTCCTTTGGCTAAATACCCAGAAGTGGAATTGCTGGGTCCTTTTTTGTGTCTTGTTGTAGCCTTTGTTTTAAAGTCTGTTTTGCATGGTATAAGTATTGCTACCCCAGCTTTTATTTTCAGTCCCATTTTCATGAGATATTTTTTTCATCCCTTTACTTTCATTCTGTGTGTGTCCTATCTGAATTGAGTCTCCTGTAGGCAGCATATGTAAGGGTATTGTTTTCTTATCCGTTCAGCCAACCTATGTATTTTGATTGAAGAATTTAATTCATTTACATTTAATATAATTATTGATACATGTGTAGTTATTGCCACTGTATTCATATTTTGTATCTTTCTTCTCTTCCGAAACAAGTCTTTTTAACATTTTTTGTTAAACTGGTTTGGTCTTGATGAACTCCTTTAGCTTTTTCTTGTCTGAGAAGCTTTATCTGCCCTTTAATTCTAAATTATAGTCTTGCTGGGTATAGTAATCTTCTTTGTAGGTCCTTGCTTTTTATCACTTTGAATATCTCATGCCAATTCCTTCTGGCCTGAAAAGTTTCTGTTGAGAAATTAGCTAACATCTTATGGGAGCTCCTTTGTAAGGAATAAATTGCTTTTCCCTTGCTGCTTTTAAGACTTTCTCTTTAACTTTAACTTCTGGCATTTTAACTATGATGTGCCTTGGCATGGGCCTCTTTGGCTTCATCTTGTTTGGGATTCTGTGCTCCCTGGACTTATATGTCTACTTCCTGTCTTAGGAAAGTTTTCTTTCAGTATTTCTTCAGATAGATTATCAGTCTCCTGCTTTGTCTCTTCTCTTTCTAATACCCCTATGATGCACATGTTGGTATACTTGATGTTGTCACAGAGGCCCCTTAAGCTATGCTCATTTTTTTAAATTTTTTTTTTTGTTCCTGTCCTGATCGTTTCCTGCTACCTTGTCTTCCAAACTGCCGATTCAGTCTTCTGCTTCATCAAACCTACTGTTGATTCCTTCTCATGCATCCTTCATTTCAGTTGTTGTATTCCTAATTTTTGACTGATTCCTTTTAATGTTTTCTATCTCCGTTTTTGTTGTCTATCTCCATTATTAACGTTTTCTATGTATTTGTTAAAGTTCTCACTGAGATCATCTACTCTATCCCTAAGTTCATGGAGCATCCTTATAACCAGTGTATTGGACTTTACATCTTGTAGATTGTTTGTCCATTTAACTTAGTTATTTTTCTATAGTTCTGTTCTGTTCTTTCATTTGGGACATGTTTCTTTGTCTCCTCATTTTGGCTGCCTCCTTCTGTTTATGTGTATTAGGTAGACTTTCTATGTTTCCTTGTCGTGATACAATGGTCTTATATAGTAGATGTCTTGTGGGGCCCAGTGGCACAGTCTCCCTGGTCACCTGAGCTGGGTGCTCAAGGGATGTCCCTTGTATGGTGTGTCTGTGCCCTCCTGTTGTGGTTGAGCCTTGATTGCTGTGGGCACATCAATGAGAGGCATTGTCCTCAGACTGACTGGTTTTGAGGACTAGCTGTGACTATATTTATGACTATAGTTTGTGCTAGGGCTGACCCTATAGAACAGGATTAGCTTTAGCAGGGCTCTGGTTTCTACCCAGTATTCCCTTTGGGTGTGTTACTTGTGAAGGTGGTTGGGTGGCATTCTGGTGTGCCCTAAAGCTAGCCACTGGGTGTGCTGATTCTGGGGCCTCTCGGAAGGGGCTCTGGTGAAGGTCAAGGTCAGCCACTGCCTGTGCCCAGCCCAGGGTCACTTAGTAGGAGCTACAAAATGACCAGCAGATGTTTTCCACCTATGCTGAGCTTGGATGCACCTGGGAGAGGCTAAGTTGCAAATCAAGTCTGGCTGTCATTAGTGCCAGGCTTGAGCATGCTTAGCAATAGGCACAAGGCACACCAAGGCCAAATGCTGCTTGTCTGTGGTTTGTCAGCGTTTGAGAGATTTAAAGAAAGTTTATAGCATGAACCAAGACAGGCTATTTGTGTGAAAAAGCTGCTGGAAGTGATTTGAGCCAGGAGCTCAAGTATCAGGGAATAATAACGAGGGCCAGGCGAACAGTTCGCCAGGTTAATGAAGCATTCAGATTTGGTGCCGGCCTGTACCTGCCAGTGTGTGAGGGGAGGGCTCATCAAAGAAACAGTGGTGGTGTCTGCCAGCACTTCTGCTCCCGTCATGAGCTGCCCTTCCCTCCAGCACTGGCCCGGAAGCTAGTCATTTAGCTCCTCTCTGTACATTCCTGGTGCTTTTCAAGCTGCTGCCTTAGTGCTGGAGCTCAAAGCAAGTGAGTCCCTGAGAGACTGATACTATGCATTGTCTCTTTAAGATCTGTAGTGCTCCGATTTCCAGAAGTCCTCCATCTTATGTAGCCACAATCCTCACTGGTTTTCACAGATCTTCCCTTATCTGAGAAGTTATGGGGACTTCTCTTTCCATCACCGGAGCCCTGGGCTTGGGAGCCCGTTGTAAAGCTGGGTTCCTTGCTCCTCAGAGGAGACTTCTGCAACCAACTTTTCCCTCCCACTTCTTAACCACCACATTGCGGGGCTGGGGCCTATTTGTTTCGCATCTCTGCCTCTCCTACCATTCTCAGGTGACTTCTTTTTTATATGTATAGTTATAGGCATTCTGTTCAGCAAGTTTTCAAGTGGTTCTTGATGATGATTGTTCTGTAATTTAATAATAATTTTTATATGGTCCTGGGAGAAGCTGAGCATAGCATTTACCTACTCTGCCATCTTGACTGGAAGCCGAGTCACTTTTATGTTTTAAACTGTATTAAGGTATACTTTATGTATGGTTATGTGCATTGCCATAAATGTTCAGCTGGATGAATTTTAACTAACTGAACATACCTGTTCCACCAGGTACCAGATTAAGAAATAGAATATACCAGCATCCCAGAAGCCATCTCACCTCACCTCTCCTAGCCTCAACCCCACTTCAAAGATAATGGTATCCTGACTTCTGGAAGCATAGGTTTATTTTGCCTGGTTTTATGAATTATGACAGTGAATCATGCATGTGCATTGCTTCACATCTGGCTGCCTTAGTAGAACATCATATTTGTGAGAGTTGCCTGTATAAATATGTGTATAGATTTTTATTCTCACTGCTGCATAGTATCCCATTGTGGGAATATACTGTTTTATCCATTCTACCATTGATAGGCATTTGGGTAATTTCCAGTTTCAGCTCTTACAAATACTCATCATGTGTTTATTCAGCTTTTAGCGCCTCTCTTTAAATATGAATAGACAGGCAAGGATCACCTAGAAAAAGCCTCTAATGTGAAAAATATAGAGTAAACAGAGAATCTCAGAGCTTTTGATTTAGGCAACAGAATAAAAATTCAAAGAAAACTGAAAAAAATATCTTCAGAGAGATAAGGGAAGATCTGTGAAAGAATCATGAAATGCTCTAACAAAGAAATTCAGACAACAATTTGTACAGTGCTCTTAGAAATTAGGAGCACACATTTAAAAATTCGATAAGATGACTGAAGACAAAGTTGAGGAAATGACAAAAGGGAAGAAAACATCAGAAAGTCAGACAGTCAATCTAGGATGTCCAAAGCCTGAGTAATAGGAATTCAAAGAGAAGAGAGAAAATTAAGGAGAGAAAATTATCCAAAACACAATAAAAGGGAATGTTATAGAACTGAATAACTTTTGTTTCCACACTGACAAGCCTCAGTAAGGCCCAATAAATGAAAAAAGACACAAACCAAGGTACATCACCATAAAGTTTCAGAACACTGAAAGCGGAGACATCATAAATGCCTCTAGTGGGCCAAAACAGCTCACATACCAAGGACCGGAGTTCCAGGCATGTCCACCCTCTCCACAGCAATCCCGGAAGCTGGAGAGCAATGATGCAGTGGCTCTGAATGATGAAAAGATACACTTCTACAGAGAATTTTATACTTAGACAAATTGTTATCAAGTATAAATGTAAAATACACATTTAAAAGTATAAATATAAAATACAATATTTTTAACACATAGGGTCTCAAATATTTTGCCTCCCGCATACACATTTGTGAAGAAACATACTTGAGAATGCACTCAGTCTATACACAGCACAGTCTAGGAAAGAAGGAAGCATCAGGACCTCCCACCCTGAGGATGGAACCCAGGACTAAAGTAAAGAGGATTTCCAGGTAATGAGGTATGTAAGACCGAAGAACGCAGCAACAGTCAGTTTAAACATCCAGGCTCTAGGGGATATCGTCAAGAAAAATTAAAACAGGTGGATTACTATTGTGGTTGAATAACTCCTCCTCCTCCTCCTCCTTCTTCTTCTTCTTCTTCTTCTTCTTCTTCTTCTTCTTCTTCTTCTTCTTCTTCTTCTTCTTCCTCTTCCTCCTCCTCCTCCTCCTCTTCCTGCTCCTCCTCCTCCTCCTCCTCTTCTTCTTCTTCCTCTTCCTCCTCCTCCTCCTCCTCCTCCTCCTCCTCCTCCTCCTCCTCCTCCTCCTCCTCCTCCTCCTCCTCTTCTTCTTCTTCTTCTTCTTCTTCTTCTTCTTCTTCTTCTTCTTCTTCTTCTTCTTCTTCTCTTTCTTCTTCCTCTTCCTATTTCTCTTCCTTTTCCTCTCCTTCCTCCTCCTCCTCCTCCTCCTCCTCTTCTTCCTTCTCCTCCTCCTCCTCTTTCTTCTTCCTCTTCCTATTTATCTTCCTTTTCCTCTCCTTCCTCCTCCTCTTCTTCCTCCTCTTCATATAAAAAATGGAGCAATTTCAAGGGGAAAACTGCATAAGAAAAATGTGTGATCACAGTATACTATGCGTATCCATTATGAACAGCATTAGGCCACCAGCGCAATATAGACTCTGAACACTGATTTAACAGAAACCTGATATAACTATAACTATATAGGTGGAACGTGAAGATAAAAAGTGTGTGTGAAGGAGAGGGATATACATAAGCTACTTCCTGACAGTACACAGATGTAATTCAGCAAATAATGTCTAATCCTTAAACGCCTAGTATTAGTAGTACAGTTTTGTCACTGAGACAGAAAACACAGAAAAGGCATCTAAAAGGGTTAAAAATAGTTGCTTCAAGGGAATGGACTTGAATAGGAAAAAGGATAAGACTTATTTTAAGCTTGAGAATGTTACATCTGAATTTTTAAGCTCTACACATTTTATTATGTTAAAAAATAAGCACACAAAAAAGTCTTTATTCACGAGTAAATAAAACTAGATATAACTAATATACAGGCCCTTTGCCTGGAAATTTTAAAGCTCTCAAGCAACATTTGAATCGAAGAAGAAATCAAAACCCAAATTGGGAATATCCAGAAATAGTAAAAATAATACATTCGAGCTAATGTTCTCCAGAGAAATATTCATAGCCTTAAATATTTATATTCATAAATAAGAAGCAATGAAAATTGAATTAAATATCTCTATGATTCTGATATCAATTTCAATGTATATATTATCTTAATAACTACCAAGAAATTCTCAAACACCATCCAAATATCCTACAATTCAACTCAATTCTGACACTGTCTACCTGAAGGCAGCATCAGATTACACAGGTTGAGGGCTCAGTACCACAAGAGTGCTCCCCACACCAACTTCAGATGCCACATGCACGTCCAGGTTGTCACCTGTGCTTCTGACCAACCAGCTGTAAATCAGAGGTTCTCAAGACTTCCTCCTGGATTTGATTAATTTACTAGAATAGCTTGCAAAACTCAGAGAAAGATTTTACTTCCTAATGACCAGTTTACTATAAAAGGATATAACTAAGTTAGCCAGAGTTACGAGATGCATAAGACAAGGTGTGGGGAAAGGGCTCTCTCTGAGCACACCACTCTTCCCCTAATCTCCATGTGTTCCAACCAACCAGGAAGCTCTCCAAACCCATCTTTTGGGTTTTATGGAGGCTTCATTACATAAACATGATTGATCAAATCATTGCCATTGGTGACTGACTCAGTCTCCAGTCCCTACCCCTTCCCTGAGGTAGGGGCAGATAACTTTGAAAGTTCTAAACGACTAATCACCTATCATCAACTGCAGTCCTTAGGTGACCCATGAGATTTCTAAAAGTCACCTTATTAATATCACAAAGACATCCTCATCACTCATCCCGTAAGCGATTCCAAGGTTTTTAGGAGCTCTGTGTCAGGTACTGAGATGAAGAATATATATTTCTTATTATAAATCATGACATCAAAATCTCACTCAGGAGGTTAGAAAAAGAACAAAATAATCCTGGTCATTCTTTTTGGCTGTCCAGTATGTGCACACTTTCTGTGAGCAGAGCACCCCCTCAATCCCCAAAAGAGGCTCTCCTTCCCAGCCCCGTGCATCAGGGCTTTGAGCTCATGGTAAAGCCAGGGCTTCTCCAGCTGTAATGGATGTGGTCAGTGGCCTCTAAGATTGCCCCAGCACCCCATCCTTTGGCAGTCACACCCATGTGGTCCCTCTCAGAATGAGTGGGGCCAACCTGTGAAATGATATGTGTGACTTTGAAAGCTAGGTCATAGCAGGCACTAGGGCTTCCTCCTGGCTTTCTCTTGGACCACTTGCTCTGGGGCAGCTAGCTAACATGTTGTAAGGGCATTCAAACAGTTCCAAAGAGTGGAGGGGCCCCATGAAGAGAAACTTCCACCTCCTGCCACACCAGTATTAACTTGCTAGTGAGTGGCCACCTTGAAAGTGGACCCTCTACCCTCAGTAAAGCCTTCAGATGACCACAGCTTTGGCCAGCATCCAGCTAAGCCACACCCTGAGCCTCAGAAACAGCGTGAAAGCATTAGTGTATATCGTATTAAGCCACTATGTTTTGGAGTGATTTGTCACGTAGCAATAGACAATATGATGGCATACAAACCATCTGGGAATCCTGTAAAATGCAGTTGCTCTCCCAGTCTTCTGGGCGAGGCCTAAGATTTGGCACTTTAACAAAATCCTAATGATGTCACTGGCTAGCCAGCAGTTAGTGCTTGAAGAGCAAGGATTCAGCTCCACTCTCAACCTGAATGGAAAACAAATAAGCAGAGACCATGGTAAGGGCAGGAGGGCCCAGTGTACTGTGACAGTGGTGAGGACAGTACCAGTCTAGTGCAGCAGTGGTGGCAGCAGTGGTGTGCCCTGCCTTGCAGAACGACTTCGCCGTGCAGACTCCGGGAGGTCCTGTGAGGTGCTGCATAGCCTCTCAATCAATTCTGGTTCTGTTGAAATTAAAGTTGGTTTCTGTTTGCTGGCAACTGGGAACCTTGGCTGATAGAACTGGTCAGTGCTGGGAAACACTGGTCAAAGTTACAACACAATGTCATCACGTAAACAAAGAGAATACTTCCACCTGGCCTTACAGGCCATGCCTACCTAGCACAGTGCCGGAAGCTGTGCGTAGATGACTTTGCCATCATGAGGCCCAGCACCTAAGGGTTAGAAGAGAAAGTTATAGGCCAAGCCCTTCCTGGGATATGGGCCCTGTGACAGGTCTTAGGAACCCTCCATCATTAATGTTTAACTGAAAGGAACAAAGTCAGAAATACTTCTAAGGAATGATGTAATATACAAAGCTCCGAGTTAACATTCCCTGATGCTGAGGAAACATGAGAAAGTTGAGAGAATCAAGCGGGGCCCAAGCAACAACTGGGCCTCCTTCATTGATGGGGCCAGGCTGCCCGTAAGAGTGAGACTGCTGGGTGCTAGACTCAAAGATAGCTCATCACCAGGCAAGCTAAGTTGAAAAAGGTAAGGAAAGCAGTTTCTTGCCCAGTGGGATATGTTATGTTTCGTTTTGATAAAGATGAACCGGAACTTTAAATAGACAATCAGTGGGGAGGCTCTATGGGAGGAGCTAGGGCTTATGGAAGTTCTCACACTGGGTGTAATCATGAGAGCCCTGCAGGACGAACTCTACGTTTATAATAAAGCTATACGGTTCTAACTCCCCCTTCCACTAACTAACTTCCTTTTCCCTTCGATTGATACCTCTCCATTTTGACATGTAGACCAGAGTGTGCATGCTCATGGTTCGCCATGTACTAGGTTGCAGCCCTTTCTTTTTCCAAATGAATCATTTTGGTGAGTTGACTCCTAATCGATACATCCAGGACATTTGGAACCCCGAGTCATGTGTGGAGAGTGTGGTTGTGGATGGACAGGGCTTCAGTGGCAGGGTGTCAGAATAATGATCTTGCTGTCACATTGAGTGGGAAGCAGGAGAAGTCAGCACAGGGGGCCAGTATGCTACCCATGGGGCAGTGTGTGGGGAAATAGTCTTTCCATCAGGGAATATACATAGATCCTCCCCACTCCCAAACCCTGGCTTATCCAAATACAGGGGAAGGGCATCCTAAGTGACAGAGGGCCAAGCTAGCTACGCATTACGTCAGTTTGACTCCAGTGCCTGACAGACATGAGGACCTTAAAGCCATCAGGGTTCTTGATTGCAAACAGAAACTCCATGTACTAAGGGTCAGAGCTAGCTGGCAGGCTCTCCAGGAGGCCTGGAGAACAGAGGAAAGAGGAAGCAGGCAGGAAAAGCTACATCAGGGTCACAGCCCAAATCACATCTCCAAGCCAGAGTGGCAAGGCGTCCAGATGGGTGGCATGGAGTGGCAAGGTGTCACCCTTGCACAGACCCCATCCCTGGCAAGCAAGGAGCCTTGGAGAGTCTGATCAGAGGGGCACAAAAAGAGTGTAGACACAGGCCACCTGTAACATCTTGGCTACAAAGGAGTCTGGCAACAGGAGCCTCACCTTAGAGCTCTGAAATGGAAGATCTGCAAGACTCAGGAGGTGGAGCCTGCCAGACAGGTGGGACAGCCGCAGGGAAGTCACATTCAGACAGTGAGAAAGGAGAGTAATGTGCACCCCAGGGCCCTGCCAGCCACAGTACAGGCCTGAGGAATACCAGGCCCTCTGCTTTTAGATGTCCTTGTGTAAAAAGGGCCACATACTACACCTGACGAGCTCAGAAAAGACCAGAATGAAGGGCTCTACAAACTCCAAGACGCAAAAGTAACTACAAAGGATGGTCCAAACATAAAAAGGCCTAACTAAAAGTGGGTCATGGTGGGTAGCCACGTCCTGGACCTGCAGCTTTCTTGGCAAAAGTCAATCTTTAACTAAGCCTACCTATTTTGTCTTTTTACATCTAAGATAACATACCTCTGAAATGTCAAAGTAATCTTCTCCAGACCCCGCAGAGCACAACCGCTACACCAGAGCACAAGACCACAGAGCCACGCATTGTTGTCTTGTTCCTAGAACACCGTCCGTGTGCTGTAACTGTTAATTATTAACTATCTTGCACACACCAACGTAGAAGAAGTATGTGTCTTTTTGTTTTATTTTTAATGCAATCCCAGAGATTTTCGCAGTTCGCTTTCTCCTACTGTCTTACTACAATCAGTGAATTTCATGGGACCCCTGCCGTGTCCTCCTTGGATGTTAATGTATAAAATAAGCTGCAAAACTGCCATTCTCTGGAGCATTTTCTCGCTCTGTTGAGATTTTGCTCCCCAGCAATTGTCAGTTTGGCTCAAATAAACTCATAAAAATTCTATACAGGTTTGGACATTTCTTATGTTGATATTCCCCAGGGCATGCAGAGAACGTGAAACACTCAAGGACACTTCAGACTCCAGCCATCTTCTGCAGACGTGGTGACCCAGTTTGGAATGTCCGTGTTCATGTCCCAGGGAATCACTCTCCTCTTCCTGCCTGACGAAAGGGCCCATCTCTTCTTGCAAAGCAAGCGTGTAGCACCAACATAGATATGTTGTCGAATTATCTGCAAAACCCAGAAAAGAGTCTCCTCATTTTACCAGCACAGAACTGGCCACATAGCTGCTTGCTGGTGAAGCCTGAGAACTAACTGCAGATGCCTCGAGTGCACCCCAGCCCAGGTTCTATGCCAGGGAGTAGAGTACCTAAGGGTAGAGCGGGAACTACTTGCCTCCTGGGGGAAGGCACGCTGAGCATCCCCTAGCCCACCGCACTGTGTCAGTCATCAACTCGCTTGAGCTGCTCTCACAAAGACTGCAGGCTGGCTGTCTTAAAACACAGACCTCTGTGCTTTCATAGTCCTGGAGGCTGGAAGTCTGAGGTCAGAAAATCAGCAGGGGTGGTCCCTTCCACACTTTTCTCCTCGGCATGTAGGTAGCCATCTTCTTCCAGTGTCTTTTCACGTGGTCCTCCCTATGTGTGTGTCCATGTCCTAATCTCCTTTTCTTATGATGACACCAATACTATTAGATTAAGGCCCACCCTAGTGGCCTCATTTTACCCTAATTACCTCTTTGAAGGTCCAGTCTCCAAATACAGTCACGTTCTGAGGTCCTGGGGATTAGGACTTACACGTGTGAATTTGGAAGGACAGAATTCAGCCCATAATACTGCTGCTTAATTAGAGTTGCCAAATTTAGCAAATAAAAACATAGGACACAGAGTTAAATCTAATTTCAGATAAGCAATACATAATTTTCTGTTGTTTACCTCAAATTCGATTTTCACTGGGTGTCCTGCACTTTAGCTGGCAACCCTCTACTTAATAAACCACTCCAAACTCTGTGGCTTAAAAATCACAAGTATTCATTGTTGACAGACCCACAGGTCAGCTATTTGGGATCAGCTGGTCTTGGATGGCCAGGACAGCTGGCTCCTCCTCCATGTGGCCTTTCATCCTCCAGCGTATTGGCCCAGGTTTGTTCCTATGATCCAAGAGAAATTGAATGCTGCAAGACCTCTTGAGGCCCAGGCTCAGAACTGGCACACCAACACTTGGGCCATATTTTGTGGGTCAAATCACAACACAGGGCTAGCTCGGACTCCAGGAGCAGAAAAATGAACCCTGCATCCTCTTGGGAGGGCAGCACGTGGAGTAATAGGGAGAATGGGGAGCGGGAACACTGGCAATAGACCTACCCTGGCAGCCTTGGAGCCCCAGCCCTGAGCCCACCATGACCACCACATGGCATGAGGTAGGGAGGAAGGAGTTCGGACCCAGAGCTCTGTGAGTAAGTCAGAGTTGGGAGCAATGACCCGTAGGGCAGGGAGGTACAGCTGCTCTGCTCTGAGAGGGGAGAAGTGATCGATCATAACTAATTAGGGCACTGTTCTAGGTGCAGAAGATACAGCAGGAACCAAGATAGGCAAAAGCCCTGGGTTGACAGGGCAATAAACAAGACAAGTAAAAGGATAGTTTTATGTACACAGGAGAAAATTATAGTAGAACAGAGGACCCAAGACAGGTGGGTGGAAATGGCCGTTTCAAATAGGGTGATTGGAAATCTCACTGAAAAGGTGGCACCTGAAAAAGTGAATGGAGAATTCAGACTCGTAGACTTCAGAATTACTAGCCCTTGACATGTACTGAGTT
The DNA here is from genome assembly GCA_030015415.1 of Cynopterus sphinx. NCBI lineage: Eukaryota > Metazoa > Chordata > Mammalia > Chiroptera > Pteropodidae > Cynopterus > Cynopterus sphinx. The sequence goes on along the minus strand of CM057384.1, from coordinate 49,139,199 downwards.
TCTAGAATCCAGTATTCATAAACTGGGAACTTCAAGCCAGGAGGCAGACCATCTATTCCTCATGCCAGCTCTTCTCAGAAGATCTGACAGCCGCACTTGCACAGAGCTGCAGGGAAATTTCTCCTCCTGACACCAATCCAGGCTCACGGTGGGAAATGTTTTGAGAGTCAGTTGCTATGGGAAGTATTTCAACTGGCAGGACTTCAAAAGTCAAGAGTGGCAGCCTCTCAGTCTTCAAGGGCCTCCACCTGAGAAAATTAATGGGCTGTTGTCAGGCCCACTGGGAGCTCACCCTGGGCAGAGTGAGTCTGCAGCTCTGCCTCTGTGCCCTAACCCAGGACTACCAACAAGTAATAATAAGCGACGTGCCAGGGCTTCGTGTCCTTTCCACTGACGTCCACGCAGAATCCCAGCTGTTCATTCACCTCTGTGGGTGGATGCAGAAGGGGACAGTGTCAACTAGTGGGCAGTTAAGCTAAGAAACACTCTGATCTCACAACTGCTGACCACAGCAGCTCTGTGCAGACACCCCTGATACCAGTTACAGGATCCTGGGCTGCAAAGACAAGAGGAGGCTTCTACAGGTAAGCCAGAGCCAGAGGGCTGCTGAATAAGACCCCCAAATTTTGACAAAGGCCAGTGAGGAATACCTTTGTAAGAAACTGTCAGAGGCTGGGGATGGGGCTGTAACACTTCTTGATGAAATTCTATGACCCGAATCACGCACAGATCATCCACAGAAACAACTGTGATCTGTTGGATGGCTGGATTCTGTTGTGGGGGGAACAACAGGGAGACCCCTCACCTCCTGCAATGCTCCACGGGGGTATGGGAGGTTAGTAAGAACAAGAGAAGATGAGAACAGGAAGCACACGGTAAGATACAGGCTCCCCTCCCCCATGGGAAGCATGAGCCCGACCCTCTAAAATCTCCATCAGAGGCATTGGGGTCAAAGTTTGTAGGATGCAGACAAAGGGCAAAAATGCAGCTCACAGTAGTGTGGTCAGAGGGGAGGGCCCCTGTGCCTTTGAGGGCTTGTGGCACGAAACAGAAACCATTTCAGTGATTGCAAGAGAAAGGTGTTGAACGATGGGAACGAAGTCCTTGCATCGTCACTGGATTGGCCGAGAAATGGCCTCTGGATGGGACTTCTGGGTAGTCCCCACAGAGAGTGTTAATATCCATGTAACATTATGCTACAACTCATGCAAGGATCTGGAAGACATCGGATCAAAATAGCAGCACACCAAAGATAAAACGCAGATCCTAAAATAGCAGGCGAAAGAGAAAATCTCCTTCAAGGAAAGACAGTTAAACTCATGGCTAACTTAAGAGCAATAATGGAGGCCAGAGAACAATAGATTAATATCTTCAAAGCTCTGAGTGAAAATTGCTCAACAAATTTGTGTACCTGCTAAAACTGTCTTTCAAAAAGTGGGTGAAATAAGATAAAGATAATTCAGAAGAAAAAACAATTTTTTTCTTTTGTTGCACAGGCAACAAAAGGAAAAATGAACATTGGACCTCACTAAAATTAAAAACTTTTATGCATCAAAGAACAGTGTCAATAGAGTAAACAAGTAATTCATAGAACAGGATAAAATATTTGCCAATCGCAATATGCAAGAGGCGGAAACAACCCAAGTGTCCATTGACAGGTGATGGATAAATAAAATGTGTTCCGCACATAAAATGGGATGCTGTTCTGCCCTGACGAGAAGGAAAATCTGATGTGTGCTACAGCATGAAGGAACCTTGAGGCTATGATGCTCATGTGAAATAAGACAGTCACGAAAATACTGTGCGATTCCATTCATATGAGGTCCCCAGAGTGGTCAAATTCAGAGAGACAGAAAGCAGAGTGGTGGGTGTCGGTGGCTAGGGTGGGCTGCGGAGAATGGGGAGTTTTTGTTTAATGGGTACAGAGGTTCAGTTTGGGAAGATTAAACATTTGTGTAGCTCGTGGCGGTGATGATGGATCACCACCACTGCGAATGTATGAAATGCACTAAATTTTAAACTAGTTATGAAAGTAAATTATATCTTATGAGTATTTTACAATTAAAAATGTTCTAATGAAACAGAAAATTTATTGCCAGTAACAGATTCAAAAGAGCTTATTCTTGATATTTCTGTTTTTCAGAGTTCCTTTCCCCTGCCTTTCCCAGGCACCAACCTGCCTGCCAGCTCCAAACTCTCCTTCCTAGATTCTATTCTATACCCTGAATCTAATATCATACTTCTCCCCGCATCTCCCTCCTCTCTAGTAACCACTAGTCCATTGTCCATGTCCATGGGTCTCTGTTTGTGTCCTGTTTAGTTGTTGCTTTTAGGTTATATTCCAAATATGAGTGATGCCATGTGATTTTCAACTTTGGTTTATTTCACTTAGTGTGAATATTTCAAGGTCCATCCACGTTGCTGGAAATGGCAGTATTTAACCTCTTCTTATGGCTGAGTAATATTCCATCGTATATATGTGTTGCAGCTTCTTTAACTGACCATCTATTGTAGGACATTTCGGTTGCTTCCATGTCTTGACCACTGTGAATAATGCTGCTATGAACATTGGTGTGCAAGTATCTTTTCTGATATGGGTTTTCAAGTCTTTGGGGTAAATACCCAGTAGAGGGATTGCTGGATCATATGGTAGATCAAGACTTAGCCACTGTTTTCCATAGTGGCTGTACCAATTTTAAGTCCCACCAGCAGTGTATGAGGGTTTCTTTCTCTCCACACCCTCTCCAGCATTTGTTATTACTTGTCCTGTTGATTTTAGCCATTCTAACAGGTGTGAGATGGTATCTCATTGTGGTTTTGATTTGCATTTCCCTAAGAGCTAGCGATGTTGAGCATATTTTCATATGTTTGTTGACCATTCGTATGTCCTCTAGGGAGAAGTGTCTGTTCAGGTCCTCTGCCAAGTTTTTGATTGGATCATTTTTTTTATTGTTGAGTCTTATGAGTTCTTTGCATATTTTGGACATTAGGCACTGAAAGCGTTGCTTGCAAATACATTTTCCCATTCGATGCTTACCTTTTACCTTGTTGACAGTTTCTTTTGCTGAGCAGAAGTCTTTTTAGTTAGATGTAGTCCCATTCATTTGTTTTAGCTTTTACTTCCCTTGCTTTTGAGGTCAAATTCACAAAATCCTCTTTAAGTCCAAGGTCATTGAGTTGCATTCCTATGTTATCTTTTATGCATTTATTGATTCCGGTCTTATACTCAGGTCCTTAATCCATTTTGAGTCAAACTTGGTGTGTGGCGAAAGGCAACAGTCTAGTTTTATTCTTGTGCAGGTGGCTTTCCAGTTTTCCCAGCACCATTTATTGAAGAAGTTTCTTTTCTCTACTATATGTTTTTGTCTTTTTTTGTCAAAAATTATTTGCCCATATAAATAAGGATTTACTTCTGGGCTCTCAATTCTGTTCTACAGGTCCATGTGTCTGTTTTGCTGCCACTACCATGCCATTTTGATTACTGTCTCTTTGTAGTATAATTTGAAGTCGAGCAGAGTGATGCCTCCAGCCTCGTTCTTTTTTCTCAGGATGGCTTTGGCAGTTCGGGGTCTTTTGTGCTTCCATACAAATCTGATGATTTTTTTGTTCTATTTCTTTAAAATATGCCAATGAGATTTTGATGGAGGTTGTATTAAATCTGTATAATGCTTAGGTGATAAGGTCATTTAATTATGTTGATTCTTCCAATCCAAGAACACAGAATATCTTTCCATTTCTTTGTATCTTCTTCGATTTCTTTTAATAGGGTAGTGTTGTTTTCATTATCCAGGTCCTTCACATGTTTCATTAAATTTATTCCTCAGTATTTTACTCTTTTTGTTGCAATTGCAAAAGGAATTATTTTTCCACTTCTTTTTCTGATACTTCATTATTAGAGTATAGGTACACTATAGATTTTTAAACATTGGTTTTGTATCCAGAGACTTTACTCTATTTGCTTATTGTTTCTAGTAGTGTTCTTGTAGTCTTTAGGGTTTTCTATATTGAAAATCATGTCATCCGTACATAGTGACAATCTGACTTCTTCATTTCCTATTTGGATGCCTTTTATATCTTTCTCTTGCCTGATTGCACTCACTAGGACCTCCAGTGTTATATTGAATAACAGTGGTGATAGTGGACAGCTTTGCCTTGTTCCTGGTCTTAGAGGGAAGGTTGTTAGTTTTCACCATTAAGTATAATGTTGGCTGAGGGTTTGTCATATCTGGTCTTTATTATGTTGAGGCACTTTCCTACTATACTGATTTTGTTAAGTGTTTTGATCAAAAATGGATGTTGTATCTTGTCATAGGTTTTTTCTGCATCTATTGATATAATCATTTTTAAAATTTTTTTTATTTGTTATGCAGTGTAACACATTAAACGATTTTCATATGTTGAACCATCCCTGTGCCTCTGGGATGAAGCTCATTTGATCATGGATGTATAATCTTTTTTATATTTTGCTGTATTCGCTTCACAAGTATCTTATTTAGGATTTTTGCATCTGTGTTCATGAGAGATATTGATCTATAGTTTGTTTTTATGTGTTATCTTTACCAGGCTTTGGTATCAGAGTAATATTGGCCTCATAAAAAGAGCTGGGAAATTTTGCCTCCTCTTTGATTTTTTGGAAGAGTTTAAGAAGAATAGGGATTAAGTCTTCTTTGAATGTTTGGTAGAATTCACTGGTGAAGCCATCCAGGCCTGGACTTTAACTTTCTGGTAGGTTTTTGATGATTGTTTCAATTTCCGTACTGCTGATTGGTCTATTTAGATTTTTCAGATCTTCTTGATTCAGTCTAGGAACGTTGTATTTTTCTAAGTACTGGTCCATTTCTTCTAGGTTATTAAATTTGGTGTTATATACTTTTTAATAATATTTTTGTGTGATCTTTTGTATTTCTGTAGCAACTGTCATAATTTCCCCTCTTTCATCCCTGATTTTGTTTGTGTTCTCTTTTTTCTTTAGTGAGTCTAGCCAGGGGCCTGTAAATTTTATTAACTCTTTCAAAGAACCAGCTCTTTTTGGCATTTACTTTTTCTATTATTTTTTGTTCGTTATCAATTGCATTTAATTCTGCTCTAATTTTGATTATTTTTTCCTTCTGTTGACTTTAGGCTTCATTTGCTCTTTGTTTTCTAGTTTTTTAAGATAAAGTGTTAGGTTGTTTATTTGAACTCATTCTTGTTTTTGGAAATAGGCCTGTAATGATATGAACTTCCCTCTTATGACTGCATTTGTCATGTCCCAAAAGTTTTGACATGTTGTACTAGCATTATCATTCATTTCTTTGTATTTCTTGATCTTTCTTTTTATTTCTTTTCTGACCCAGTTATTCTTTAGTAGTATGTTGTTTAATCTCTATTTCCGCTTTCTTTTCACAGTTGGTCTCTAGTTTCAAAGCATTATGATCATAATATGATTGGTATGATTTCAACTCTCTTATATTTGTTGAGGCTATCTCGGTGTCCCAGTATGTAGCTGATCCCTGAGAATGTTCCATGTGCACTAGAGAAGAATGTATAAGCAGCTGTTTGGGGATGGAAGGCTCTGTAAATGTGAATTATTTCCAGTTAGTCTAATGTATCATTTAAGGATGATATTTTCTTATTGATTTTTTGTTTGGATGATCTGTCCATATCTGGTAGTGGGGTAATTCGGTCCCCTACTATGATAGTGTTTTGGTCTCTTTCTCCTTTTAGTTTTGTCAGTAATTGCCTTACATATTTTGGAGATCTCTGATTGGGAGCATTAAGTAGTACGACTTCTTATTGCATGATTCCCTTTATTATTATGAAGTGTCCCTCAGTATCTTTCTTTATCTTTTTGATTTTGAAGTTTATTTCATCTGAAATTAGTACTGCTACTCCCAGTTTTCTCTGAATGTCATTTGCTAGAAATATTATTTTCCACCCTTTCACTTTGAATCTATATTTGTCTTTGGAGTTGAGCTGTGTCTCCTAGAGGCAGATATGCTTGAGTTTTGTTTCTTGATCGAATCTGTAACTCTGTGCCTATTTATTGGTGAGTTCAGTCCATTTACATTTAGAATAATTGAAATATGAGGTCTTCTTATAGCTATTTTATCTTCTGCTTTGTGGTAGCTCAGTGTTTCCATTGCTTCCTTGTCCTCATGTTTCAGTTTTCTTTATTTTGGTTGGCTTTTGTGAATTTGGCCTCTGGTTCTTCTTATTTTATGTTATATACTTTGGTTCTGAATCTTTGGCCTGTGGTTACACTAAGAATGTGTAAAGGTTATAGTTATATATAGTCATCCATTTTCTTCTGCACGTGCCTTATCTCCATTCCCCTTTGCGAGTTTGGGTCTTGAATCCTCTCCTTTTCAGTTACTGTTGTCTCCATTTGTCTCTATGTATGCTGAACATTTATTACTATCTTGCTATAGCAAATCTCTTATTTTTAAACTTATAATGCCCTGTTCCTCATAAAGGTTGCACTGCTCTGCTTTTATCAGCCTACTTGTCACCTTACTCATAATTTTTAAGTTTGTTGTTGTTGTTGTTGTTGTTGTCGTCGTCATTTTGTTTTAGGTGAGCTGACCTTTTTCAGTATTTCCTGTAATGCAGACCTCCTACTGGAGAAATTCCTCAATTTTTGTATGTCTGGAAAGATCTTTATTTCTCCTTCATATCAAAAGGAGAGCTTTGCTGAATACATTATTTTTGGCTGATAGTTCCTTTATTTAATAGTTTGAATATTTGATTCCATTCCTTTCTGAATTGTAAGGTTTGTGCTTACAAGCATAAGATGATAATCTAATGAGTTTTCCTTTTTAAACTACCATCTTCTTCTCCCTGGCTGCTCTGAGATTTCTGTCTTTGTCATTGATTTTTGATAATTTTAATACAATGTGTCTTAGTGAAGGCCTTTTGGGGTTGAGATAATTGAGTGTCCTGTTGACTTCTTGAATTCAAAGCTCCAGCTCATTCCTTAGATTTGGGAAATTCTTGTTCACTATTTGTCTGATAATGCTTTCTAGTCCCTGCTCTTTTTCCTCACCTTCAGTAATGCCCATTATTCTTATCTTTCCTCCCCTGATGGTGTCAGCTAGTTCTTGTACTTCTTTTTCATTATTTTTCATCCTTCAGTTTCTCTCTTCTTTTCTAGATTTCTGCCTTCAATATCACTGATTCTTCCCTCAATTATGTTGACTCTGTTTCCCAAGCTTGTTATTTCATTTTTCTACTCTTGCAATGTGTTCTTTATCTCCAGAAGGTCTATTTGGTTCTTTTTGAGGGTTTCAATCTCCTTGCTAAAGAATTCATTGTGCTCATCTATTTGTTTTTTTTTTTATCAATTCCTAAAATTGTTGATATGATTCCCTTTGGATCTTATTGAGTTTTTTCAGAAGTACTATCCTGAATTCTCTGTCATTTAAATTGCATATTTATATGTAAGCTTATTTTCTGGAGATTTTTCTCTTTCTTTCTGAGATGCCTTGTTACTTTGGTTGTTCATAGTGTTTAATGGACTATTTCTCCACCTGGACATTAATGGAAGTGTGTCCTCCTTTTTTTTCCCCCACAAAGATTTATTATATATTGGTTCCTAGCCTGTTGCAAAGAAGGTGTTTTCTTTTGGTTTCCAGTAGGTGGCATCTAAGCCTCTTGGATCTCTGCTTTATATAAAGTTTTAATAATCTCTTCTTTTTCCTTGTAGATGTTTAATCGTGCTTGCTACTCTCAGTCTCAGTCCCTGTCAGTGTTAGCGACAGTTTCAGTAGCATTTGCTCAGATTCCCCTAGGGCTCCATGGTGGCCTTCTCGGAGGGTATGAGGGCAGGGCTCTCTGGGTTGGAGAATGGGGACTGCAGTTCAGCCTCTGTTTTGCAACTTTGGCTGGTAAAAATCAACATCTGTTTCTCTGCCATCCCAGCTTTTCTGTTGTCCCCATTTCTCTGCCTTCTGCTCTCAGGACTGGGCACGTGAACCTCACAGTACTTCCAGGCAGGGCTGTTCAGGGAAGTCGTTGCACCTTCTCCCCTCTCCCTTCTCCTACAGGGAGCTCTGGCGTGAGAGGAATATTCTTCATTTCTCCCCATCCACTGCATGACAACGAGAGTTCTGACCTATAGTAGCTCTTATGCACAGATCCCATGCTCAGATGTGTTGCTGTGCAGTTTGGGTGTTTTTTGTTGAGTTTTAGATATTCAGCTTATTGTTTCAAGGGGAGAGATCTGGGAACGTCTCTCACTCCACCATGTGTAATCCAATCTCATATTTCAAATTCTTTTATTAAAAGCTGAGCATTTAAAAGACAATGTTAAGAAAGTAAAAAAACAATGCATTTAATGGTAGAAAAAATTTTGCAAATAATATAGCTGACAATAGACTTGTATCTAGAATATATACAAAACTATTATAATTTAATATGTAAAAACATATAACACAATTTAAAAATGGGCAAAGGATCAGAAGAGATGTTTCTCCAAAGAAGTTATATAGCCAATAGGTGGCTGATAAGTATATGGAAAGATGTTCAATGCCATTAATCATCAGGGAAATGAAAATTATAATCACGATGGGATACCACATTATACCCACTGGGATGGCTATAATCTAAAAGACAGAAAGCAAGTGTCGGGAAGAATGTGGAGAAAATGGAGCCCTTATTCATGTCTGGTGGGTTGTAAAATGGGCAGCTGCTGTGGAACACAGTCTGAGAAGACCTCCAACTGCCAAACATAGAATTACCATATGACCCAGCACCTTCACTCCTAGGCATCTACTCAAGAGAAATGAAAACATAGTTTCACACAAGAACTTGTACACAAATGTTCACAGCAGCATGATGCATGACAGCCAAAGTGTGAAAACAACTCAAATGTCCTTCAGCTGATGAATGGATAAATAGTATGTATGTGGTCTATCCATACTGTAATAAAATACTATCAATGGAGCCACTTTAAGACGGACTGGAGCTGCCATCCTAGAGGAACTGCCTTGTAGGTGTTAGGCCTCCAACCCTTGGAGCTTTAAAACAGGGCAAAACAAGCTTTGAATGGGGCCTAATGCAACATTGTGTCTCAAAGAGCTGTTCACAAGGATAACAACAAAATAGATGTTATGATCATTGGACTGAAAATTCCAAAAATTGTTTAGAATTAGCATCACCATGTTATGTTTTCTACAGCAACATAAATGCCTTCCTTTTATTAATGTAATTGTCCTCCTTCCCCTTCCCCTTCTCATAAATACCCTTTGCCTTTGTCTCCTAATTGGAACACTATTGGGCTTCTGCCCAAATCAGGGGTCCTGGATAGCAATTCTTTTATTCTTAAATAAACAGTTGTTGACTCTCATTTAGGCCCTTTATTTTTAGGTTAACAATACAATGGGATTTTATTTAGCCATAAAAAGGACTGAGTACTGATCAGTGCTACAACATGTTGGAACCTTGAAAACGTTTTGTTAAGGATAAGTCTCCAGGTACAAGAGGCCACATAGTGTGATTCCATTTACATGAAATGTCCTGAATAGGCAAATCTATGGACAGAGAGGTGCCAGGGGATGGGGGAGGGGGCGGGTGGCCACGGAGCAAGAGAGGAAAGGGGGAAGTGAAAGCTGAAGCATAAGGGGTTTCTTTGGGGGTGATAAAAATGTTCTAAAATTTAGTGCAGTAATAGTTGTACAACTGTGTGAATATACTCTAAAGCACTGAACTGTACACTCTAAATAGGTGAATTGTATGGTATGTGAATTATAGCTCAATAGAGCGGAGCATTTTCTCTATCCCAGTTCTCATCGCAAACTTGCATGCTCATATCCATCAGACGCTCAGAAAATCAAGAGCCCCCTAGTTAGCAGAAATCATTCTCCTCAGAAGCAGTTGGTGTTAAGACAGACACACACACACACACACACACACACACACACACACACACACACACACATACACACTATAAAAAAAGGCATATTCTTTTATTCCTAGAAAATTGGTCTAGTCCTGCTCTGTGAGCCAGAAATGCAATTTAAGATTTTTTAGCAGCCATATTTTTAAAAGTTAAAAGAAACAAATAAAATTAAATAACATATTTAACCCTATCTATCCAATATGTTATCATTTCAACATGTAATCCATCTAAACGATTTGAATGAGCCGTTTTACATCAGGCATGTATTGTACACTCACAGCATACAACAGTGGCTACCTCATTGAACAGTGCAGGTCTGCACTTTTGAAGTTGCATGTGACAGATTTGAGCAAAGCCTGGAAAAAAAGGAAAATTTGTTGTTTAATGTAATTAAAAGCCAGAGGAGAGCTTGTCTTTAGACACAGCTGGATCCAGGAGTTTAGTCTCCCTCTTCCCTCTCCCCTCTCCCCACTGCCTTTTCTCTCTCCTTATCTCCTCTCACTCTCCCCCTCTTCTCTTTCCTTTATTTCTCTCTCTCCCTCTCTACCTGTTTTCTTTCTCCTCATCACCTCTTGGCCCCACACTCCGATGGGCCGGCTGCACCCTTAGGCAGGCACCCCTTGCCTCATGTAAAGGAGCTTTCTCTCTTTTCAGTAGTTCCAGGTGATATGCTGAGCATGACAGGAGGAAGGAGGGATGCTCTGATTGGGGTCACGTGTCAATGGCAGGGGGTGGGGGTGAAGGCAGGTGGCCAGCTGCCGGGAAGAAGGAGGAGGAGCAATTCCCCAAGATCAAGCACTGCCAGCTGTCTAGCAGGGCCTACACTGCGCTGGACCGCCACTCCGAGCAGAGCCCAGCATTGTCTCTAGAGTTGAAAACACACATGGCTCTGCTCAGGTATTTTTGTTAAAGTAGCTTTTTAATTGTCCGGAACTTCTCTCATCTTGCTCCCAATCTTCTGCCCCACTGGGAAACAGGAACAAAACCTTAAACTTGGAAAAGATTTCAATCTAGCGCTATTTAAACGACTTCTTTTGTTTTAACACAGTCTCTGTTGAAAAGATATATGTCTAGGTCACAATGCAACTTCCTAAGAGGGTTCTTCTTCTTTCCTCCCAAAATGACAACGGGATCTAAGGCAAAGCTTTCTGACACTAGGGAAGGGAGATCTGTTCCTCTGTCAGCCTCCACATAGGAAATGGGCACTTTAGCCAGAAGGGACAGGAGAATGCCTTGGCTCCAGGTAGTATCCATTGTCCAGGATGATAAGATTAATAGGATATGAAAACACACCTGTAATGATCTCAAACATAACCTTTGTTACTCTTTCACACAAATATTCACACATACAATTCTTCTGTCAACCCAGGCAGAGGCTGTTAGAGCTGTTCTTCCCTTTTACAAATGAAGAAACTGAAGCTGAGAAAGAGACAGAGGCTTGCCCCGTCACATAGTGCTAAGTATGAGACCCAGGGCTGCAAGCCAGGAATTCCCCTTCCCCTCCTACAGACTGCACACTTAAAGATAAATTGGTGTCTTGAAACCTATTTTTAAGTAATTCATTTCAGCAAGAGAAAAGAGGCTTTTCTGTCTCACTTTCTTGAACTAAAAACTGTTTATTCGTCCTACCCTCCGTACTGTCAGGCCTTGCTCACATGCCAAGAATGACAGAAATGTCATACACCTATATGGTGCTGCTGTTGGAGAAACCAGGCCCACAGTGATGCTCAGACATACAGAGGCGGAGGCGGGGAGGGCATGGCTGGTATCCAGGGGAGGACCCTGGGGGCTTCTTGAGGTGGCAAGAAACCAGCAGAAAAGGGGAGGAAAAGTACTAGAAAAACTCTCACTGGGGTCACTGATCTGGGCAGGGCAGGGCAATAACAGGAACATGTACAGTGACAGGACCACCCTGCAGGTCCCCGATGCCAGACGTCTGAAACATGTGGGCAGGCGCCCTGGGTGGTATGCGAGCATTTTAGGCAGGACAGATGGGACACTAGCTGAAGCTGAGGACTCTCCCAGTGAGCATTCAGTCATGAAAGGAACGGGCCCCAGAGGGAACTTCCCTCAAGGGGTGAGGCGGAGAAGGTAAGAGCCCAAGGTCACCCAGCTGAAGGAGCAGCATGCAGAAGTGGCGTCACCAGCTCAGGGCTGGGCTGTCAGAGGTACCAGCACAGGGGAAGTCCTCCCTCTTCCCAGGAAGCAGAGTGTGCAGGCCCAGCCAGGGGCACAGAGGAGAGTCTGAGAGCCATGTCTGGGCTCTGGGTGTCTCTCCATGTCTGGCCAGCACTTGGTAATTTGATCAGACAGAAAGACAGCCACTGTGGGAAACCACTTGTTGCTAAAACTTACTATTATTACTTTTATTGTACTATTTTTGTAGTCACCTACTTACAGCAAGTGATACTGGTCATCCACTTATGATAGTGCCATGAAGTTTCTCTCTGAATAAATTTCAAGTTAAAAAGTAGAGTGTATTTAGAGGAAAACTTGAGGTAGATGGAAGGACCCACAGTGGCTTAAAGAGTGAAAGAGGTGAGACGAGGGACCCTCAGAAGCAGTGGGACACCTGGGGGACAGGAGACGGCAGGGCTGAGGTTAGGCTCCTGACAGAGTGCTCCATAAGCACAGGGCCTACTGCCCAGAAAACAGAACCCGAATCCAGCCGAACGTCTACATCCAGTACTCCAGCCACATGAGGCAAAGGATGGAACCAACCCCACCCCACACCCACACTGCATGTCTTGAGGACAAAGAACTTGCTTCTCCAACCAGGAATCACTTTAAAACAGATGGGTCTTGGAGATCCAAACAAAGGAGATGGCAACTAAACATGACACGGGGGTGGGGGGTCCTCAATTCTCATCAAATCATTTGTGAAAAGGCAGCTTGGGGGCAACTGAGAAAATGTGCCTTGCAAATATTAATTTTATTAGTGCGATGACGACATGGTGGTTATATAAAGAAAAATGTCTTTATCCATTAAAAAAAAGGTCTCGGGAAGAGAGAAAAGAGAGGTGCTTATGAACGCTGGGCCTGCAGAAGGTTTACCCAGGAACCACCAGGTGGCGTGACCCAGGGTACTCTGTGGTGTGGGGTCTCAGGCCTAAAGAGGAGCCCGCTGGCTCTTCTGGGCTCCTCGAGAAACAGGGAAGGTGGGCTCTGACTTGCCTGAGGTCCAGCAGGGGCTTGGACACAGGACCATCCTGGGGTGAATCACAGCTTCCTACTTTGTCCTGGGCCTGGTCAGGGTGGGGGCACCCAATCTTCCTGCAGTAGATTGGGGGCTTTGGCCTACAGGAGGTGGGACCAGGGCCAAGACTGCAACCAGCGGGGTGGGGCCACCAAGGCCTCGTAGCTGAGCTGATAAACGGACTGGGCTTGAATCCTGACTCCAGCGCTGACAGTTCACTCTGTGTACGTGGGCAAGTGACGGGTCTCACCTCTTCCCGTCCCTAGGTCTTCCTCTGAACTGACAATGCTACCAGCTTGTATTAGTCAGTATTGTCTGGGTTGTGCTACAGACACAACAATTCTTCAAGCGCCTGTGCTCAGAACAACCAGGCTTTGTTCTGTGCCCATTCCACATCCGCAACACGGGCTGGCTGGAGTCTCTGTTCTCCAGATGCTTACCAGGAGGGCTAGATGTCCAGCCCAGATGTGACCCAAGCCACTTCCACTGACATGGTCGACCAGAGAAGTCATGAGGCCCTGCCCAGCCCATGTTCAGGAAGGCCACACACGTCCACAGAACATGCCATCTGACAGGCTGTCGGGCCTCCAGGAAGACCCCAAAGGGGCAGTGGGCCAAGGTCTCTGGGGAATATCTGTAGGAACTTCTCAAGTGGTCTCTGGCCTCCTCTGGCCTCTAGCCCTCTCGTTCCACAGGACCCCCAATGCAAGTCAGAGCCCACCCTCCTCGTTTCCTAAGGAGCCCAGAAGAGCCAGCGGGCTCCTCTTTAGGCCTGAGACCCCACACCACAGAGTACCCTGGGTCACACCACCTGCTGCTCTCCTCCTTCTCACACTCTGCCCACCTGGCCTCCTCCCCCCCATTACTTAAGCATGCCTGGTTCATTTCTGCTTTGTGGAATGCAAGACTTCCCAACACCACCATGGCTGCTCCCTTTTGTCCCTCGGGTCTCCATGCACCTGCCCCTCCTCATAGAGTCTTCCCTGACCACCTGGCAGCTGCTATGTCCCATGCCATTGTTTTCTTCACACGTGTCCTCAAATGTGGTCACCAAATGCAGTGTTTATTTGGCCTGGCCTACTATTTTACCCCTACTCACAGAGTCCACACTGTTCCCAGGGCTTAGCAAAGTGCTAGCCACAAAGAAGGGGCTCCATTGAATGTACTGGACCACAGGCCAGCCTCACCCTCTGTCACCCAGACACCCTCATCCACATGCCCTACTTGGAGCAGCCAACCAGCCCCAGGATTAACAGCTGATGGTTTTAATGCCCTCGATCAGCCACTATGTCGGCAATCAGAGGTGCCTGCTTCCTTCCTGCATTGTGCTGGCTGTATAATTACACTTGATCACTACACGGTGATCGCTGATTGTGGCTCAGAGATGATTGCCTGCTTTCAGGCTGGTGGGGCTCTTGCCCTGGGCAGCCTAATGAGGGTAATTGAGGTAGGGCTGATTATGCCGGAAAGCGAGAGGGGACCGACCCATGAGAACAGGCCATGGCACACCCCAAACGGGACCGCGTTTGCTAAATTTGTTTCCAGAGCAATTTCACGGTGATTACACTGATTTCTTTTTAGTAACTGAGCCTGGTGCCGAGCATGACACCTGCAGCCCCGGCTGTCAGGACAGGCCTATTTCATAGCAGGAGGTACTGGTTTATGACCTGCTGTCAGAGCCCTTGGAAAGGAGATACTGTGAGAAGGCAGGCTGGAGCACTACTGGTGTTTCCTGGGAATCTCCCTCTTAGGCTGTGGACTGCTTTCAGTCTGGCTCTGTCACTTACATCCGTGTGGCCTTGGGCAACACCTGTGTGCCCCTCAACATCCTGTCTGCATGTTGACGGTAATAACCGCTACCTCACAGGGTCACTGTGAGGTTCAAACGAGTTCATTCACTGGCTGAGCTCGGGGAGTGGCTAAACTACCAGTGGGCAATCAGCTTCTGTCACTGTCACTGCCTAGGAGTCGCCTGGAGACCAGGTACAAAGCAGATAAAGATAGTCCCTTTGGCATCACACCTGTCTCCTCCACAGGCCTGCTTCATCCAAAACTATCACATCCAACTTCCATACCCACCGTCTGGGGCAGAAATAGTCCCTGTTGGGCCTTGGAGGAAACCAGCCCAGAGCCTGTAAAGGCTGCACCAACACTTCCGACAGGAATACGTGAAAATTTTCATGAGATGGAACAGCAAAGTCTGTGCTAGAAAGGCCAACATTTCCCCAAATGGATTCCTCCTCTGCAAGACTCCAAACAGCCCCTTCCTGTTCAAGGTTGGGTCCCAGGACTGTGGCCTTAGATCACCAGAGCTGTTGGCCGCAAACAGCCAAGCCACCCCCAGGCCTTCTGGATCACAGCCTGCATTTTGACCAGGCCCCCAAGGAACCTCTACCCTGAGGCATGACTCTGCTGCACATGGGAAGGCCCTGGGGAGCCTCTGAAAAGCACGCTGCCAGAGCCCCATGGACAACTGGACCTGGAGGGGCTCAGATCCTGGTGTTTTCAGGCTCAACATGTAGTTTCAAAGTGCCTCCTAGGTTCAGGACACCCAGGGTTTTCCAGCACACAAGAGCAGTGTGATCCTGGTCCATGCTCATACCACGGGGACTGCCGAAATCCTGGAGGCCAAAAGCTGGGACCCATAGTCAGAATGGGGTGCTCTTGCTACGAATCATTCTGTGCACCATCAGTACCCAAGGCCTGGCTGTACCCCATGGGCAGGGGTCCCAGCATGACCTGGGAGAGGCAGCTGAGCATAGGACGTGCTTGCAGACTGCCAGCCACGTGCTCCCCAAACCCACCCCAGACCTCTCCCAGCAAGGGAAGCCCAGAGCCATGAGCTTTAGCAAAAATGTTTAATCTCTCTTTAATGTGTGTATTTACAAGTACTAAATCTGAAGAACAGTAAAATAGGAAATAGCCGTGTATTTACACAATCTGCTGGCTGAGGTGCCCCATCAGCCACACTGCTCCTGCAGAGGCAATGGTGAGGGGTGGCTCAGGCCGGCAGAGCGAGCGCTCTTCTTTTGGGTAGGGGCCCTGCGGCATTAAAGGACAGCTAATTGTGGTCTGTCTTAAAAATATCTCTCTAAATATATCTATTCTAGCTTGTGTAGCACCAACATGAGCCATCACATCCAGAACTGGGCGAAAAACCAAGGTGGAGGCTCTCAGCAAGGTCAGATCAGGAGGGCGGGAACGACATTTGGGGCCCTCCGACTTGTGGTGTCCCTGGCCCTTCTGCCCTGGGTCAGGGAGTGCAGGGCAAGCTCGAGGTATATCGAGGCCCAGCTCCCAGACCAAGGTATGAGCCGTCCTGGGCCCTCCTGAGACATACATGGGGAAGGGTGACAGGAGTGGCCCCAAGCAGGGCAGGCCATAGCAGCAGTGTCTGGGGTAGAATGGGTGTCCCTGCACAGTACCCCATGCCATGGCCCAGAGTCCTCAGTCCTGGGACTGCAGAGGAGCCTTTGGGACAGTTGCATCCACCCTCATTGCACAGAGTAGGAGCCTGCCAGACCCTCACATCCCCCTGCCAGACCAGTGCCAGAGCTTGGGGTCAGAGCCACTGACAGGATGGTGCTGGAGGTGAAAGTGGGGTGCCTGGGCCTTGCA
This sequence comes from Cynopterus sphinx, assembly GCA_030015415.1. NCBI lineage: Eukaryota > Metazoa > Chordata > Mammalia > Chiroptera > Pteropodidae > Cynopterus > Cynopterus sphinx. The sequence goes on along the minus strand of CM057384.1, from coordinate 49,122,508 downwards.
CCTGGGGTGCTACAGAGCTGGGAGGACTGTGGGAACTAGTGATAAGAACTCAGAGCCTAACTGCACAACCTGGCAGGAAGGTGTGCGACCCGCTGCACTGGGGAGACAGCAGGCTTAGAATTAGCTTGATCAGCTCGCATGTAAACAGATATTGCTAAAGTGCTTGCGCCTGACAGGCGTGCGCTGTGCGAGGCCAGCAGCACCCCTCCTCTTCCCTCACCATGTACAGTCTCTTGAGGTGAGCAGGGGGCCAGTCCTCTGGGGGCTGGAGGCCTCAGGAAGTGGGGTTGGAACTGGATTCTGAAGTAGGCATTGCAGGAGCGGAGGCGCCCTACACTGACCCCTGTGGAACTGGAAGAAGAGAGCCTGTTAGAACCCAACATCCAGGGAAGACTAAGCCCTACACCCAGGCACGGCCAGGCGACCTCAGAGAGGAGACAGATGCACCCAGGAATGGGAATCCAGGCCAGAGCAGTGGCAACCGAAACGAGACTGATTTCTAGTGACCAGCCTCACTCCTGGCCTGCTCCTGCAGAGGCTATGCTGGAGTCAGGGGCTGACTGAGGTCCAGGTGGTCATCCACAGCAGCGGGAGGCCCGAGCCCTGCTCAGTGCCCACAACAGGGAGAGGAACCCGAAGTTTCCCAGTTCCAGGAGCTTCCTGAGTCAGTTCTCAGGTTTCACACTGATTCCCCACCGAGGGGGCAGCCCCTAACCTGATCTCCAAGCTGTACAGTCTGGCTCACACTGCTCAGGAGTAGGAGGCCCAAGACAGGCAGCCCGTGGGCACAGGGCTGGCCACAGTTAGCTGTCCCTTAAAGTCCATGGCAATCTTTAGTACCATCAAAAAAGTGAACTTGAAGAGGGGGGTCGCTTGTCTGATTTTACAAGTGACTGATTAATTAAAAAACATAAAAAAGGGTCTAACAACCTCTAATATTTAACACTTGCAGTTTTAAGATCAAGTCAGACTAAACGCTAGTACAGTCATGCAGGAATCCGTAGCCCCTCACCCCGGAAGCTCTCGGGGGGCCTGAGAGTTTCCTCCTTTTTACATCAAAACAAAAACAGGACAAACTGGTCAAGGGGTGGAGGCCTGGGGTGCTCTGCTAGGGGAAACTGGCCACTTGCTTCATGATCATGTGGTATTGCTTTCCCACTGCCTTAATTCTCTTACTCTAAATTGTAAAATTTCTCCTCCTCCAGTCAACTATATAAGACCCCACTGGGGCTGGAGACTAAGGCTAGAGCCACGTGTGTGTGTGTGTGTGTACACGTGTATATATACATACATGTATATATACACGTGTATATATATATGTATAACGTACAGATGTTTTCTAATTAAAAATTTGTTCTTTTTTGCTGAGAGCAGGGTGGCCCTCTGGTCACTGTGTCCTGCTCCCAGCTAGACCAACGAGTATACCAAGGGGCCCTGCCATGGTCCTGGCTGCCCAGTCAGAGTGCAGCAGGATAGAAAACAAAAACAAAAACAAAAACAAAACAGTCCCCAGAGGTCCCATGGCGCTTGAGGGGCCAGAACACTGCTGAGATGCCAGACCAGAAGCTGCTAGAAGGTGGATGTGGAAAGCTGGGAAGATAGGGAGGGAGGATGGTCAGGGTTGCTTCCACAAGCTCCATGCTAGAGAGCTCGCCAGGAGTGAACGCAGTGGAGGAGTACACGAATAAATAATGGGAACGTGTGCTCATGACTGGAGCCCCAGGCTCCCAGAGGCACAACCCTGAGGACACAAAGGGAGTTGGAGTCCTTCTGGAAGTCACTTGGGAGCTATGAGCACTGCCTTCCTTCAGCCCCTCCACAGGAGGGAGCTGGGGCCTCTCTCTGGGCGAGGTGGACGTGGCGCTTCAGCCTCTGCCGCAGAGAGCACGCGGTGAATCGGAGGACGGTGGCGGCGGTGCAGCAGAGAACACGAGGGTGCCCGATGTGGCAGGTAGGCGGCGACAGCCCACACCAACTTTGGCTCACCTTGACGGCCTGGCATCCAACCTCCCCCGGGCTTCCAGCCAGGCCTCAGTCCTCAGGCTCTGCCTGGGAAGCTAGGAAGGCTAACCTCTTCCCAGCCCCTCATCCTGGCCCTTCTGGCCTCGCAAGCCTGGCCTCAAGGAGACAACCAGAATGGCTTCCACCCTCCTGGAGGGCTCAGCCTTACCCCCCAGGTCTTCAGCAGTCACTCGAGTCTTCTGAGAAGGTCCCAGCGGCACCTGGGCTTCCCCAGCCCTAGAGCCGTAAGCTCCGGGCACAGAGGGTGTTACAGAAACCATCTCACCCACACCAGTAAGAACCAGGACCCTCTCAGGCGGGAGGGCAGGGGAGAGCTAGGAGAACGCCGGCCTGCATGCCCGCCCCGAGCACACGGGCACCCGGCACGGGTTGGGGGACGCTGCCTCCAGGGATCGCGCAGCTTTGGCTGATGATCGGAGGCCACCCCTACAGGCCTCATCGCTGGCCAAACAGTGGAGACCAGGTGGCTCAGCTGCTCAGGGTCATTGTGTCCACCACCTGCTCCAGCTTGCTCCGGAGCCGCTGCCGCCGAGCCTGCTCGTCCTTCTCCAGAGCTGTCAGGATCTGTGGAGGCCAGTGGGGGAATTAGCAGGCTTGCCTGGGGCCACCATTCATGTACATCAAAGCTTGGAGGGTTGTGTACAGTAGGCATGTGACATAGCCATGGCCAGGAAGGGCTGTGGAGCAGATGCCCAATTCTATCCCTGTCATTCTCAGGTAAGGGACCTGGGTTTTCAGCGTGAAGCCCCAAAACCCCAGTGGGAAGGATGAGTCCCCCTGGTCACTATTCCTAACCTCAACCCTCAAAATACCAGCCCCAAATAGGGCTCTGGTCATAGGCAGCCCTTCGTGTCCATTCCCCTTGGTGCAGTTCCCCACCTATTGATGGGGGCAGGGCCTGGCCACCCAGGGTGCGGATGTGATGTCATCCCCTGCAAGACCCCTCTATACTGCAACTCAGTCTGCTGCTTCCAGCCCCCCAGGAAACAGGGGCACCCCAAGCTCACACTCCCAGTTCCTGCTGGCACATCAGCCCCCTGGTATATGTCCACACTGCCATCTTCCTCCATCCCACGTCTCTTTGCACCCCTTTACAGTGGAGCTCCTCAGAGAACCTCTAGACAGCTTTAAAATCCCCAACCCCCAGACAGTACCCCCAGGTCAACCAAGGTCACCCTTCTTGGCCTCAGGGTATAACCCATCCCCTTCCTGCTCTGGACTCACCTCCAGGGCCACTTCCTCCAGTCTCAGCTACAGGTCCTCTGCTCAGTGCTAACCCCTATAACCTGATGCTGGAATCCAAGTCTCTCCTGAGTCTAGTTCCACTCCCATTACAGTCTAAGGCAGACTTCTCGGACTTCCCCACCATCTGTTTCTCACTCAGCCTCAAGTCTGGAGTCACACCCAATAGCTAGTTGGATCAGCAAGTCCTGGCCCTTCCCACACATGACCCAGTACCACAGCTACAGCCCCTAGGCAGTCCCTGCCTCCCTACCCTGGGTACCCAAAAGTCAGACCATCATTCAAGGCCTACACACTCAATGATAGGCCCTTTGCTTCAACCTCGCCTCCCCCTCCACCTGGCATAACTCTAATTTAGTGTTGTGGCCTCCACGGTCCTACAGCTGGGCCCACTCTGGACTCAGAACCTTGGCAGTGGCCATGCCTGTGCCTGGCCTGCCTCTCCGGCCCTATGTCCCCAATTTAGCCCATGAGTCAGTCCCCCTTCCTTGGATGTCTCAGGGAGCCCCAGGTCTGTGCAAACAGATGGCAAGGAGGCCTCCTGATGTCTTACTCCAGAAAAGGCGCTAAAGAAGGAAGGGTCTGCTGCCCTACCCTGAAGATGATCAACCCCATAATGGGCCTTTAGGGAATAGCCACTTACTAATCCACGTTCTCCACCTCAGGAAGCCACTGACACCTGCTCCCCAACACCCCTACACTGGCCTGCTGCAACCCAGCCCAACGACCCTGCTAGGCCTGATGGGTAGTCACAACAGCACTAAGTCCCTGTCCCAGCAAGTGAGGTGGCCAGTGGGAGTGCAAAGCATAGAAGGCAGGCTCCTGGCCAGCCTAGAGGCCTAGGGAGAAGCGGGTAGGGGCGGGTGGAGGTGACAGAAGGGCCCCAGGGAGGGAGCCCTGCTTGGCAAGGTCTGGTGTGAGGCTCAGCAGAGCTGCGTGTAACAGGCCTTGGGTGAGGCGAGTGGCCAGTGTGTGTGCTCACCTCATCCTTGTACTTGGTGATATAGGAGTAGATCTCATGCAAGGCGCTCATGCTGTTGAATTGACTCAGGTGTAGCCGCGACTGCTCAGCCAGGTATGCGCTCATATCCTGGTCGCTGATGGCAGGCATCTTGGCAATATCAGCATAGTACCTGCAGCCATACAGCAGGTCGGGGATGTGAGCTGGGTCCTGGTCCTCAGTCTGCCGCCTACCCCCTGCATGCTTGCCTCACCTTTCCACCCAGCTCTTATAGTTGGGAATGTCCTTGGCGTAGAGCAGCTTGTTGGAGGGTGAGTCCTTGCCCAGCTTGTGCTCCGACGTGGAACAGGAGTCCATGAATGTCTGGGCCACCACTGACAGGCAGGCATCTGTGATACTGCTCTTGTGGATGTCAAACACGAACTGTGGGTTCTTGATCACGTTTACCCAGAAACGCAGGGGCAGGCTGTGGGCAGGCAGGTCAGACACATGGTCAGACAGGGCTGTAGCACCCCTTCCAGACAGCACGGGAAAGGGGCCAGTCAGCAGCCTCACAGCTTGCTAGGTTCCAACATTCATAGTGGCCATGAATTTCCTGAGGAAACTGAGGCCCAGATAGGGGTGTCTCCTGCCACTCACACTCCTGGAGGGCAGTCCCTCCCCACGATCACATGCTTAGATGCACACTTACACACAGTCACACCCCTGCTTTTGCCTAGGAAGGGCTCTAGGAGACACATACCCACAGCTACCTCTGTGCCCAAAATGACACTTCTGAGACAGCCATCAACTGGGTTATCTAATAGCCACGAGCCACATGTAGCTGTTTAAATTGAAATTAAATAAAGTTAATTCGGAGTCTTAGTTGAAGTAGTTACATGTCAAATGCTCAGTAGCCTTACATGGCCAGCAGCCACTACTCTCGACAGCACAGATTAAGAACATTCTGCAGTGCAGAGAGTTCTGCACAGTGCTGGCCTAGATGATGCTGGTTCCTCTGATGCACCTGTGGGACCCCTTCAAGGCCCACAGGCAGCACAGCTAAGGCTAGAGGCCCAGAGCTGGTAGCATTTAGTGGCAGCATTTAGAGGCCAGACTACTGGGAAGGGTAGGACTACCACGTGACCAGGAACAAAGAGGGAAGAGGCATACGATGTTCTCTGATGATGGGCCAAAGCTGCCAGGGCATGTAGTCAGGCTCAGGGAAAGAAAGCCAGCCTGGGCAGCGGCTGCTAGTAGGTGGGATGCTGGCTACCTTGAGGGGTGAGAGTGTCAAAGTATTTGCTGTCACCACCACTGTCATGCTCATCACTGCCAATGGCTGGTAAGAGCCTGGCCCACCAAGCCCACTTCTCACACCTGCGCATGCCATGCACAACCAGGGATACACAAAGCACACGTGGGTGAACACACACATGCGCACATGCATGCATACACCCAGCTCCCATATCAAAGGGGGTCCCCCAAGTTGAATCAGAGGCCATGCCTAGACCTGGAACACAGGAGGCGGCGGATGCCCCCCAGATGAGTGAGCTGCGGAGGCCCACCTGAAGAAGGGCTGACCACGGCAGGGAGACCGCGAACCCAGGCCAGCCACTCCCTTCACCCATTAGAAGAGGGCCTCCTGCAGTAACTCAGCCCCTCCTTGCCTGGCTGTGTCCCAGCGCCTCACCTGGCCTCACTGCCACATCCCCACCACCCCCCACAGGTACCAGTTGCTCTTCCAGGTGTGGCGCACATCCGAGTCATGGATCTGGTGCTGGTCGGCCTGCTCATCCAGGAAGTCGAACATATACTTGATGGCCAGCGGCAGGGCTGAGCCTCGGTGTGCTGTGCTGAAGATGGTCTCAAACAGGTCGTCCACAAACTTCTGCAGTGTGCCCTGCAGACAGGAGAGGTTACAGAGACCCAGGGCACCACTGGCAGCCCCTCACTTCCTGGGTGACATGGGCAGCCGGTTGTGCCACCCCCACATCCCTGCCACCTGCCCACCCAGGCCTACCTTGGTGGCCAGCAGCCGTGTCAGGTAGATCTCCGAGACCATCTTGCTGCCGCGGTCACCCTCACGCTGGTCTAGGTGATCGTGGTTCTTCACCAGGTGCCACAGCTTGGTGCCACTCTCCAGATCAGGCGTGATCATGGGTGTGCGCGAGCGCAGGCTATCAGGACTACTGGCTGTGCGCAGCATGCTCTCTGCAAGCACCATGCCATCAGCTGGCAGGCCTACTGCACCTAGCACCCACCCATACCTCACCCTGGCCTTGGCTAGGTGGCCCTGGGCTAGCAGCTCCTCTAAATGACCCTCAGTTTCCATACCTGAAAACCGGGGTCTTCAGTCCACCTTGCTGGGTGGGAGGGAACAGGAGGAGACACACTGTGTGTAGGTGTGCATGTAGGGAGAAAGGTGCAGCCTCCAATTTAGAGGAAAGGACAAGTGTCCAAGTGACAGGCCGTGATGTGGCCCCTCCCAGCTTTTGCATGGCCCTGCTGCTAAAGGGGCCCAGGGGAGGCGTCCTGCCCAGGTCAGTGAGCCATGCCCGCTGCCCCTACCTGGCTCCTTACCATATCTACTGAGGGACTTGGTGAAAGTGGACGAGTTGGATATGTTGTAGGCAGACGTCTGCTTAGGCACCAGTGCCACTGAGGACCCATCTGTCACCTGTGGGCAGAGGGTCGGGAGATGCATAACCTATTATTGGGAGCCCTGGTATTAGACCCAGCCCCTCTGGGTACAGTGCCTGGAAGCTGGTCACCTCACCCCTCAGGTGTACCTCCAGGGCTATTAAGACAACCAGATGGGTCCAGTGAGGGGCCCAAGAAGAATACGCCTGTCCCCTTTTCTCTGACATTTGTCATCCACCTCTAACCAGGCTGGACACCAGCTTCTGCACTGCCCTGGAGCTCTGAGGAAAGAGCCTGGGCCATGGCCGGAGGGTAGGAGATCTGGGGTCACCTGATAGTGAGCCAGCGTGTTCAGTCTCTTCCAGTCATTGTCGATCTTGGTGGTGACATCCTCATCCTGTAGGATGATGCGTGCCATGCGGCCCTGGCGCCACTCTAAAGAGAAGGGGAGCACTGAGGGTTGGGGCCATAGGCAGGAATCCCTCCTTCCGTGGTCTCACCTCTCAGCCCCAAGGAACACAGGCATCCTGGGGGCACTTGGTGCAGGGCCTTGAACAGCAGAATAATGAAGGGACAAGGCTTCTCCCTCTCTCCCTCCTTCCCTCTGAGCAGCTCTGACCCTTGCTCAGAGCAAGAAGCACATGACCCTGCAGTTAAGCCCTGTGACCTGCCGCAGCAGTTGCCGTACCCTGGGCAGCCCAACCCCCACGTATCACCCTGCTTTCAAGTTCTATAAAGCTCTTCCAACTCCTCTGCCTGGCATTTGAGACCTCCATGGTGGCCCCCTCCAGCTCTCTAGCCAAACCTATCATAGGACTCTCCAGCCCCAGACCTACCATGCCTCCTCTGGCCCTCCCTCGCTCTATGGGTACCCCCACCTGCCTGGGTCATGAGCCACAGCACCATCCCCCAGCTCCAATGGCCCACCCTCCTCCTAGAGTACATGAACACCTGAACCCCAGCCTCTCCCCTGGACAGGGCAACTCTGAAGCATGCTCCCTGATTCCATTCTCTACTCCCCCCTGGCTCGCCCACACCCAGATCACATTTCTTCCCTCTAGTGCTCCTCAACATCGCCCCTGCCACATGGCCTCCAGGAACCTCCGCCAGAGCTCAGTGCCAGGCCTGGACCAGGAGACTCTGCTTGGATTTCTCCAGCTAAGCCCAGAAATGTCCCCTGGTGCTGCCCCTCTCCTGGGCTACACATCTGGGCATGGCCACCGCCCAGAACTCCAGCATAGCCATGCCACCTTGAGGGTCTCTCTCATACTCACCTAGGTCCATGTCCCCAGCCTTGGGCCGCTGAGAGTAGGGTACGCCCTTGTACACAGCATCTAGCAGCTTCTCCTTGACCTGTGTCACCGTGTCACAGTTCAGTCCCTTCACCGGAACCTCAGGCGCGTTCTCATTCTCAGGGTTCACACAGTTCAGGGTCTGGGGGTGGGGAAGGGTGCAGCATCAGCCCCCATCTCTCACTTGTCAGGGTCAGGTACATGGGAGAGTGTGAAGGGGGCAGGGCAGGGTGCTGGCCCGTGCTCACCAGTGTCTTGTAGTCAATCTGCTGCCGGATGAGCTTGTCCTCACTCAGGGAGTAGCGGGCCTCGCCCGTGATGGCGTCGATGGGGCCCTTCTCCATCTGCTGCTTGATGGCGCAGTACAGCATGAACAGCGGCTCCCCCGCGCACTCCTGCGGCCACAGCAGGTGGGTGGGTGTTAGGGGCAGCCTGGAATGCCAGGAGCTCCCACTCCCGCCCCCTACTCTCACCCTTCCAGTGCCCCTTCACCTTGCCCACGAGGAGAAATGAGTAGTAGTTACAAGTTCTTTTAAGGAGGCAAGTTCTACTTCCTGGTTGCAGAGCCCAACAAAGACTATGCAAGCGAATAAGTAAGTTCAGCAGGCCCATGGCGCCTATGAATGTTGACATGAAAAATCCCAATGAGACCTTAGCAAGGAGAGATGGGAGTTTCTCAGAGGAGAACATGAGGTGGCCAAGCAGGGTTTATGCCAACGAAGATCAAAGCCCTGAAACCTTCCCAGCTCAGGCCTCAGCAGGCCTACTGCCCCAGTCCCCAGCTGATGCCCCCGTACCCCACTTGCCAGAGCTTGACTGAGGTACTAGCACTACACTCTGGAGGAACCTCCAGGCTGTGGTCCCACCCCCATAGCATGGGTGGACCATGAGCCATAAACCCTAAGCATGACCTTGATCTGGTGGTTGTCAGGGCCCACCTGACTGGGACCCTCACCTCTGTAGACAGAAGGCTGCCCCCTCTACTACTCGAGGTGCAGAAGTACCGATCTAAGGCAGCTCTTCAGCATTGAGGGGTACAGGAGTCCAGAGTCAAGGCCCCATGGAATGGTCCTACTTAGTGTCCCAACCACCTGGTGTCCCATTTCAGGGCCTTGGCATCTGCTATCCCTAGAAAAATCTCTCCCTCAGGTCATCCCTGGCCCTTCCAGACTCCACCCAACATCCCTTCTCAGAAAGGCTCCCCCTGACCACTAGGTCAAAGCTGCTAGCCCCCATCGCCATCAGGACCCTGCTACAATCCTTGGTCCCTGGTCATTCTCTTTGCTGCCATCTACCCACCGGAGTGAAATCTGTCGGGGGAGCCAGGACACAGTTGGCTCATCCACATTTTCTCTCAACACCCAGCACAGAGCCTGTGCATGTGCAGGGCTCCAGACACTGCTGGACAACAAATGCCACGAATGGAAAGAGGCTCATTTCCTTACATCAAAGTGAAGAAAGTCGACATCAGAGCTGGTCAGCCCTATCTGCCCCAGGACTGCTCACAACTGCAGGCGCCATGCCTCAAGGGGCCAGGATTGCTGCATCCCCTGCACAGGCAAGGCCTCACCTAAGTGTGGTCACGGGGTCCTTTGTCGTCTTGGTTGCCTGACAGAGTTCAAGTGTGCCCCAAGCAGGCAGCATGCTGGCCTCTCCCCCATGCCCCTAGCATAGAAACAGCAGCTTTGCCCAATAACCAGTCATCATGGGCACCTTGTTAGCATCTACAATAATTAAAGAGACAGCCCAAGATTCTCCAACAGCATGTCTGTCTCCAGAATAGGGGGTATAAAGTATAATGGGGGCTCAGTCCTTTATATTCATTTCTATGCTGTTTAGATGTGCTAAAATGAGCTTGGATAACTTTTTAGTTAAACTTTTTTGTTTGTTTCTAAAGACAGCAATGAATTAAAGGGATTTGGGTTGTTTAAACACAGTGTGTGGCAATCTAAAAAGGAGTGAAAGAAGCCGATCTGAAAAGGCTGCAACTGAATGATTCCAGCTACCAGACATTCTAGAAAAGGCAAAACTGTAGACACAATAAAATATCAGTGGTTGCCAGGGGTTAGAGGGAAAGTGGGGTGAACAGGTGGGGCACAGGGGACTCTGAGGACAGTGAAACTACTCTCTGATATTGTAATGGTAAGTCCATGTCATTAATCATTTGTCCAAATGCACAGAATGTACAACACCAAGGGTGAACCTCACATAAACTATGGACTTTGTTGGATAATGTCATGTCAACATAGGTTCATCAATTGCAACCGATATTCCACTCTGGTGGGAGATGTAATAACGGGGAGTCTGTAAGGGGGTACAAGGTATATGGAACATCTCTAACTGCTGTTCGATTTTGCTGGGAATCTCAAACTGCTCTAAAAAATAGTCTGTCTAGCCCAAACATGGACCCATGGATAAAAAGTTGTGTTATCACAAGGAGAAATTTTCCTCCTTTTTTTTGTATCTATGAGATGGTGCATGTTAACTAAACCATCATCTTATATACCTTAAACGTATACAGTGATGGAAATGAATTACTTCCTAATAAAACTGGAAAAAAAAGAACAGTGCAGTCATACCTTGGTGTCTGTCCTCAGTGATGGGTTCTAGCCACATGCTTGAGTCCCTTATATAAAATGGCATAATATTTGCACATAACCTACAGACATCCTATTTACTTTAAATCACCTCTAAATTACTCATAATACCTAACGTAATATAAATGCTGTGTAAATAGTTTTTAAATTGTTTAGAAAATAATGACAAAAAAAATCTACCCGTTTAGTACAGACACAACCATAATAGGCCTAACTACATAGTACACGTCAGTAACAATGCGACATCTTTTCCTGAATATTTTTGATCCACAGTTGGTTGAATCCAGGATGTGGAACCTGCAAATACAGAGGACTGAGTGTATCCCTTAAAAAGAAAAAGCAAGTCTGGGGCACAAAGAAGTCAGTGACCAGCTAACGTGTACAGGAGTAGTCCAGGCCAGCGTAGTCGCTACGGGCAGGCAGTGGCAGCCTGGCCATCTTCACTGCATGGCCCTGGGCCAGTACCTCCTGCCCAGCACACTTCCTCATCCGTATGGTCAGGGGGCAAACAAGATTTGGGAGTAGGGGAGTGCTCTGAACAAATCAAAGCACACTTTGGTCCTGCTCAGTTCCTTTGATGGGACCCCACTGAGGACAACAAAGGCGGTCAGCTCAGCTGAGTCTCCCAACACTCTGCCCTCCCCTCTCCATTTCCCTCCTTTGCCAGGTCAGGTCTCCCTCTTCCTCCACCCACTACCTACTACCCAACCTGTCCCTCCATGAAGCGGCCCCCACCAGAGAGCCTAAAGCACAAGTCCCCAACAGCAGCTCCCACTCAGCCACTCTGCCTGCGACATCCTGCACCAGCTACACTTGCCCCATTTCCTGCAGCTTGACCCTCCACTCAGCTTTACACGGAATACAACCCACCCCAGGTCCTCACACTGGGTTTGTCAGGCTGAGTTTCTCAGCCTGTGAGACTCAGGTGCAGACAAGACAGCTCAGACCCAGTAGTCGTGTTCTCTACGCCTTGCTTCTACTGGCTTCCCGAGTGCAATTTAACAAGCATGTAAATATGTCACACACAGTCTCACAAAAACTTACCGGGAACACCCAACTTCATGTTACTGGCTCCCAGCTCTGCATAACGAGAACCCCAGCGTGTACTGGACACTCTCCAGGGGCCTGGATGCTGGGACTGCCGAACCACCTCCAGTGGCAGCACCTCTCCGATGAGCCTCACCACAGTCCACCTCCCACACCTGACACTGGACCTCATGCCTACCTCAGGGCTGTCACTCCCTCTGCCTGGCTAACTCCGTCCTTTCCCTATGCCCTTATTCAAACCTCACCCGCCCTCTCAATAACCACACCTTTCTCAATCACATATCCCAATTCCCATTTGTCCTCTCTCTCCCCAGCCAGGCAGGACTCTCTTCCGGGCATCTTTAAGCCATGGGAGCCTGGGCCCAGCAGCATTCTTCATGAAGGGCTGAAAGTCCCATAGGCTGTCCCTGATTCAGTAAGGACATGGGAAGCAGAGATCCACGAGGGTATTCAGACCCACCCTCAGCCACTTAGGCTCCACTTCCCATCACCATGTCTGACCACAGAACATCTACTAAAGTCAGAGAAGTCAGGGGTCCTGCCACTGCCACAATGAGAGAACATCTGCCAAGCCTTCAGATTTCAAGGGAAACCATACGATCTCCCACTTTCTAAGTGCAGATGACTAGTCCAACTTCATATGTATGGCCCAAACAGGATCCACCTGGACCCATATCTATCCTGAAACTGCAATGTGTACCCTCCGGCCCCTACCCCATTCTGAGGACAGCCACGATTCTCCAGGGCCCAACTTCTGGGAATGATGGGCTTCCCCCAACCTAAGCAGGTGCTTGTTTGTGCCAGCCTTCCCTACAAGGGCCAATAGGGGCCCTGAGATGCCTCCCCATGGTAACTCAATACTGGGTGCTAGACACTCAGAGGTACTCACTCAGAGTTCTCCATCCTTAGCTCCAGGCCATGGGCACAGTGCAGAAACCTAGATTTGTATCTAAAGTCTAGCTCAGCCAAACACTGCCCACGAAACCTTTGACAGCTTGCTTTACAGCTGGGACATCCATTCCTTCTGGGTGAAGCCTGGACAGCCTCAAGGAGAGTCAGGAAAGTGGCCAGAGGTGTACATCCTGGGAGAGTCCACATTGAGGCTTCAGCCTCCTCTGAGCCACTTTGGCCTTAGATCACACATGTCCGTACATCTCTGGTCTCCTGTTTCTCTTGTACCCATCCATCTGCCCAACATCCCCTCAACATTCCCTCCTCCCCAGCCCACCTACCTTGAGAAATTTGTACAAAAGGAAGGTGAACCAGTTGGTCAGCATCTTTTCTGCCACCGACTCGGTCCTGGAGACAGACATGGGCAGAAGTGACATAACTCCCACTGCCTGGCATCCCTACCATGACCACACCACCCACTTCCTGCCGCACTGAAGGTCAGGCCTTAATAGGCACCAATAGGAGCTGGGTGGCTAGGAGGTTGCTGTGGACATCCCAGCCTTTGGCACTAGAACAGGTCTCTAAGAATGACTCAGGCCAATCACTGATGGCCCCAGATGAGGCATGCCTCAGAGTGGGGCTCCACGCCCAACATGTCTGGTCACCACTATCAACATCTGGTCAGAGGCAGATGAGGCTTCCCTTAGGACTGCAACAGTGGTGCCTCCGGGGCAGGTACCCAGCAGGGCCTCTGGTGTCTGCAGGTAGGAGGCATGGGCTTACCGCCGTAACAGCAGCTTGGGGTGGTTCTTGCTTTCCAGGTTCTTCTCAATGAGGTCGGACAGCAGCTGCTTGAGCACTCCTGTGGCATACTCCATCTCTCCCTGCAGTGCTGTCATGATGAGCGAGGCCACGTTCCCCCGGTCACGCATAGAGAAGCTGCGCTGGGCCTCCAACGTGCGGATGAAGGTCAGCAAGAAGTGCTTTTTGGTCAGCAGCTGCCCAAACAGCGTCAGTGATTTCTCCACATTGGCCTGCACCTGGTGAGCAGAGGCGCCTGCTCAGACCCACACTGGGGCACCCAGCACTGTCACAAGAGGTAGGGGCTGGGAAGATCTTTTGGTCAAGGAGTTGTCCAGGTCAAGTGTACAAAGGTAGAGCAGGGACAGAGAATAGGCCTCAGAGGTGGGTGACATGTCACTCTGACAAGTGTCCGGATCCCAACTGTCCTCGGCAGAATGGATGTAGCCTAGCATCTACCCGAGAAGCTCACTGCAGGCAGAGACCCTGGCGTGCTGCATCAGTGAGAGGTGTAGAATGAGGGCCTGCTCCTGCCTCCTCCCTCTCTGCAGCTGGAGAGGTAAGAAAAAGAAGTAGAATGCAGGCTGGCTTTAGGGCCTCTGCTCTCTCTATCTGTACCAAAGCTTATCAGGACAGGAGGTTCCCTAACAAGCAAACAGGTGACAGGTCCCAGGTAGAACACAGTAAGAGCTAAGAGAGCAGCTGGAGCAACATGGCTGATGGCAATAATCCCTAGGCCAAAGCCAGAGTGACAGGAAAGTACATTCAGGTTCAGCTGAGAGGGAACATCCCACCAATGGAACTGTATGGCGAGCAGGCCCCCCACCATGCCAGGTGTACAGAGATGGGATACCCTCAGGTAGAAAGCATGACACAGCCAACTTACAGAGTCCCTGGTCATTTCTAGCTGGGACCTGGGCTCCTGGACTGCCATGGGGGGCCTCCAAAGGATATGAGAGCTAGTCCTCTTCCCCCTGGCAGGCTTGTACCAATGTCTGCGGAAGGAAGCCCAGCTCTCCGAGGGCCTTCATGCTGTGTCAGCCATGTGCTCCCACCCCAAACAGCTACAGAAACTCCAGCTAGGCACCCACACCTCCCAGCATACATGGCCCAGGCCCTTGCCCAGTAAAGCTGAGCACTGAGAACTACCCAGGAGATAGTCCAGGTGAGCTACAGGGGGTCCAATGTGGACTAGAAGGTCCCACAAAATGAAGGCTGCCAGAAGGAGCCTAGCCACTGAGGTGGATGGCTGGGATGAGGTTCCCCTGCCCCAGCCCTCCCTCTTTGCTTCCCAGCACCCCTCCCTACAGGCTTGGGCTATCACTCAGACCCTCCAGCCGCCTGTCAGCACCCAAGGAGCCCTGAGGACAGATAAGGAGTAAGCCCCAGCCAGCAGCAAACCTCCATCTCCTTGAGCACCGGGTGGTCTTCAATCCCAGGGAAGAGCACCCGCATGGCGTATGTCCTATAATCGAGGAAGGGGATGCCAGCGCCATCCAGGTCATTTGTCAGTTCATGAATGTCCGTCTGAAGCTCTGCAAAGGCTGTGACCAGATGGAATATTAAGGCAGGTGTCCCACTAGCCCCCAGAACCCTGACTCAGATTGGCCTCAAACCCTGACTCTGCTGTTCACTGGTTGGGTGACCTGCTTTTGCCTGTTTCCCTAGTCCTAACAGGGATTAAAAGTCCTCTGTCATAGGATTGGCCAAGACAAGACAGAGGAGATACTGTGACCAGGTCCTGGCTGAGAACAGCCCCTGTACCTCAAACTGGCATTTTGGGGTAGAGTAACTATGGGTGCCAACTCTTCCGCCACCTAGGGGCTTCTGCAGCCCGCCCTGGCTCCCTAGACTGAGCGGCCTGGGAATAGACAGGATGTGGCCAGCTGTGGGAGGCAGAGGGAAGTAGAGGTCCAGGGTCTCAGAGGCTGTGGGGTCTCCTCAAGCCCCTCAACCCTCCAAACTGACTACTGCCACATGCAAAATCAGGCAAGCCCTACACCGCCTGCCCATTCCAGGCAGCTCTGCGTCTTTCAGAAACAAAGATGGGCAGGGGCAAGCCCTGATGGAATATTCCAGAACTGTGAGAAATCGATTCTGCCGCAGTCCAAGGGATGTGCTATCTGATCAGGAGCCAGAGGAGCACTTGGCAGGCTCTGGGAGACGACTGGCAGGTTTAATCAAGAGCCAAGCCTTCATCTCTTGTGTACGGCTGCCAGGAGTCTGGTTATCTTCACCTGAAGACCCTGGAGTGCCCACCAGCTGCTGCACCTGCACATGTGCTGGCAGATAAAAGCTCTACACACACCCACCTCAGCAGACAGTCATCCTTACCCTCATGGACGCCTCGAGCTGCAGAATTCCCTTCCTGGCCCCTACATACCTGGCTGCATCCCATCATGACTGCCCAGTGGTCAGACAGGTTTATCTAGGATTAGGGGGGCTTCCAGGACAGGCAGGGACTGGGCAAATGGACCCCCTGGCCACAGTGGAGTTAACAACCTGATGCCAGGCCTATCATGGGCATGAGGCCATCATGCAGCAGTTCAAATCCCACCCTGCCACTTAGCTCTCTTTCCTCATCCAAAAATGGAAATACTGCTGGTGTCTGCCTTCTAGAGCTGTGAGCATTCACTAGTTAATATCTGCAGAACGCTCAAGGGCATGCTTGGCATCTCAGAAACATCCCATAACCATCAATTTTCATCAGTGCTGCTCTGTTCACCACTCATAAAGCCCCCAGATCCTCAGATGAGGCTCAAAGAGGCACGCAGAGAGCCCAGGACCATAAGTAGGTGAGAGCTACTCCAGGATGGCCTGGCACTGGGGACCTTGCCCTGAGATGCCATCTCACACCCAGCCAAGGAAGCCAACCACCATGGGCCAAGGCTGTCATGGGCATGCTACTAAAGCCCACAGGCACATGCATGGGAGCTGAACCCAAAACTCAGGTGGCCACGGCTATCCACTGCCCATGGCCCACAGCCCCAGCCCCAGCACCCTGCTGCCAGCACTAAGGCCCACACACCCAGCCACCAGTAGTGCCCTCAGCTCTGCCAGGGATAAGCTGGGGCCTTGGGAACACTGGTTTTCCCGAGGCACGATAGGCAGACAGGTGACTCTTAGGCATGCCCTCTGTTACAGCTTAGAGTTCACTACCCTGGCTCTTCCCACTGACCCCCTAGCCCATTGGTCACCCATTTCCAGCGTCTGTGGCCCCTGCCTGCCAGAACCCATCCCACTCTGGACCACACCCTTGGGGTCCACCTACTCTCCATCAGGGGCTTCAGGGGCACAGGCTTAGGGCATGTGATGAGGTGTGACATCGGAGATTGGCCAGAGTTGGGCGCAGTGGGGAAGCTGAGCTCGCCCACCATGGCCATCTTGTCATCACAGGACTAAAGGAACCCTAGGATGAAGAAATTTCTGAAGATAGAGCCAACAGAGCTTCTATTCTGGAAGGCAGCACATGATACACTATCCCCACAGAAGCCATTCTGAGCTCATTTCTGCCATTCATATGCCAAGGTGATGATGGACACATGCCCTATCTTATGAGGGTGGGCTACAACCTGACTTCCTGAGACAGGGTTTGTCCAGGCCAGCCCAGGCCAGGGTCTGCATGTGCTGAAGGATGAAGAGGCCCCACTCCTCAGCAGCACGCCCAGCCACATGCACAGAGCCACCACCACGCTAATACAGTATGCATACTGTACTGCCCTACAGCCTCTGCAAGGCCATCTGGATACCACTCCTGACACCCAGTGAACTAGGCACCAGCACTATGCCCATCCTACAGATGAGGAACTGAGGCACAAAGAGGTTAGATGTTTCTCTAAGGAACTACAGCTAAGCTGGGGTACAGATGTGACTATCTGGCTGAAGAGTCTGGGTCATAAGCAGTGCCCCACAGAAGCCATGCTTGTCCCAGGGCCCCTGGGTCCCAAGCACAGATTAAGCACCAGCCTGCCTCCCTGGGACCAAGCCTAACACAGCAAGGCCATAGGGAATGCTGAAAACTGAGTGGAGTCAGCAGGCTGGATGAGACTGGTTCAGAGGTAGCAGCACCCCCAGCAAGCCCCACAGCCCTGGCACCCTCCAAATCCCCCATGCCCACAGCCCTGACATACCTTCCTTGCACTCAAGAGCCACTCGGGACTCCAGGTTGTCCATCTGGAGCTGGAGCCGCTTGAGTGTGCGGTCGGCATCACGTGACTTGCGTTTGTAGGCAATAAGCACGGCCACAATGACCAGCAACAGGAGGCCCCCACCGCCACCAATGCCCACGATGGCAGGCAGAGTCAGCAGGCTGTCTGAGTACACCTGCAGCATGCCTGGCGAGAACTCAAAGCCACCGGCCCGCACCTGGGGTGGGAGTGGGGAGGGTGCAGGCTGCTCAGGAGGTACCACGCCCACTCAGCAGCCCCTGGCCCCACAGCCCTCGAGTACCTGACCCTGGCCTAGAGTACTCAGTGCGAGTGTAGAGGCTGGAGACCCAGGGCAGGCACCAGGCCCACCAGGGGGCACAAGTGCTGGGCAAGTGCCGCGTTGGGGCTTGCACTGAGCTGTGCTTCCTCTGGGCTGGAGGCCAGTCTGGGGCTCAGTCACAAAGCTGGGATGCCCTGAATGGGGCTGGGTCAAAGGCAGGAGGAACCCGGTAGACCAGAGCTGGGGCTGGGACACAGATGGCCTAGCCATGGACGCACCGTGACCTTGTGTTGCCCTGTAAGGTTGGGTGACTCGCAGAGCAGCTGTGTCTCTGACACAGTAAGGGCGCAGGGCGTGGAGCCGATCAGCACCGTGTAGTTGAGCTTTGAGTTGCCAGGTGCTGGTGGCAGGAGGTTCCGGCCCTGTAAGGGTAGAGGTGAGCCAGAGAGCCCCAACGGCCCCTGCTTATACCCTATCCCCACCTCACCTCAACCCCACACACAGTCCCACCCAATGACTGAGGCCCACCTTGAGGATGAGCGGGGAGCTGGGCTTCAGCTCTAGGAGGCCCGTGGGGCTAAGTGGTTCCAGCACAGGGTCCGGGAAGTACAGAAAGGAGGAGGTGTTGAGGACAAGCAGAGCACGCACGTCGTCCATGACGAAGCCTAGCTCATCGGGCTGCTCCCCCAGCTCAGGTGGGCTGCGAGTGGGGTTGTCCACTGACGGAGCCCGGCACACCATGGTGGTATCGTTGTACACCAGGCAGCTCTGGAAATACAGATTCGAAGACGCTGGGCTGACTGCTCCTTGCATGCATTCAGGCCTCTTGAGGGGCTGCAGCCAAACATGCACACCCACCAGCCAGAGCTGGCTTCCTTCCCCAGGGCCTCCAAGCATAGCCACAGCCTTGGTGGCTTGAGCTGCACAGGAAGGGGGATGGGGAGGTGGGCAGGCAAGGACTCACATTCTCCCTCTCAACGCCTCCATACTTGGCCCGGATTCGGGGTTCTCGGACGGTGGCCAGGTTGGTGCCTGTGACTGTTAGGAGGGTCCCTCCACTAGAAGACAAGGGGGTGGGAGGTCATGGGGCGAAGATCTGCCCCAGCCCAGCACAAACAGGTGGGCCCAGAAATGCCACCCGGCTTCCCAGAAGATGAAAGCAGGTTACGACCGCTCAGCCCCAAAACTCTGATTGCAGCAACCACATCTCTAAGCGGACAGGTGTCCAGCATCCCGAGAGCTATGGGCTTGGACATCTTTGTTCATTTTTCTTTTAAGAGTGCAGCAGCAGAGTTTAGAGAAACTTTTGTTTGTGATTTTCCAGGTTGCTGCAACCAGAGCACAGCAGTGACCAGAGCCTTAAACTCTACTGTTTCTACTCCCACCCCCAGAGACAGACCTGGGCAGTAAAGTTTGGCTACCCCCTGCCCAACCACGAACCCGGGTACCACCAACAAAAATTCAACTGATTTCTCCAAACAGACAAAAACCTGGTGGTGGGACCACATGATGAAGGAGAAAGAGGAAAGCCCAGTGCAGGAGCTCTGTCCTTGGCGACATCACATGGGACAGAGGGAATCACTGGGGCTCAGGGCAGGTTGGGGCAGCCTCACCTGTTGATGCTCCACTCAGGGTCAATCTTCAGGATGGTAGGGTCCTCAGTATAGTTGTATTTCACTTCGGGGTTGGTGAGCTGAGCACGGTTGATGTTGATGATGATGGGGGCACTACCAGGACTCTGCCCAGGGGGTGTCAGACACCGGATCTCTCGGGAATTCCTCCTGGAGGAGCCAGGTGAGACAGTGAGGATGTGGGTGCTGGAATTCACCTCCCAGTGGGCTAAACATCTAGGCTCCATCGTAAACAGGTGTGTGGGCAAGTTACTCCCCAGGCCCGCCCACCTGTGAAACAGGGCCAAACCAGGACCTGCCGCCACGTGGCTAATGACTATTATGGTCACTTTCCCATGAGCCCCTCCAAGGGGCCAGGTGGGTGTCTGCCACTTTGGGCCCCAGACTGGCCCTCTCCTTCCACACTGCCCTGCTTGGGATTCAAGGCCCTGACTGACCCACCAGCAGAGGGCTGGCTCCTGCCCACATTCACTCCCCAGGTGACCTTGCCAGCAAGTATGCTCATGTCTAGGCTTGCTTGAGCCCAGCCTGGGCAGGCACAATGACAGGCCTGCTGGGTGGGAAGGGAGCTCACAGGGGTCTTAGCACAGCCTTGCAGCAGGCAGGTCAGTTGTCTAGGGATGGCTGGCGGGACAGAGCCTTTGAGACCCTGATCTTCCCACCTGCTGTGGCACTGCTTCCACTCAGCCTATGCTTTCCAGTACTGGGAGAGCCAAAACACCAAGCTCGCTGCCAACTCTGGCTACACTAAGTGATGCACACGCCACGCCCCCCCCACCCCTCCCACCCCCGCCGTCTATGTTGTTCTGATGCGAAATTGGGGCTAAGCCCAGGCCTTCGCTATGAGTAGGCAAAATGAACTAGTCGGAGTGGCGGGACTGGGTCATTCCCAATGGGCAGCCAGCCAGTCACTGCCTACATCTGGGTCCCCATTCCCTCAGCTCCTTCAGTATAGTTGTGAGGCCCTGCAGCCGCCAAGCCAGCAAGCGCAGCAAGGCTTCTAACACTAATAATTAGTCTGATAACGCATAATTACCACAAGAAAATATTTAAAGGACCTGCTCCATCATCATTCCTAATCTAAAATTATCTACTTCATGCCTCAGGATTTTAAGATTTCCTTTCTCTCTCTTAAAAGTTTTTTAAAAATACTTATTATGTTCTCAAAAGATCCTTCCACCCCAGGAAAAGGGTGGCTGAGCCCAATCCTTGGGTCAGGTCCTGACCACCCGCCTGCCCTACCTGCCTGCCCTTCCCACTCAGAGGTTGTCTATCTTGATGGTAATCTTCTCCACCTCTGGTTTCCATAGTGATCACCCTGGCCAGGCTCTCCACACTCCCCCTGTTTCCCGGGCAACAAGAGGGGACATGCAGCCATCTGAACCAACCACCACCAGGGAAAGGTAGGCCATGCACGGGCCCCCACTCCCCATCCATGTTCCTTACCAGGAAAAGGAGCAGGGCCGGCCACCAACAGACACAGCCACATCACTGCCTGCATTCAGGTGGCTGCCCTCGATGCCAATCCAGGTGCCCCCTGAAAGAGGACCCCGGGCAGGGCTCACACGGTAGAAGGTTGGAGTCTATGGGAAGAAGGAACTTGCTGGAGCCCAGGAAAGACCTACCTACCCCTTGGGCCAGAGGCCTCTTTGCATCTCCTGCTGGGCCCAGGCCCTGTGCTCATTGGCTCTCAGACATAGCTCGTAGGCAGGCCCCCAAAGATAGGAACAAAGGGGAGGGGAGACCAGGAACAGAGGTGTTGCTGCACAGTGGGGCCCGTAGAAGAAGCCCCTCACTTGAGGTGGCCTTTGGGCAAGGCTAGCCCCTGCAGACAGGCCTCAAAGCCCCCTCAGGCCACCCAGGAAGAAAGGGATCCAGGCCAAGAGGGGTGAGACTTACCACAAAGGTGAAGCGCTTGGGTGACAGGGCCCGGAAGTGCGGGGAGCAGTCGCGCACGCACACCTCTACCAGGGCATCGTGGGCCCGCACTGTGCTCGCATCCCCAATCTCACAGACGATCCTGTGGGGAACCAGGGCCTCAGTAGGCTGCAGGGTTCAGCCAAGTGTTAGGGCCTCCCCCACCCACCCTGGGTAGCACTCACTGTTCGGCACTGATGTACTCGCTCTCCACAGGGCTGCACAGCACCTTTCCCACACGCACACCCAGCCGCACGTCCTCGAAGCGCAGGCCCAGGTTCTCACCCATGATGGTGAGCCGTGTCCCTCCCTGCCGAGGGCCCGTCTCAGGGGACAGCTGCAGGGAGACAGAGGCTGACAAGGGCCGCCCCTGGCCGGGAAGGGCTACGAAGCGGAGGCGGCTGGGCAGCCAGAGCCACCCCCTTCCTTCGGCGGCCCCGGAAATCCACCTACCTTCAGTATCTTAGGGTCCGCGCAGCGGCTGCTGCCGTGGCGGGCGTGCATCCAGGAGGCCGGGGAGTCGGCAGGACAGTGAGGGCGCAGGGAGCAGCGGCGCTCAGCCACACACCAGCCGCACTCAAAGCGAGGGTCAGCTTTGAGGCAGAGGCCGCAGCTCTCCCGCAGGGCTGGACACTTGTAGAGGTGGGCTGTGGGCGGGTGAGAGGCAGTCAGCTCAGGGAGCCCACAGCCCGCCCCCGGGGGCTGCCCCACCTGGCTCACCCTGGATGTTCTGAGGGTTATCGATGACAAAGTTGTTGTTCCACACCACTGACAGGTTCACAGGCAGGTCGCTGATGTCATTGCCCTCATAGGAGTACTATGGGCAGCAGACAGGGAGATCAGACCACACGGCCCTAGGGAGCAGGTCAGGGCTTGTGTGCCCCTCCTGGCCACCTTTGGGTCTGGCTGCTGGGAGAGAGCTTGGTGGGGACAGGGTCTTGGGGCTCTGCCTCTCCAGACTGGTGTTTCCAATCTGGAGGCAGATACCCCAAAGAATAGCCTGCTCACCAACCAATCTAAGGGACTAAGCCTCTCCTGTCACACCCAGCTCTCCCTCTCTGTCCCCCACCCTAGAGCTTCCTTTCTGGTGGCCATGGTTCCCACTCTCCAGTCAAGCCTGTCCCCAGCAGCCTCATTAGGTATACCCTCCAGGGTGACCTCCCCATTTGCCCCTGCAGTCAGCCCTACCAGGAAACCAGGACTTCCCAGCTGGATTCCTTAGACGGGTATCAGGCATGCTCTATGAACCTCTATATTTCTTTATCTGCCAAACAAGCTAAGCAATCCCCATGCTGGGACTGCCCTAAGATGTGAGCTGTGTGACCCCATGCCCTGGGTATAGGCTGGCAAAAAAGCATTCCCAGGCTGGGCTGGGCTCAGAGACACTACCCTCCCTAGGAGCCCAGGACCGGTACTCCCGACTGTGCAGTTGAGGCCCTCCATTTCATCCCAGAGCAATTCATCATTATTCTATTTGCAGGAATTTAATTGGATCCTATCACATTCCAACACTCTCCCTTTAAATGATAATTGCAGACCCAGTAAGAGGGGAGGGTGGGAGGGGACGAAGAGTGCAGAGAAAGGTGAAAGAGGCTCGGGAATGCTGGAGAAACAAGGACGGAGAGTGAGAGAGGGACAGAGGCCAGAACGATTCAGTTGGAAGGCATGGCTAACAGAACTAGTGACAGAGCAAGGAAGAGAACTGAAAGCATGGGACAGGCAGGAAAGCGCAGGGAACTATAGGGCCAATCAGCTGGCTGAACTGCCCCTTGGGAGCCTGCTGTGGCCCCTTGACCCTCGCCTATCTTGCTAAGAAAGAGGAGAGGTAGGCCAAGGGGCCACCACCACTGGCAGTGGGCCAGACCCCTGACCTCGAGGCCTTTCCCCTGGGATTCTGGGGGTGGGGGCCAAACACAGGCCTTACAGAGAACCCAGAAGTACAACCAACCACCAGGGCCTTGGCCACGCCAGGAAACCCACTGGTCTCCTGACTACATTCTTCCCGAACAGATGGGAAAACCAAGGCCTGCCAGAGCTCACAGAAAAAGCCAGAAGAGGACCCCAAGACCACCAACTCAGCACCATTCCCCCACCTGCCAGGGAAGGTTTTGGCTCTGCAAAGATCACTGTGGCTAAATTCACTGCAATTAATAAAAAGCTTTGAAAACATCATCTTATTAGATTTAAGGTTCGAAATGTGGTGGCTTCTTGGTACTCGGGCAACACCCGCCTGCTAGATTTGCAAACACACAGGTTGCTATGAACAGTTTCTGCATCTAGCCACAGAAGATATAAAAAGATGAGTAACAGGGTACTGCTGCCCTGACCCTGGCCCTCCTAGAATCACTGGATGATGATGGCACATGGCATTTCCACATACCTCAACCTGGCCTCCTCACCCACGTCCCAAAGACCCCACACAGTCACATCTGCAAATCCTACCACGTCTAAGTTGCCCACTCCCACATCTGAGATGTGCTCCCTCCAAAGGTCTGAGTGGCTCTTGGCAGGGCCCCACCTGCACACCCAGGCATACCTGAGGGGTGTGGCACTTATAGTTCCCTGCACTTACCTGGGGAGCCCAATGTGCCTCTGAACATCTGCCTGTGCCCTGTGCTTTTGCTCATGAGCAGAAACCAGATCCTAAGGCTGTGAGGGTAGTCAGCCCCTGCCTTACCGAAGAGTTCTGGCACTGCAGGCTGGAGCTGTTGAAGCGCAGGGCGGTGACACGGGCTGGGCTTCCTGGGATGTGGAAGAGGCACTCATAGCCACGCTGGCCTGACTGTGGCTGCGGCAGGTTCCGGGCAGCCAGAGTGATGGGCTTCACCACACCCACCGGCACATAGATCTGGGTGGAGGGCAGGATCTGCGGACAGTCCTAGAGGCGACAAGGCTTCATTTGGTTGAGCCCAGATACAGGGGCCAGTGAGCAGGGCATACTCCACTGCGACCCATGGTGCAATCTGGGCCCACAGCCTGTGCTTTGGTGCAAGCACTATTGTGCCTACTTTACATGCTGACAGACTGAGGAGCTCAGAAAGAGCCAGCTGGGCTAGAGGCAGAAAGCCTGGGTCTGCACTCCACCAGTCTGTGTGGATGCATTCTGTGCCCTGGGACAGTCCCTCTCCCCTCTGGGCCCAGAGTGCCCTGCCTAGTGTTCTAGGATCCCACAGATCAGTCACCAAAGGGCCCCATCTGGCTCACAGCTGCAAAGGCCCTTAAGACAAAAAAAAAAAAAAAAAAAAGCAGCCAAGAGTGAGACGTAGGGGCTGTAAACTCAGCTGGGGACCCAGAGAGCACGTAAAAATAGCTAGAGCCAGGCAGAAAAACAATCAGGCCCCCAGGGCCAGCATTTCAACAATAACTGATGCAACACCCCAGCTCCTTTGCAGCACACTGGCAGCAGCCAGGGAGGAAACAGCCCCATGGGCATGCCACTGAGCTGGGCTTTAAATAGAGATACTGAAAACAGGCCATACTCCCCGAGGCCTGTACCAGCTCCCAATGCAGCACTGGCCTAAGCTTGGCTCTGGGCCTGAGGAGGTTTTGGGGCCCAAGGAGGGAGCCCAGAGTTGGGTCTGACCCTCTGGGGATCACTGGTGAGGCAGAGCTGGTAGGGCATGGCTGCCAGCTTACCCTGGGTCTACAGGATGCCCCCGTTTCCACCAGGGAGAAGCAGGTGATGGTGACGTGTATGGAGGACTGCTGGCCCTGCACTCAGGGGATCTTACCTACACCAGTACTCCCCTAGCTGTTTGAAGGGATGCCCTGCCCAGGCCCCAGGACCCAAGCCCAGGGATCCTGAGGGATCCTTCAGTTGCCTCCCAGATGCTGGCTGCCCTCCCTGGGCCCCCTAGCAGCCCTGGCTCATTGTGGTCATCAGGACTGGTCTCACTGCCCCCCACTTCACAACTCTCTTCTGCATACACACTACCTCAGCTGCCTGGGAGGTTAGCACCACTGTCAGACTTGGGGTGTAGGCTCTGTGTCCCCTTGACTAGTCTCTCTGTGGCTTAGTCTTGGCATTTGGGCACTCCAGCCATGAAGATGGGTCAGCTCAGGGCTCTGACATTTCTTTCAGGCCGTGAGTGGCCGGAGAGCAGGCTCAGCTGGGAGAAAGATGAGCAATGCTGGGTCTTCCTTGAGGGGACCCACCTCTGCATATTCAAGGGGCTCTGGGCCTATAAACTGGCTCAAGTCTGGGAAGTAAGTAAGGGACCACAACTCTATATGATTTAAGTTAGACCTTTATTCCCTTGATCTAGAACTCTTCCGCTTACATAGACCAAGTAAGAATTTAGAAAACAGCCCCACTATTCCACTTCCAGGGACACCATGACTAGGGCCAGTCCTTCCTGGTAAGGAGGCCGCCGGGAGGAAAAGCACGTGACCCTCTTAACGAAATGCCAGCCATCCCTTTCATTCCTGGAGAGGCCAGACCCAGCATTCCTCATAACAAGTCCTGGCTATTGGGTTCAGGCCACCTCAGAGTGAGTGCAAGTTCTGCTTCAGAGGCACTCCACATGGGACTTCTGCCAGATCGTCCACGCAGCACTAGCTGCCTCCTCAAAGCCCTTCCCTAATGGGTTCTGGTAGTTCCCACCTCAAATAACCCAAGCAAATATGAGAGACCAAGGACAAGGCAAGGAGCAGAGTTCTTGGGAACTCTTTCCCATGATGTAGGGAATAAAGACGCTGTGGAGTGAGTGAAAGGTGGCTCCAGAGGAGTCAAACCAGAACCAGAGATGGGAAGGAGGGCCTGACTGGGAGCCCGAGTCCTTTCAAACAACGAAACTGGTTAAGTCTATGGATGTGTTACACTCCTTAGATATGTCCCCATAAAACCTGGGGCTGTAGCTTAAGGGGAAGCATCTGTGGAATAAATCCATTAGCCAATAACCCTCCCTGGACCCCATGATAGCGCCCAGCCCTATACAGGCAAACTCCTCAGCAGGGGTCTGCACTTGCTGTTCCATTTCCCCTGGCTGTCACAGCCCACAACAGCCCTTCAGAGTCCCCCAAATCCCAGGGTCACTGCCCACCCCCAGAACACTTTTACCCAGCTCCTCACACATGACACACTTGCAGGGAAGCCCACTGCCCACCCCCTGTGCTGCAGGCTCTCACACCCCCCACTCTCACGCTGTTACCCCTGGATGCCCATGGTTCCCGCCTGCTCTCAGCCTGCCCCACACTGCCGTCTCATCCCATGATGTGCTACAAATGTCCAGAGGGTGATGGTGGGGTGTGGTCAAAGGAGGCTGTGAGAAGAAGGGCCCATAGCATGGAGGCAGGGGCAGTGGATACTACATTTCCTTTGCCTCATGCCTGTCCACAGAAGTCCAGACCATCTAAAACCCCCAAGTGCCCCATAGCCGGGGGGACCCACACACGCCCTGTCCCAACAGGCATGGTATCACTGCAAAGGAAAGGGCCCTGGTTTCAGGTCCTAGCTCTGAACCTCTAGAATAGACAAGGAGACCCATGCCTATCCCCTCCCTACCTGGCAGGTTCCAGGTCAGCCTGTACTGGTCGATTCTAAATAAAATCAGTGCCTTCCCTGGGCTCCAAATAATTATGACTTTATCACTATCAGTTACCACTCAGGACCTCAGCTCCAGGAACTGACCAACTGCCCTGCAGGTCAGTCTTACATGTTCCTTTGTCCATATGCACTCAGCACCAGGCCTGCCCAACCAGACACCTCATACCCCAGGCTTACATCACCCTGTGTGGATAGTACCCTCCCCACATCGTCCCCCAGGGAGGCCCATTGGTCTGCAGCCCCCAATCGAGGCCTAGAAGCAGGGCTTGGTCTAAAGCTTTTCCATCTCCCCCAAAGGACACAAGAGACCTAGTGGCCACCAACAAATGTCATTGGCTGGCCTTAGGCCAAGACAGCCCTGAAGGATATCCCTAACCCCACGCACTTCTTGGCTGGCATCCCAGTCACCTACGGGAGCTCTCCCAGGCCGACTTGTGGGCGATATCCAGTTCTGCTATACTTCCAAAACCCTGCTCACCCCAGGGTGGCCTTACCTCAGACACATTGACACGGCCCTCCAGGAAGGCACAGTCAGCAGCATTGTGCGTGCATACATGGCGGTATTTGCACCAATGGCAGGGGAAAGAGCCATTGACACATGACAGGCAGCTGCAGGGAAAGAGTGGGTCAGTGACACCAGGCATCCTGTGCCTCCCCTTTCTGCCACATAGGGCTGTAGCATACTGCCTCCCTGCTGCTCTTCCACCAGCTATTCACAGGGCCACCCCACAGCCTTTGCTCTGGCTAAACCTCCACCTGCTCAGAGAGGCCTTCCATGTCAGCTGGCCTCAGCCACTCAACTGCCCTGCTCCCCTCCCTCTTCATTGCTCTTCCCCCAGACCCTTGATACCTGACAGTCCACAGACAGAACCTCCCTGATGATGGATTCATCAAGAGCCTACGCTGTTCACTACAGTGACCACTGGCCACACCAGGACACATGCTGACAATTAGCACCTGAAATGCGTTAGTACAACTAAGGAACTTCATTTTAAATTGCATCTTGTCTTAACTTAGATTTAAGTTTCAGTGGCTAACAGCTCCTGCAGAGGTGGGCAGAGTCATGGGAGACATCCACCACCCCAAACAAAATGTAGGCTCTGCTTGAGAGAAGGTTGCCTCATTTATTCCGACATGTCCCCAAGGCCGGGTTAGGGTCCTTGTGGTGCTCTGGCCGCAGCAGCCTCATACGGCTGGCTGGCACCTCATCTCTATAGCCTCCATGGCATCCTCACTAGCCACCCTTGAGAACTTTCCAACCTTCTGGCTACTCAGCTTCTCCAGAGACCCTCAACCCCCTCTAGCTCTGGAGTGCATCTCCTTGCCCCAAAGATCCCAGCCCACCCATGACTGAGAGGTTATGCCCTGGTAATAATAATACCCAGGCCACATCAACAAAGGGAGGCATGACTGAGGCTGGACCCCACCAATCCCCCATGACCCATGCTGGCCCCCTCCAGGTTAGGGAAAGGGCCAAGGTGCCCCTCTGAGCCTGAGACCCCTCTGGGCCCACCCAGGTGCCTGGCCATGGCAGGATGCATGGTAGGTCCTTGGCCTCTCCCATTCTTCCGACTGTTCACAACCAAGAAACACAGAGATGAGCACTCGGCCAGCACCAGGGAGACCTCCCACCCTAGATCTCCGTGCCCCAGGTGCTCTACCACCCCTACCCTCCCAACCCCCACCTGGGTGGTATAAACCAGAGAAGACCTATACCACTACCTGTCCCAGAGCAGCAAGTACCGAGTGCCCATCCCATGGCATGCCATCTCCCATTTAGATGACGCAACAGCCCCGCTACACCCCACCCCAAGCTCCCTGCACTCACTCTGGTGCCCAAAGGCCATTCCTCACACCAAGGTAAATGCTGAGACTCTCCAGGTATGACTCGGTGCATATCACTCCCCACATGCCCCACCTGCTGACTGCTGTCCCAGCCTCAGGCTCATCTGGACCCTCTGCCCAGGCCAGGTGCTCTCATGGCAGGCCTCGTCTTCTGCCCTGAGCACCAGATCACCCTGCACTGTGCCCTGCCCTGCAGGACGTAGACGCAGAAAGCTGGGGACACTCACGACTCATGGACGCTGCAGTTGTAGAAGACAAAGTCCACAAACGCAAACTTCTTGCCCGTCTCCTTTGACTTTAGGTAGAGCTTCACCACCCGCTGGTCTCCTGTAGGGCAGGACAAGCCCAAGTCACCAGGGCCACCAAATGCCGCCAAATACAGGACCCTCACACAGAGCAATCCCCAAACAAGGAAAGACGTTGCCAAGGACACTCCCAACCACCAAGTGTGTAACCCCTGGCCACACCCTAGCCCCTCCGGCTTGCAAATATGAGAGAACATCAGGTAAGCCCCTTGCATCTTCGCACCTATGGTCCCTGCTTCTGCTCCACACTGTTCCCAAGTGGGCATCTGTTCCTTATCCTGCCATCCTCCTTGGTCACCATGCAATACTCATTCTCTGCCTACATCAACAGTCGAGCTCCCAAACAGGAGGCCCCTGTAGGTGCTGCCCAGGCCCAATTACAGTGCACTCACCCTGGCCCCGCGTGATGGGCGCCACCTCCCCAGCAGAGGGCGAGTGGCAGTGGATGCGGCCGTTCTCCAGGACACTTTCAGACTCAGTGAAGTCCTCAAAGGAGCAGTTGACACCGGCTGAGAGGTCAGGCACATTCCAGGCCTGCAGCACAAGCTGGGGCACCCGCAGCAAGGAGGTATGAGCAAACGGGGTCCCATTGCCCCGCCCATCCCCCTGCTCATGCTGGGCAGCTGCACTCACCGGGACCTGCGACATGGTGACAGACACATTTCGAGGTTGCACAGTCAGCTGCACACACTGCAGCAGATCCGAGGCAAATCGCTGAGGCTCTTCCGCCCGCTCACAGGTATCTTGACGGGAACAGCTGCAGGCAGAGGGGACTGGGCTGGGTGCAGGCAGGGAGGTCTGAGCAACTCAGACCGCAGCCCTTACTCAGCAGGGCCAAGCCCCTGTACTTGCGGAAGCCCACTAGCTTCACTATATCCTCTCTTTACTGTGAGATTTCTGTCACTCAGTCACAGAAAACCAGCAGCCTGAGGGCACCTTGCCCGGGGAGGCCCAGAGGAGCTTAGAGGAAAACTGTGACAACCTGAGGCGCACAGCAAGGCCGTTTGGGGCCCTCCAGGGACAGAGACCTCCAGGCCAGGGTGTCAGAGCCCTCCTGCCCACCCCCGCCCGCATCCAGACTCACATGCTATGCAGGACACACCAGCCGCAATGGGGGTCCCGAGAGCCCAGGCACAGCTCACATGACGTGTACTGCACACAGCTTTCCACGGGCACTCGTGTCACCTGGCAGGAAGGGGACTCGGCCTTAAGACCTCACCAGGCACATCCCAGGGACCCCATCTAGTTTCACCTCCTCACACAACTGTGTGCTCCCTGACCCCAAAAATACCACGGTCACCCCCTTCTTGGGACTTCCTCCTGTTTGGCTTTTTCAAAAGCTAGTCCTGGTGACACTGCCTCAGCCAAATCAGGCCTATCTCCAGGAGCCCAAGGTGGCAGTGGCCAAAGAGCCAGAAAGCTTGTGCATAAGCGTCACCCAGAGAAGAACTGACCATTCAGGCCACAGTTACTCTCCCATCTGTCTGTACTCCAAGCTTCCTGGGAAAGCCGTGGCTCATCGACCCCAATCCTCAGCACAGAGGCAAGCTGGGCCCTGCTCGCCCCGACCTCTCCTGCTCCACCCTGAGGTCCCCAGAAGGGGGGAAGAACCAGACAGCCAGGAGAGGGGCAGAGGAGAGCTGGCCAAGAGGGAGAGAAGGTCTTTCCCACTTGCCCCACCTCCAGCTGCCATGGGGCAACCAGGTCAAACAGAAGAGCAAAGGCTGGCTATAGGCCAGGACAGGAACACAAGCACACAGCCTTGAGGGGCTGGGCAAGGCCAGCCAAAGGCTCCACTGAGGCTGCTGCCCAAAGTCCCCACCATGTAGATGAAGCCAATGCTTGACTAAATCACCTTCTGAGAACTTGGGGCCCCAGACGCACACCCAAAACTCTGCAATGACACCAATACCTTGATCATGTTCTCACTAAATATTTACTCCTACGGACACAAAATCATTCACAAAAGAGAGAGGATTCTAAAACTGCCCAGGAGAGCCTAGAGGCAGCGAAACACTGTGAGCCCATAGTAGCCACACCTCGCTCCCCAGGGAAGGCCCACCCACACACATCTGGCAGCGCAGTACCCACCTGTTTTTCTGTCATGGCGTAGAGGTACTGGTGGTCGGGGCTGAGGACAAGGTCACGCAGGATGGGGCTACCCTCTTGGGCCACCACAGTCTCGTAGGCCAGAGCTGGCCGGCCACCGGGGTTGGCCAGGTCCACCAGGATCTGTGGCAGTGAGGGCCTGAGTAAAGCTGTGCTGATGCCTTTGTGCCCCAGCCCTATGCCCCATGAAGATGGGGATCTGGAGCCTCTCCCCAGCCATCCCCCAAAGTACTATAAGAACAAGGCTGAAGCATTGCATACCAGTAGGCTGGTCCTGGCCTAGCCTCTTCATTAGTCAACAGGTCATAGCCCAGGGCTGGGGGTTTCTGGAGGCTGGAGACAACCACTACCCCACACCCCTCACCCACCACTGAGCTGCACAGCCATACCTGAGTCAAAGGCAACACGTACCCCTGTAAGCATACCGCCTTCCCTGGGCCAGGCTGGTCCTCCCAATGGAGGGGATATTTGTGGGAGGAAAAGAAGAGGCAGCAGGGGTCTGTAAGTAGCTTGAGAGGTACAATGCTGCTAAGGAGGCTGAGAGGTGAGATGCCAGGAGCCTCCTGGGTGGGGAGGCAGCGTGAGGGTGAGGGTCCAAGCCCCAGGGCACCCTGGTGTTGGGGCACGCCCCTAGAGAAGGGCAGGCATCTCATCAGCATGGAAATATATTCCAGATACCAAACAAACTGAGCGTTAATTAGCCAGCTCTTCTCCACAGCTTGCAATGATAAGTATTTTTAGTTGCTTTTACCAAACAAATGTATTTAATTAACTGCGACCCAAGGGGCTTTCCAGAGATGGGACTCGTGGGGCGGTTCAGCCAGTCTGGGCAGGCTCCCAGGGCATAGGGCAGCAGGCCCTACTAGGCCCCTCCCTGCTCTGGCTATAACTGGGCGGCCAGCCCACCTCTCTGTCTCTACCTCTGGGGCAGGGTCTGGCCAAGGCTCGGTCCAACACCCCTGCTTTGCATCCCCACTCTGACAGGACAGGGTGGAGCTGACGAAGTAGTTGGGGGCTGTGGAACAGGCACAAGCCCCTGGCT
This sequence comes from Cynopterus sphinx, assembly GCA_030015415.1. Taxonomy (NCBI): domain Eukaryota; kingdom Metazoa; phylum Chordata; class Mammalia; order Chiroptera; family Pteropodidae; genus Cynopterus; species Cynopterus sphinx. Next base: position 49,090,211 of record CM057384.1, on the reverse strand, counting down.
AAGACCAGCTCCAACAGGGGCTCGGCAAGGGTAGCCAGCCAGGGTGGGGTGCCGTGTCTCTGGGCCAGAGACTACTGGCAGCAGGAGAGGGGTAGGGCTGCATTCCTGAGAGCCTGGAGCCACCCCCCACATCCGCTCAGCTGCCTCTCCGCCAGGCAAACCAGGCAATCAGGCTTAAGTCAAACCAGACCCGGAAAAGCATAGCCCGGTACTAGGCAAGAGGCAACAGCCCTGGGCCGGGTCTATAGCTGCCCAAATGGCTCCAGCCCAGCCACTGGAGCCGGGTGAGGGGGTCCCAGTCTCAGAGCTCCTACAGGTGGGAACTGGAGAGACCCCCAACCTGAACCCAGCCAGGTGGGCCCAGGAGAAAATAAAGCCACAAGGAAGGACCAGGGAAGCCAGAAGTTGTCTCTGGATCCACAGTGCCTGGGCCCAGCGGTGTGGCCCTAGTAGGGTGCTGAACCAATCTCTGCCTCAATTTCCCTACTTGTCAAATGGAAATAACAGACAGCCCTCCCCACACAAAAGCTTCTCTGAGGATTAAATGGGAACCACACCAATGTGCCCAATAAGACACAGAGTAGCCAGGCCCCCTGGCAATCACCAACCCCCAGAAGCCACTTACAAAGGCCCGGTAAGCCCAGCCTGGCCAGCAGCCAGTGAAGAAGAGACAGGAGGGCAGGGCAGGGTCCCAGGGGAGACCCAGAGCTCCAGTCTCAGCCCAAATGACTGTTATCAGAACTCTGGATTTTTCCTCAAGTCTTGGCCTTTCCTTGACCCCACCGCTGCAGGTGCCTCCAGTAGCACCCAGAAGCCCAGGCCTGGACCCCTCCCACCCAGTGCTAGGCCTCCTGCCCCTTCCACAACACCCCTGCCTGGTCTCTCTCACATGCCTGCCCCCAGGGCCTTGATAGGGGACACTTGAAGGGCCGCAGCCTCTCCAATCCTGACCACCAGGGGCCACATGGTGCTAGTCTTAACCCCTACCTGCATGCCCCTCCCCCCTCAGAGGAAGCACTCATAGGCTGAGGCATGGATGTCACAACAAGGGGTCTACCCAACCCAAAAGGGAACAAAGGAAATATAGGGAAGGTCACATTTAGGAGGCACATCAGCTCTGAGGAATGGCAGGGGGGGAACAGAGAGCGAGCCTCCTCCTTGTGGTCCTGGGTAAGGTAGCAGAGGGGAGGCAGGCCATGACTGGGCTCCAGAATGCCCCTACCCCCAGGCCAGCAGCATACTGGCTCCAACAGGTGGCACCCAACAGCTGCAGTACGAAGCATGCACATCCAGCTGTCCATCTACCATGCACCCATCTGTCCACCCACCTGCCGACACTTGACAGCACCCAGCCCTTAAACAGAGGCAGGCCCTAGGCCTCAGGGAGATGAGGCATTTCTGAAGGGCACAGAGTGAGGGGGCATAGGGAAGCACAGCCCACTGGCCAAACAGCAGACATGACATGGATCACAGGCCCCGTACTGTGCACTGAGCCATGGTCCACGCTCAGCAGGAGCCTCGCATGCACCCATGACAGTCAGGGGGTCCAGAAGGAACTGACCAGTCTTGGGGGCTTGTCTGTTGCATCCCAGCCAGTTTTCAGGCTTCAGGGCTCGTGCAGCAGACAGGTAAATGGAGCTCACAAGGGCCCTGGATGGCCACCTGTACCTGGGGACACAGTCTACTCTCAAAGTTGGAGAAGGAACACAGCATGCCTCCAGGAGGGCATTTCCAGAAAGAATGGACATGCAGGGCAGGAACACGGCCAGGAAGCTGGCAGAACATCAGGACGCACACTGCCAGCAGCACCTGTGCCGCTGCCACACCCACAACTGTCCACTGTAGGACCACCCAGCTGGGGGCGGCCCACCCTGGGGCAGCTGAACCTGTAGGACACACAGGAGCCTTCCAGAGTTCCCTGGTGTACCTCCAACTTCCCAACTGTCACCTCTGTGCTTGGCAAACCTTTCCCCAAAAACCACCCGAACCTTCCATGACTGGCTGTGACTGCCCTCCCTACCATTTCCCACCACAAAAAATCTCAGGGCCCAAACCCAGCACTGCCCACAAAGGTCCCTCTGCCACGGTGCCCTTCCCAACCCCTGCTGAGGAGGCCCTCCCTCCACCCCAATGGCTTTAGTGGAGCTGTCCAGCCTCCCTGGGCCATGCCAGGCCTGAGCATCCTTCCACCCATCCACAGCTTTGGCCCAGAGGGGACATGGCCACCACCACCCAACTTCTACCCAGGCTCTCCAGTCCTGTCCACTTCTCCCCTAGTCTTCTCTGTCCCTCTGTACTGGGGACTCCCCTGGATTCTAAACCAAGGCACAAGGGCTGGGATGGGGAGGCCAGGCCCCAGTAGTCTCTTGGAGTCAGGACCAGGCAAGGTGCTGATCATGCTAACACTGTCACCATGGGGTACCACATGCCCTCCCCAGATGGGCCGGGGAGCAAGTTCACCTCTTCACCCCCAGGTCCTTGCAGTTGGAGCCCTGCCCAGGGCCAAAGGGAGATGGCTAGCAGCAGGTGGATGGCCCTGGCCCTGGAAACCACAGCCCAAGGCTCGCCCAGCTGGCTGCCCCTGCACCCATCACTGCACAGCCCTGACCAACTGCTGCAGGCAGACAGCTGATGGCCTGGCCAGGTCAGCTGTCCATCCAGCCCAGAACCAACAAAAGGCCCATTCTCTGAGAGGAGGGCAGGCGGGGGCACTGGGGAGGATGTCTGGGCTGTCTAGGCTGCTTGCCAAGGCCGGCACGCGCCCTAGCTGCCCAGAGGCAGGGGGCTGCCCATCGTGGCCTGGAACAGGAGGGAAGAGAGGGCTACTATGCCCACCCCAAAATGGCAGCCCTCATGTCCGTATCTGTGAAGCGGAGTTGCACTGACTGAGCCAATTCCTGTTGTCCAGACGGGGGTGCAGGTGAAAGGAGGTCAGGACCATGGGTAGGAAGACAGGCAGAAGACGTGGACAGCACCCAGCAAGCGGCCATGCACTGGGCTGGGACCTCAAAGGCATTCTCCTTCTCTTATAGATGCAGCTGCTAAGCCTGCTGCCCACCCAAGAGGTCCTGGGAAGGGCTGTGCAAGGGGCAGGTGCCTCTGGAAGGACTCCCCAAGAGGCAGAGCCTGTCTTCCCCTCTCCTTCCTGGCCAGGGCCAAATGGCTGAGGGCCTGATAGACCCAGATCCTGAGCCTTCCTTACCCCTTCACAGGCTGCCACAGGATCCTCCCTTCTCTGGCTAGGGTCAGGTTCCAGGCCCCTTACTGGGACCATTCTCAGAAAAATCAGGAATAATTTGATATTGAAAAAGCAATTAGCAATTTCCCCTCGGCAGTAATTAGATAATTAAAACATAATTTGCAAAAGGCCAGATGACTATAATTGGGCCAGACACACCTGTCAAGGTGTTGGGGGACGGTCCCAGGAATCTCCTCCTTCCCACCCGCAAGCCTCAACACACAGACAGAACAGGGGCCAACCAACACAAGCAGTGGTCCTGCCTGATCCTCAGTCTCATCTGCCGACAGACAACAACCTCACAGGAATATGTGAGAATTCAAAAGCTCAAGGTTCCAAAAGTTAGAGAGGTCAGCCGCTGGAGGCTGCCCCGAGAATGGGCCCACAAAACTCGCCCCTGCTGTAGGACAGAGGCGCACAGCTGCCCCAGAAATCTGCCCACTGCCTTGGAAGCCACTAAAGCTGGGCCACCAGGCAGTGTGGACTGTATGGCTTTCCATCACACATCATTGGCTAGGACTGTCCTCAGCCAGCATGGGGCAAGGGTGCCCGCTGCAGCCTGAGACTTAACTGACAGTTGGTACAACCACCGATGCTGTGGTAGCAGCAGTGACCATTCCGCCTAATATCCTTATCTCAAACCCAAAGCCATCGCTGCCCACCTTCCCCTCCGTGACTCCAATGCCCCGCAGAGCCGGACGTTCACAGACCCATGTCACCCACACTACTCCCGCCAGCTGGGTCCCAGTTCAAGCAGGTAGACACAAGCCCACTCAACTTTCCTGAAATCACCACAGTCCTCTGGCTCCCTGCATCCACCCATGCTAGCCCTCCAAAGCCTCTCCCAAAATCCTACGGGATTATCTCCCTGACCACACGTCGCTGACTACCATAGGGTTACCAATGAATTGCCCACCACTTGCAGAATAAGGGGTACCCAAGGCACCAACTGATGCCTCTCCTTCAGGCCTCCTGCAGTTCTCAGCATGGACTAGGGCACCCCTGAGCTTTGGCTGTGCTGTTCTTCCCCCCCTAGAACACCCTTCCCAGCAGACTCCCCAGTCCCCTGGGTTATTCCAGACTCTGTACCCATCTCATTGTGCTGCCAAGGGCTCCCACACCCTGACTCCCGAGAGGACGGGTCCTAGAGGGCAGGGCGCTCCGCTGAGGGGGAGAGGAACCATGCATTGTAGGCAGTGACCTTGGGACCTTATGAAGCTTGCCCCCACCAGACTCACCCTAAAATTGGGCATGCTAGGGAATGAACACAGGAAGGCCACTGCCAGCCTACACAAGCAAATGTCATTCTCATCAAAGGTGCCAGATGCCCCTGCCAGGACTGAGGCCTGATCAGCCAGACCCCTCAGGGAGGAGGGCTTGGAGTTGTAGGGCCTGGGGCAAGACCCTCCATGCATGTCTGTGGGCGACTCCACTAGCCGCTCTCTGGTGGGAAGCAGAAGCAATGCTCACATAACACGAGCTCACGAGCTCTGGGACAAGGGGCTGGGATAGTACTAGAAAGACCCACTGGGTAAGCAGGAGGTCCCTGTGCCCTTCTGGCTCAGCCTACCATGGCCAGCCACGCCCAGGAGAACCACAAAGAACAGGACACACAGACGTCCACAGGGTACCATGCAGTGCCACCCTATGGCTCCAGGGACGACTATCCTTGGTGGGCAGGGGCAGTGCACCCATGGGGCCTACAGGCACAGCAGCTAAGACAGGAAGCAGGCACCAGGACCACTCCACTCCTCGCCAACAACTTCCAGGTGATGAATGCCGTCAGGACCAGTAACCCACCGTGACCATGACTGCATGCTAACCGACCACCCTGCCACACACTGCAACACACGGCCACCTAGTCCCAGAAACACTGGGAGATTCAGGACGAAAAAACAACAGAGAGCCATCAGCACCACTCCCAGATAGAAACCCAATAGAAACACAGCCCTGCATTCATGAAACTGTAAACAGAGACTCACACAGCAGCACTGCTATCATAGACCTATGTGCAACGAGCCACACCAACTCATGACAGAAGGACACCACTACGACAGAGAACCAGCTCTGGCCGCCCATATACAGGGCTGAGTCTCAAAAGCAATGTTGAACAAAGGAAGACAAAAGGTGAGCTGTGTGGCCCAAGCTACAAAAGTCCACAAACCAGCAATACAGCCCTAGAGAGGATGGAGGTGGCCCAGTGAAGTGGCCCATGGGGAAGGGGAGTGACTGGGGGGCTTCAAGGGGTCAAGATGCCTAGGCTCTCAAGCTGCCCACCCACAGCTGTGCACTGTCCTGTGGGTACATCACCCCTCAGAGTGGACGTCTGTCATACAACAGCCACACAAACGCCAAGGAGCTCCCTGCCCCACACTATAGGTAGCCATGTGCCTGTGTCAGGGCTCACATTTCAGCATGAAGAGAATGCCTGCAGGCCACAGAAGCCAGTGATGCAGGTAGGCCTCTGGGGAGCAAGTCGCTATCCATGGAACTGCAGGCAGTAGGTTGAGGGAAGGTAGCAAAGCAAGCTGAGGGGTTGGGAGGCCTGGGGCCCAGTTTTGTCTGGCATCTCTCTTGGGACAAGCATCCCTAACCCCCTGCACCCAGCCCATGCCCCCCCCCCACCAACAGCCTGCAGACCTGGGCTTTTGGAGGAGCGGGGGCCCCTGCTGGATGCACCAAGCAAGCTCTTGGCTCAGAGCAGGGACGATCTGAAACAGACCCTGAGAAAAGGCCTGCACTGGCTGCCCCAGCTACAGGGACTTGCCAATAATCACTCCACACAGGTCTCAGAAGTGTTACCTAATTTTCAGGATCTCTGAATTTCAGAACCACATCAAGGCGATACCAGGGAAATGGGAAGACACATCCATTGAAATCCTCTGGAGGGTAAGGGGTCAGGGCAGCACACAGCAGGTGATTAGGAACCATGAGCAAAGCAGTAACGCCCGAGGGCAAGCTGAGAGCAGGCAGCTTCAGATGCTTTGAGGCATGCAAGCACAGGGACCACAGCCCTGCGGCATGGCCTGGGCTCTGAGGGGCAAACACTGCAGCTGCAGCTCTCAGTCTCTCCTCTGTTCAGGGGTCATCAGAGAGGAAGGACTATCAACTTGCCTGTGGGCCTCCCAACAGCCCCCAGAGCCAGGGCCCACCTTGTGTGGAGGAAAGGAAACTGAGGACCTGGGAAGAGGGGGCTTCACCCCTGGACATGTCCAGCCCCAGTGACCAGCTTATTCACTATCCCTTGGGCTCCACCCCAAGGCCTAGTACCCGAGGGGCCCACAATGCCATGGCCCAGATACCCAGGTCACAAAATTGTGGCTCACAACAAGACTGGGTTGGCCAATGACATTTTCTAAAAATGCAGATTAGTTGCCAACGGTTAATAATCAAGAGGTCTCACACAAAATACAGATTTCCAGATTCTCTAGAAAAACCAGATGCTTGGGCAGATGGGGCCCGCATTCCCCCCTGGCATAGGCACTGAGCAGTCAGGGCTGCACTAAGGGCAGCACTGCATTCCTCAGCCCAGGACCCCTCCAGGGCTGGCCCCAGGCCACCCCTCACTCCAGGCTCATAGGGCAGGAACTGTCCCTACCTGTGCTCTGCAAAAACAGAGAATCAGGGGTGGAAGGCCACCGGGCTAAAAAGGGGCGGTGGGTACCAGCTGGCAGGAGACCAGGGCATGTTTGTTCCCCACCCACCTACTTGGCTTGACTACAAAGGACTCAAAAAACCAGGAGGCATCTTTGGGAACTCCTGCAAGGCCCAAGGGGTCCCCAGAGGCCACAGGAAGGGAAAAAGGTTCTGAGGGGCTACATACAAAGTTGGGGTTCTGTGGGGGATTTCAGCTCAGGAGAACGGGCTACCTGTGTGGGGGAGCCAGCGGTGGGCTGGGCCTCTGGGGAACTGCGGGGGAATCAGGGGGCATGCCAGCTAGGCCTGAGCAGCTAAAGTCAGCAAGTCCTAAATTAATTGATTATAATTTTAAATAATGTTTGGAGGAGGGTGACCTAGGCCCAGCCCATTTCTGAGGCTCCTTAGTGGCTACTTAAAAGTCCAGAAAAGACCAGGCCTGAGGAAGGTAGGGTGCATCCAAAGGGCAGGCACTGCCCCTGGCTGGGGTCAGCAGTGGGTGAGAGTCCCCAGGGCCCAGTCCCCAGCCCAAGGTGAGGACAGAGAGCAGAAGGCAAGGAGGCGGTGCCTACTGCACTCAGAGGGTAGGGCCAGGCCTGGGCCAGCCTCCAGGGTAAGAAGGGCCCAGCCTTCTTAAGGCCTAAAAGAGAGGTAGCTAGGCAGCCAAGCAGGAAGGTGGCAGTGCAACGCGGAGCCAGGCTGAGCGGAGGGCACCCAATGGCCCTTCCTGCCCTAGCCCCATTTGCTGGCCCACAGCCACTCTTACCTCCAATAAAAGAGGGATGAGGTGATAGTCTCAATTCTGCACCATAGCTGGGCTCCAGCCCAACAGGCATGTGCCAGCAGGGAGCGGGCATCCTTTGAAGTGAGTCAAGGCTGAAGGCCTAGCGTGGGGACCTAGGGGGGGGTCACAGAGCTGAAGTGGGCAGAGTAGGACTGGAACCTTGGCCAAAGAGCAGACAAGGGGTGCACCCTTTCCTGGCCACACCCTGCTCCAAGCCCCCACCTGCAGACATGCCCCAGGGTGGGATATAAGGCTCAAGGGCGCACAGGTTCTAGAAAGACGAGAGGGGGGACAGACGGGGCAGGAGGGCTGGGCCACAGGAGCTGGAGCCTGCTCTGGTCCCAGACAGCTGCTGGCTGATGTCCTGAGCTACGGAAGGAAAGAGCCCTGCAGGCTGGCGGCTTAGGCTAGAGCAAGCAGTGGGGGTCTCCTGAGGGATGGGCTGCCCTGTGTACCAGGCCTGCTCAGAGAGACAGAGGATCACTGAGGTAGGGGCCCCCATTCCCTTTTCTCCAAAGACTTACACAAAAGGAAGGGAGGTTGAAGTCACAAGGACGGACCCTGGAGCCAGAAATCGTGGGCATGTGCTGCTTCCACCTATGTGCCTCAGTTTCCCCATCTGTCAAGTAGATGACAGGGTTGTTCTGAGGACCCCATGAGGCGCCACCACAAGAGCACTCCCTGCGTGTCCTGAGTGGAAGCAGGAGCGTGTAGGTTCCGGGCCTGCCAGTACATCCTCTCCCCTTCCTCATGCTCTGCTCAGGGAAACTGGCTCAGAAAGGCTAGACAGTCCACTCCAGATCAAACAGCTGGTGGTGGGAGAGCTGAGGCCATGCCATGCTGAGCCATGTGTACGAGACTGGGCTGTGAACAATCAGCTAGGAGACGTGAACAACAACGCGACAGCCTCCTGGGAGATGCCCTCTACTTAGGCAGGTAGATGTGGATGAAAGGGGTGCAGGCGGCAGGTCTAGGGGTGAGGCAAGGGTGCGCCTCTATGGAAGAGCCTCAAAACCAATGTGATAGAATTCCTCAACCCACAGACTGCTACCACCAGGCCAGCAGCCCCTGGGCATGGCAGATGCCACACCCAGAAAAGGCGCCATCCACTCACAGGGAGTGTGTGGTTCCCAGCGAATGACTGTAGGGGTAGAAGGAGCCAATACCCAGGACAGGGCTCTGGGAGGCAGGTATGGGGGTGGAGAAGGAAAGGAGGAGGAGGACCTCTGCCTGTGGCTTCCCCATGCCCAATGAAACCTATTCTTTTGGGTGGGCCCAAGCCCAACTCCACAGTCCACATAGTGGGCCTCAGTTTCCCCTCTAGGGGACTGGGCAGGGAGAGAGAAGAGGAGGACCAGCTAGACTCAAAAGCTCCCACCCAGACCCTACCCAGACATGGCCCTGGGGCAGGGGAGGAGGAGGCAGAGGAAGAAGGGCTGGACTAACCCGTTCTCCCAGCCTTACAGGGTGGCCTGTGGGCACAGACAGCACCTCTGCTAGCTGCCTACCAGCCCACCGAGCCATTAAAAGAAGCTCCCTGTGGGATGTCTCCAAGAGGCTTCATCTGTGGACCTTCCTGAAGGGGAGGCTCTCTGGCCCCTGCCAAACAAAGCCTGCATGACACATGCAAGGGGGCTCCGCTGGCCTTTCCCCTGGTCCCCCATCCCCACATGCCCTCCCTAGGGCAGGAAGTACATGCCAGGTGGGGGCACTATCCTAAGAAGGAAAAGTGTCCCACACTCATGCTGAATGCAGTACTCCCAACACGAGGACCGAGGGCTGTGGAGGTGAGTCACAACAGAAGACGGGTTCTGAGAGTACGAGGGGCTTGCACAGAAGGTGGCAGGGTCTGCAGTGGCCTGCACACCGTCCCCACTGGCCAGAGATGGGCAGGCGCTCAGCCTCACAGCCACTGTGAGCAGAACCCCACAGCACCACAGGGTGGCTTTCAGTCAGCAGATGGGCCCCCAATGCTCCAGGGTCACCCCAGCCAGAGCCCACACATCCTGGCTTGGAGGCAGCGGGAGTAGCCCTTCTCCGAGGTCACAGAGCCTGTGAGTGGTGGGACACGATTCACAGGGCATTCACCACTGAGACAGGGAGAGCCCTCCTGCACACTCTACTTGGTGGCTGAGAGCAGGCAAGGCCCATGCTGGCTCCAGGCCCAGTCCTAACCCACGGGTGTATGGCGGGGAGCTGTGTCAGCACCAGGCCTCAAGACAGCTGTTGTTTCATCCACCAGGCCCTGCCCCTGCACGGACCCTCTGGGGCTCCCATGAACCCCCGCCCTACAGTCACTCCAGGAACTTCTTCCACAGAAGACCAGCCCTACCCTGGTGTGGTCCCCAATCACCCACCAAGTCAGCCTGACCCAAAGGGTGGCTGCCTCTACTTGCCCCCTCCAGGAAGCTCTCACCAATCCAGCTCTGCTCAGCCCAACACTGGCTGGTGAGAGGAAACCTGTAAAACCAGATGTGCACTGCCCCACAATACCCCAAGCTCTCACCCTGAGAACCCCAGGAATGGCCTTGTCGCTGGTCCCTGTCACCCAGCAGTCACTCCTCTTGCACCAGCCAGTGGAGGGTGGGGGGCACTACCCTTGCCCTGCCCTTGGCCTTGCTACCTCCTCACAGGGCTAGAGCCTCCTGCACAGCAGAGTGCTGTCTCAGCAGATACTGGATCCCCAGGAAGGGAGGGGGCTTGGGCAGGCATGCCTCCTCCCACTGCCCACACATAGCCTTCTCAAGTCACCCTGTGTCCTAAGAGATCAAGGCCAGCACCCCCAAGCAATGGGGGGATGGCAGAGTGGCCAGGCCCCTCACAACCCCTGATCCGCCCTCAGACCCTCAGATGCCCACACAGGGCCTTTGCAGTATACAACACAACAGAGCCCCATGAGAGGAGCAAGGAAAAGCAGGCAGGGGGTGCTGGGGCTCGCTAAGGCACCCTGGCCTTACCTTTGCCCCTTGCTTGAAACCCCGCAGTCATGAGGCCTGGCACAGGGGGGCGCACCCACCTCCTCACACACTGGATCTGAATTTCCAGTCACAGAGCAATGCTGTCTCCTGCCCCAGCTCCATCCACCCCATCGCCCCACCCCCAACCCAGGCCCGACCTTTCGGATGCGGCCACTGCGAGTGCCGGTGAACACCACGGTGCGGTCCTGATAGTTGTAGGCAGCCACCGCAGTCAGACCATCCTCCTTGTCCACGAACAGGGGCATGCCCTCAATGGTAACTGTGCCCCCCAGCGGCTGGTTGAAGTCCTGCCCACAGAAGTCGTCATCGATCTGCAGGGGCTGTGACAGGGGAAAGGTCAGGCCCTGGGCTGTCCACCACTCCTGAGCACCTCCCACAGAGTAGGGACCTCAGTCAGGACCAGCCTAACTGGAGAGGCCCACAGCAGGCCCTCAGAGGCAAGCACATAGCCACACAGAGGAGCCATGGACCAGGGCACCACGTGTACAGGTCTAGGGTATCAGGGACTTCTGGACCCATTTGACAGATGGAGAAATCAAGCCGCCCAAGGCCCAGGCAGGACCAGGGCTGGACCCATTTCTCACAAGCACACGACACAGACGACCCACACCCAACCGGGGTTGGGGAGGAGTGAAGGAGGCAGCCTGGGGAACGGCCGGGAAACAACCAGCCAGGGAGCCAAGCCCAATACACCAGAAATGGCCACAGAGGGGATAGCCACCATGGAATTGTGAGGCACAGGAAGGACTTATTCAAGACAGGAGACAGGGGTCATACCTAAAAGACAAAGGGAGGGGCCCAGCTAAGGAGGTGACTGAGGTATAAAAAAACAATCAATAGTGTGAGGTTCCAGAGACCAAATGACCAGAATGGGGGGGGGGGTGCTCCCCCTCGAGAAGGAGGACAGGGTGAATAGGCAGGTTCTAGGTGAACGAAAGGGGGACAGCTGGTCTTCCCGGCAGCAGGCTGGTTGTCTTGAGGTTTTCAGGGAGAGAGGTTGCAAATGAGGTAGGGCCACCAAGGCTGGGAGCCAGAAGGCAAGAATAGGTGCAGAGGCAAGATCGAGTCTGAGCCAGGGTCCTGGTGTGGCCCCAGGACAGGGACCTGGCCAAGGGTTTCATGGGGAAGAGGGAATAGAGGGGATGTGAGAAAGAAGTGGGAATGATGCCTAGGGAAGGGGCAGAGCTGGCCAGAGGCAAAGGCCTGCAAATCACGCAATGCGACCTCAACAGGCACTGTCCTTCCAAGCCTCAGTTTCTCTAGCCATACAACGGACATAAAACGCCTTCCTTGAAAGGCCAAGGAGAGGATGGACAAGCATCTGCCTAGTGCACCCAGGGCCTTGATGTGGATGGAGGGTGGCCCTGTCATGAGGCTCCCCCACACTGCATTGCACATGAGAAGGGCTAAGAGAATCCTTGCTGTCCCACCCTGCCCTGAAGACAATACAGTGTCACTCCAAGTACAGACATGGCAAAAGCGAGACTAGAGAGAGGATGGGCTTGTCCAAGGGCCCACACAGCCAGTCCTAGGCAGCAAGAGTGGGGCTGAAGACTGGATCTGGAAGTCCCTGACCTAGGTGAAGTCCTGGCTTTCTCACTTGTGACCCTGAAAAAGTTCCCCTCTAAGCCTGGGGTCATCCTCAGAAAAATGGTTCTTACCATCTGGTTGCATACACACAAGGATCCCCCAAAAGCAGATGGCTCCAGGCCTGCCCCATCACGGCCTAGAAAAGGGAGTTGTAGCTGCCAGCTACTGAGCACCCAGCACCTGAGCACTCAGGATACCCCAATGTCAGGGCCGGTCTTGTCAGCTCCCATTGCCAGGTGAGAGCAGAGAAGCCCAGAGAGCAGACACGTGGCCAAGACAAGAGTGAACAGAGCTTCCCAACTTCCTGACAGGGGACTACAGGCAAGCCACTGTCTAGGGCCCACCTGATGCTAGTCTGGTTCCAGCTCTGCCTCTTACTGGTTGGCTATGACCCAGGCAAGTCTCCTCACCTCTCTGAGCCTCAGAGATCTCATCTGTATAATGGAGACTTGATGGGGCTGGCAAGCACCCGGAACAGTGCCAGGCATGTGGTCTGTCTCCTAAAGGAACAGGACAGTGCAGGCCTGGGAGTAGTCTGCAAGGCCAACACCATGGGGGCAGCCCCAACAAGAGGCCAGCATTAGGATCTGGAACAGGGCAAGTACTACATGGGCACACACTTGGCATTTCTGATACTGTTTCAGAAAAGAATAGGTCGCACGGGGTCAAGACTGCCAATTATGTGAGGATGGCAGGACAGGGGCAGCCCCCCACAATGCCACAGTGCCTACTCACCGAATTGATGCAGCCCAGCTCCTTATTAAGCAGCCAGGGCAGCGAGAGCTTGCCCTCGCCACGATAGCAGGACTGGATACGCTCCTTGATCTTCTCCTTGATGGCCTGGAGGGTGAACAGGCACAGTACCGACTCCTTGGGTGGCTTCACGCGGTTCTTCTGGCCCTGGGCGAACACAGTGAACAGCACATCCTCATCTTCCGCCAGACCCAGCTGCTGGGCCAGGGCATGGCCCGGCCGGCTCAAGTAAGCATCCTGCACCAGACGGTACTCCACCCCCGCCTGCTCGCAGCCGATGGGGAACTCAACATATGAGTAGAACTTGGGGTCATCCACACACAGCCGCACGATCTTGGAGGTGAAGAAGTGCTCCCCAGCAGCATCAGGCGAGGTCAGTTGCGTGTCCAGCTGCAGAGTGAGGTAGTACACAAACTGCTCACTGCGGAAACTGTACACATAGTAGATGTCAAAGGCCGGGAACTTGGACAGCGTGTCTGAGGGGATCTTGAGCTGTGATGACACAAACTCATCCTGGTACACAAAGCTGAACATGTCGGCATCCTCCTCGTTGGCCATGAGTCGGCGGCTGGACAGTGTGGGGAAGTACTCAGACTTGCCGTCGATGGGTGTGCCCACGAAAAGCTTGGCCTGGGCCTGGCCCGGCGGCCCCGCGATCAGCACACCTGCCATACTGCCTGCCTCACGAACACTTGACAGGTAGTGTTCCTTGCGATGGTGGGGCTCACCCAGCTTGAAGAGGTCATCCAGACGCAGGAACTGGCAGATTCCTTGGGAGGCACTGCCACAGGCCAAGAGGCGGTTGGCAGCATAGTCCAGAATCAGCAACTTGTTGACATTGTCGGTGCTGCCCAGGCCGTGCGGGCACGACTGCACACTGGGGGGTGGGTAGCACTTCTCATTGTCCTCCACAGGGCCCGTCACATGGGCCCGCAGCAGCGTCAGGTTCCCCGACAGCTTGTAAATGCGGTTCACTGCACCCACATATACCTCACCTGTCTGCTCATGGACTACCAGGTGGGTGAGGCCCCAGTCGCTGGCAGCAAAGGTGTGGAAGGTGGGCTGCTGACCCCCGCCTGCCCTAGGCGCACCTGCCACTGCCTGCACAACCCCCAGCAGCAGCAGGAGAATCAGGAGCACCCATGGGCTCAGATGTATAAGCGGCATGGCGGGCCTGGGCATCTGGTTGAGGCGCTTAGGTCCTGCTGGGCTGTGCCTCATGGGGTCTGGAGTCTCAGCCCTATAGGGAAGACAGAGGGAGAGGGTATGAGTGTGGGCAAGGCCTCACCCCTCAGAGGGTAGGCACATTTACATGCCATCTCACGAGCTCTCTAGTGTGCCTGCCCACCCTACACCTCCAGGGGCATGATCTAATCCTAGAGAAGCCAGAGGTGTAGAGAAGACATCTCTCCTTTCAAGGGATGCTGTGATCAAGCCTTGTGAGCCCCATATGCAGCAAAGGACACCTGCCTGGCCACCAGATGCATTCTATGAATGCCTGCCTAGGCCTGCCATCATCGGCCAGGCGGAGGAGAGAAATGGTCTCAAGAACAAGGAGATGGGTGAGAGGGTTTAGGGTCTAGACTGGGAACCATCACCTCCTGATTCAGGGCTTATCCTAAGGGACAAACCTTGCCTCAGCTCCAACCTCTGCCCAAGGGTCTGGGGACACATGCTCCCTTGCAGGCCCTGGATAGTCCTACTCACAGATACCACCCTCATGGCACACTCACCCCCTAAATCTCCCCCAAGATGCCCACTCCTTTCCCACCTAGATGACTACAGCACTTGGCCCCCTCCACTCATGTCTACCCACAGCCCAGGCTCCACACAGTAGCCTGGGCCACTTTTCTAACTGCATGTGAGGTCACCAGCCCCCAAATCCTGCCACAGCCCCCTTCCTCTGGAAAAGTCTCATCTTTCTCCCAGCCTAGAGGTTGGCAGTAAGGCACGGGGTTAAATCCCGACTCCGTAGCTGAGGCCATGCAGCCCTAATGGGGGGCATGTCTCTTTTCCCAGTCTCCATTTCCCCATTTATAAAATGGGGTGACAGCTACTCTCTCATGGATGAAAGGGAGAAGGACAAGGCACTCCTACAAGGTGCCATCAGCAGGAGTACCCTCTCCATGCCAGCAGGAATCCTGCCCAGTTCTGCCAGATGTGCTGGAGCCTCTCATCCTACTCCTGGCTGGAGACTGACCACAGAGCTGCTGAGCCCTGCCTGCAGGCAGATGCTGGCCGGGTCCACACACATCCTTTGCTCCCAGCCAATTCCCCTAATATAGCCTGGCAGCCCCATTTTACAGGTGGGGAAGCTGAGGTCCAGGTTGGCCACTGTAGTGCCTGGCTGTCAAACAAGGCCCAGCGGTCTCTAGGCCTCCATGTCTACCTTCCTCCAAGCCCCTGACATGCCATCCTCTATCCTGAGGTGCTTCCTTCCCCTGCCTCCACACCCCTGCTTGGTCTCAGCTGCATCTCCTGACCTACTAGCTAAAGGCAGCAGCTGCTCCTTCACAACCAGTCAACCCATTTGAATCTGCAGCACAAGACATGCTAATGGTTTTGTTATTTCTTGTTCTCAGACGTTCTCCCCACTAGAATGGCAGTTCTCTGAGAGCATGGCCTAACCCTGCGGTTTGCCATGGTATCCCCAAAGCTGACTTCACAATACTTGTGAATGAATGAAAGAATAAATGAATGGGTCCAGGGAAGAACAGAACCTGCTTCCTCACCGTGTCTTCACTCCCCACACACCCTCTGCCCAATGAATGCCTACACCCACTGCTCAGGTGGGAACACTGAGGCTCAGGAATTGAAAAGCATTATCCAGGATCCCACCAGCAACAGAACCAGGTTGTGCTGCCTTGCAAGACCCTCCCAGCGGCTGTCAGCTGCCTTTCCTTGAGATCTCTGCTCAGACATAGCCTCAAGAACCACAGCCACCAGGGACCTCTGCTGGCAGCCAGGAGAGAGGAGTTACCAGCCCGTTCCCTCTAGCCCCAGCTCAGGAGCCCAAAAACAGGCTCCTCACAGTGGCGGCAGGGCCTGAGCTAAAAGCTGAGTACATGTGAACTCCAAAGAAAACATGAATCACTCACCGTTTATCAGTTCAAAGCAGACCTGCAATTACCAGGGGCTGGGCTCTCCCCTCCTCTGGGATAATTATACATGTCTTAATGCAATTATGGGCCCTACTTTTTCTATTAAACAGGAGGGACCCAGATGAAGAAGCCACCATCCAAACTCAGGCCTGGCCCTGGGCCTACTCCCCCTCCCCGCAACAGAGGCTGGCCCGAAGGGAAAGGCCAGTGGTTTAGGGCTACCTGCCAGGAAAAGGGGGATCCGGAATCCAGGGTTGGATCCCTCATGCCTACCATCTCCCGAGGGCCAGCAAAGACATCTAGGTCACTCCCCCTATCTTAGAGATACAGGGCCCAGGGCTCAGATAGACACAAGGTCACCCAGATAGTCCTGCAGGACAGGGATGGAATCCCAGGCTCCCACAGAGACCTGGAAGGCCAGCAGACCTGCTGAGGCTCAACTCCCACATGCCTCTGGTCTGCCCAAGAAAAAAATGCATTCAATCCAAAGCAGCCTGGGTGCTAGCGAGGTTCATGCTGGGCTGGGGGAAGGGAGAACCACACATGCAGTACTCTTCAGCTGGAAGGAAGCAGAACCAGCCACTGTGCTCCGAGGGGGCTCCCTGAGGGGGCCTTTTCACCTATTCTAGGAAGGACAGGCACAGTGGGAGCTAGCCAGAGAGGGCATCCTGGGTGGCAGAGCAGCAAGAGCAAAGGCTTGAGGGTAGAATCTGCTGGACCACGCAGTGGAGGCAGTGGGAACGACTGCAGGTTCCCACATGGAAAGTGGGCAGTGCTGGATCCCAATGAGAGCCACACTGGGGAGGGAGAAGTTGAACTGGTATTGGGTAGGTATGTGGACTGAGGGTGAGCCAGGGAGATGGAGTTCAGGACAGAGACAGACAGGCCTGCCACAGTGGGGCTCCACTCCTGGACAGGATGGACTGATCCATCCAGCAGAACATGGAGAGAGCAAGGTCCCCCCATCAGCCCCTCTCCCAGCCAGTCCCACCACAACTCCTCCTCACCCAGAGAAACAAAGGCCCTTACTCAGAGCCCTAGCCCCACGGCCCCCACTCTGAATCCTTCTAGGATTCGGACAGATTGGGGCATGGAGGAATAAAGAAGACACTGCCATTCTGCCTGGTGGTGCCCCATTATGTCACTCAACAGAAGCCCAGGGAGGTGGTCCTGAGATGTCCCACTCTCCCACCAGACCAGTCCTAGGGGACCAGGACCTGGGAGTATCAGAGTCCTGCTCTCAGAAACTAAGTGCCCACCACTCTACTCTGCCTTCCCTCAAGGTGGTATCTTCTCCACCTGGACAAATGATCTAGACACGGGAACCTTTCTGGAGGGTAAAACATTCAGGCAATGATCTGGGAGACACAGGAAGCAGAAAAAGGGCTGTCTTCTTTGTCCACAGCACCTCACTTAATCCCCACCCCCAAAGCACACACCTCAGCCACACACGGGCTTGCCAGACCTCAGTCCATGCTGTCCCCTGCCCGTAACGCCCTTGCTGGGCCCTGAAGCAGAATCATTGGTTTTCTGGTCAGCCTCTTGTATGGGCCTGGGTGCTCCTCAAAGGCGTTGCAGAGTCTTGGCTGCCTGGTGCGACACCTGGTCTTCCTGCACACCCCAGACCAGTAGGGAGCTGAGGGTACCTGGGGTGAGCTCAAGGGCCAGAAGAGCAAAGGCTGAGCCCCACCCTCCCGCCGACCCAGAGAACCCGCCTCAGCATGGAAGGAGGTGCAGGAGCACAGGATCAGGGGACAGAGGCACCGTCCACAGCCTCCCCTCAACACACACACCCCTTTCTTTCAAGGGGCGTGGCCCAAGCACCCCACAGATGAGCCATGGCAGTTCCGGTCTCTATGCAGTCACTGGTGCCCCTCTCACCCGCCTTTCCCGGGCTGCACCTGGGATCTCTCAGCGACTCTGAACCTCCCGGGAGCCCTGCTTCCCCCCCTTCCCCAGGGCAGCTCCTAAGCAGCCCTGGCGCCCCCCGCCACAGTGCACAGCAGGCCCAGGGCATCCAGGAGGCCATCGGAAGCCTCCGAGGGGAGCTGGCTGACCCTGGAGAGGCCCTGCGAGGGGGAGGCAGGGGAGGCCCGACAGCGTGGGGTGGCCTCCCGAGCGGCACCCACACAGCCCCCGCTCCGGCCCGGCGTGCGGCCCTGCGGCCTGGGACGGACACGGCGCCCATTCCCCACGCCAGAGGGCCGGGCGAGGGCCTGGATCCAGAGGAAGCGGCTCCAACTTCCATCCCGGCGCCCCGGGGGCCGGCCCCGGGCGCAGCCCTCCTCCGGCCCCCGCGGCCCGGCCCGGCCCAGCTCCGCCGGCCGCCGGAGGTCCGAGCTGCGGCCCGGCCCCCGGGCTCGGACTGGGCAGCCCGCAGGGCCCTCCCGGAGGCGCCGCCGCAAACTTTCTCTCCCGCGTTTGAGGGGAGGGGACGGGAGGGCAGGGGAGGGGAGGGGACGGGACGGGAGGGGACGGGAGGGGAGGGCAGCGCCGGCCTCAGCCCTGCCGCGCCGCCGGGAGCGCTGCCCCGAGGAGCCCGCGGGCCGGGCAGGGCCGGGCAGGCGGCGAGGCCGGGGCGCGGGGCCCGGACGGGGTCGGCCCCAGCGGGCCGAGGGCGCGACGCGCTGGGCGAGGCGCCGGGCCGCACCCGGGGACGCGGGGCCCGGGCGGGCGCCGCAGGGACACGCGGCCGCGCGCGCCGCAGCCCCCGGCGCACACCCCCCGCCCGGGCCCGGGACGCCCGCCCCCCACCCCCCGCCCCCGCCCGGGCCCGGGGAGACTTGCGCCCCCACTCACCGGCCGCCCCGGGGCGCGCCCCGCCGCCGGCCATAGCCGCGCCCCGCCGCCGCCGCCGCCGCCGCCGCCGCCGCGCCCCCGCAGCCTCGCGGGCCGCCCAGGCCGAGGCGCCGCCGCACCCTGGCTCCGCCGCGCGGCCGCCGCCGCTGTCCCGCATGAATGGGCGCCGAGCGCCGCGCGGCTGCGGACCCGCCCCGCCCGCGCAGCCCGCCGAGCCCGCGCAGCGCGCATGCGCGCCCCGGCCGGGGGCGGGGCCGGCGGGGCGCGGCCGGCGGCGGCCTCCAGGGGGCGCGCGGCCCTGCGCGGCGCAGCGCTCCGGGCCCACCGCGCCCCTTCAAGGGGCGACGCAGCCGCCCGCCTTAAAGGGCTGGGCGAGCGCTGCCCCGGGCGTCCCCGAAGCGGCCTCGCCCGGGGGCCCGGGCGGGTGCAGCCCCCGCGCACGCTCACGCGGGCCGTGCCCGGGGCCCCCGGCCACACCTGTTCGGCGACACGGGTGGCCTCGCCAGCGGGCGAGAGGCACCTGCGGGGGGGACACCGCTACCTCTCGCCGCGCACGAGCCCCGCCCCGGGCTGCGCGGTCGCTGGTGCGGATGCGCCCCAGGGGGCCAGCTCCTTCCCGGGGCTCCGAGGTGGGGTGGGGGGTGCGAGCCCAGGCTGCCCTGGACCGAGGCCGGGGGGGGGGGGCAGCGGCGGCCACCGAGCCCCGCGCCCGGGAGCGGTGCAGGCAGCAGGGGAGCGTGGGAGGCTGGCGACCTGCACGGCCGCGTCCAGCAGGACCAGGCGGCCTCGGGGCGCCAGCGCGAGCCGAGTGGGAGGCGCGGCGGAGCGCGAGGAAGGAGCTCTTGCTCGTGGGAACCAGGCTGCCGCCCCCCCCCCCCCGAAGAAGAAATCGCTGCAGTCCCGGTAAGGAATTTAGACTGGCAAAGGGTCCCTCCCACCCCGCCTGGCGCCCTCTCCCTCGCGGGCCCCTGTCCTCATGTCTGGGTTAGCCCTCTTGCTTTCCTTGCTATTTCAGCACGACATGCTGCGGCTTTGCTGTGTTTGACGTGGGCGTCACAGGCGATCTCGGCCCTGCGACGGTCCAGCCCGACAGGGGTGCCGATGGGTAGCTTATTCACGCGGTTCTGCCCTGTCCTTGCAGCTGGTGCTGGGCACCCCTTCTCCTGCTGATGGACAGCATCCCAGGTTTGGGACCCGGTACAGCAAGCTGTGACAGACATCCCATGTAGGCTCCTGGCGGCCCTGGGGGTGACTGCTGAGTCACAAGGTAAGTGTGTGTTTAGCTTTTGTGGACAACCCACATTTTCCCAAGTAGCAGTCTCAGCAGTGGTTTGGGAGGGTCCCTGCAGCCTCCATCCTCACCTGGACTTGGTACCGTGGCTCTGGAGTTTTGCCTGTCTGGTGGTACACACTGCCTTTTCATTGCTGCTTTAATTTGCATGTGCCTAAATAAGGGTGGACATTTTTCTCAAAAGTCCTATTTACTGTTTTATTGAATAAGCACTACTCTAGCACGGACTCTATGTAGGGCTCTGCTACATTTTACAGAAGTGAGGTGACTTCCCCAAGTTCCCTAGCTGGTAGGTGGCAGAGCTAGGGGGCTACCCCTGGCAATCTAGTTCCATAGTCTGTGACCCTAATTCAGCCCCTCTACTACACTGCACACACACGCATCGGCAAACCAAACCCAAGCACCTTCCTCCCTCATGGGTATCTGAGCCACATGCCTGGGTTCGGATCCTGGTGTGGCTGGTTAACGTGCATCAAGTCCCGTTTGTTTCTGAGCTCCATTTTCCTCATCTGTGAGATGGAGCCCGAGACCTCTCACAGAGGCAACGAGGAGGTGTGAGTGTGAGCACTGCAGTGGGCCTGAGAAAACGTCCATCCATGCTCCGTGTGTTGGCACCAGAGCTGTCCCACCTCTCTGCCTGCTCCTTGCCAACCTATCCTCTGTGGGGCGACTGAGTCAGGCACACCATTCTCACTGTGTGCTCAACAGTCTCCAAGAGCCAGAGCTGCTTCTTTGAGGTCTAGCTCCTCATCTCTGCTGTCCCCCATTGGTGTCTCAAGAAGGCAGCTGGGCTCTGGTTGGCAGTCAGGCTCATTCTCTCACATCCTACAGTTGTCCCACCAGGAATCCCAGTGTCCCCTTAGACACCCTTCCCTCCTTCAGGGCCCCGGTATCCCCAAAACTTATACCAGATTACAGTGTCTCCCACCATTCCCACTTCATCCTTTCCTCCTGTTTATATCACCGCGGTCCACTCCCCCAAAATGGTGGCAAGGTCTTTTCAAGTCGGAATCTGGTTATATAATGCTTGATTGAGCATCACACATGACCACCAATTTCAGAAAGGCCGTAGGCGCAAGTGCCATGAAGAAAACTGCAAGATTTTTAGAAGACAACAGAGCAGATTACCTTTGTGACAGTAGACTAGAGAAGATTTCTTCAATGGATGTCAAAAATAAGTAAATAAAGGAAAATATGGATCAATTTGACTATCTTAAAACTGGTTATTTTTTATTCATTAAAATTACAGAGTTCACAAAAAGCTAGGAAAAAGGAAGTGGCCAACGAGCCCAGGTAGGAAAAGGTGTTTGCAATGCTCGTATGTTTGACAAAAAATGTGTACCCAGGATACAGAAGGAACTCCCAAGAATAAATAAGGAAAGACAGCAATCCAGAAGGGACATGAGGAGACCACAACGGGCAGTTTGTTGAGGAGCAAATGGGAAGTAACTGTTGCTGTCATGAGCCCAGTGCAGTGCTCCCTGTGCTCTGGAGCTCCGTCTTGAGTCTAGCTGAAAGCTGCATACTTATGTGTGCTGACACGGCCCGCTAAGGAGCCCGCCCTGAGTTCCAGTGAAGAGGCCAAGGACTAAGCTGGATCACACCCGGGCCGATGGCCCTGGTGCTCTTCACTGCACATCACGGAGGATAAATGAGTAAACAGGATAGCTTGGGCCCTTCCTGTCTGTGTTTCCTCTGCAGTTTCACTTCTGTTTGCTGAGCAGCTCAGGAGGTTGTGGGGTTTGTTGAATAGCATGGAACAGTTTCTAGAAACAGCTCCTCAGGGGCTGAGAAGAGGTTCTTTCAGCACTGTCCAGTATTCCTGCCACAGGAGCAGTTCCAGGGGAGACTTCTACATTTTGGTGACTCAGAGCTTTGCCCAAAAGTAGACTCAAGGGTGCTTTCTTCCCTTCCCATGGTGGGCCCCTCCACTGCCCCCAGTGCTGATGTGTGAGGAGGAAGCCAGGGGAGGGTACAGAGAGATCTTGGGTACCCAAACCCTAGGGGATGGCCATTGATGCCTGGCCACTGGGTTCAAAGCTAGAGTCACCCTGACTCCTGCCTGTCCCTTGCCCCCATGTCAGAACCATTTCTCTCCTCCCCCACTCCTGTCACCTCCTGCCCCACACTGCTCTCCACACTATGGTCAGAGGGATCTGAGAAAGGAGAAAGGGTGGATCCCCTCCCTGTGTAGGGAGGTTCCTTCAACATGTGGAATGCCTGCACACCTGCACCCACTGTATGTGCACACATGCGCACACATACATGTGCAAATGTGCACACATGTATACCTGCTGGGGACAGGCACAGAGCGGGTGCTTCTGGGGGGTTCCTCAATGTTTGTTGGGCACCTTCCCTGGGCCAGCCCTGAGTGTGCAGTGCCATGGGTCATCTTGGCTCTCTTCACGTGCTGCTGTGGGGTCAATGCTGTCAGCCTCAGCCCACAGGCTGCTACTGTGGACACTGGGGCAAGCCACAACCACTGCTGCATTCTAGGAGCCCATTCTGGCCGCTGGGTGCAAAGGAGATGGGGTGGCCTGTTCAGGGACTAGAGCCATCCCCGCACTCCGATTCTTTGGCCTGTAGCTCTAAAGCAAGAGGACCGGTGCTCAGCCCAGGTGCAAGTACCCTGAAGAGAAGGCTTCTGAGCCACCATGGCCTCTGCCCGCCCCGCCCACTCTCCTGCCACCCCTGTCCTCACCAGTCAGGTGCTATTGGTTGCAAGAGACAGAAACTCAACCGGGCTTAAACTTCAAGGAACCTATACTGGCTCAAGTGTGCAGCAGGTGAGCGTGGTTGGGTCTTGGACACAGCATGGCCATTGTGGAC
This sequence comes from Cynopterus sphinx, assembly GCA_030015415.1. Lineage (NCBI taxonomy): Eukaryota > Metazoa > Chordata > Mammalia > Chiroptera > Pteropodidae > Cynopterus > Cynopterus sphinx. The sequence continues at coordinate 49,067,212 of CM057384.1, read as the reverse complement.
TCTGCTGGCCACTATCTCAGGTCCTGCCCACATAGGCTTCTGTGTATTGGAGCTTTGGCAGCTCCAGCTACTTTTTTCCCAATAGGTCCAGGGAAATTCCCAGAATGGAGCCTCATGAAGTGGGCTGGATCATGTTCTATCCCCTGACCCCTCAAACCCATTACGCTGGCCAGAGGATAGAATCCTCTATCCTCTGGTGGGCTGGGATCAGTTGGGGGGCTGGGATCTCTGAGCTCTCCAGAGCTGGCAGGTGGCATTGGAGAATGGTTCCCCGACAGAAAATCAAACCAATTATGGAAATAAGCAGGCCTAGATGCAGAATAGGCAAAGCATTCAGGACCTCATGGTGCCAATAGGCCTCCACCTACCTCAGCATTGCTCCACCAGTGTGCCCAGCATCCTTGTGAGGCTGAGATTCTTGCTCCAAAGGTCCCTTTGCACCTCAGGCCTTTCCCCACGCTGTGCCCTTATCCAGGAGTGCCCCCACCTCTACTTTCCATCTTTCAAAGGCCGTGCTCCCAACCCCCTCCTCCAAAAAGCCTCCTGACTAAAGCTGCTCTCACCCATGAGCCCTCCTCAGGCTTCCTGTTCCTCTCAGTGCCAGCCGTGACCGGTCTGGGCTCAGGTCTGCCACCAGCGCTCCCCCAGCCTTGCGCATGCAACCAGGTTACTGTCAGTACTACATTGCACAAAAGACACAGTAACAGAGCTGCCCACCCACCTCCGCAGATACTCACCAAGAATATCGCAGGGGCTCAGCATCACCTTGCCCTGGGGTGGCAAACTCAGATGAAGGTAAAGAGTAAGACAGGCTAAATCTAGGAACTGGTGAGGGCTAGAGCAGGTGGTGAGGGCTAGAGCAGGTGGTGAGGGCTAGAGCAGGTGGTGAGGGCAGCTGTGGAAAGCATGGAGATGCTCTTGAGTGTTGAGTGAATAAAATGCACCAGTAAGAAAAACCCAACAGGCAAGTCTCCAATTTGTTATCTCTGGCTTGGTCAAGCATTCACAGCACACACCATTCCCAGGACGCCCAGAGTGGGTTCTTGTCACCCTGGGGTTCACAGTCAGGTTGCAGAGGATGTTCCCAAGATGGGAGCTCTCTCCAGGGCCACGTTCTCTGAAAAAGCCATCCCTGCCCTTGTGCCCTGCAGCCCCAAGAATCAGACCCCCAAGGATCAGGAAAGCAGCTCGTGTTTTCTCATTGTGCTATAAATCCCTGGGCTAAGAAGGGAGGCTGGAACTGCTCCCTACCCAAAATTAATGAGGCAGCACCCCCACCTATGCAGGGTCAGAGGAGGTGAGGTGTGAAACCAAAGAGTGAGATGCAAACCAGGGACTCAGCACACAGTACCCCAGATGTGTAGGACCCAATCAAAAGTCACTCATAGCAAGCACCAGGGAAAGCTCAGGTTGTTTGTGAATACACAGTCAAAAGATATCAATACCAAGGTGACACACATGTTGGAATTATCTGGCAAGGATTTTAGAGTAGCCGTGATAAAAACGCTTTGATGAACAATTATGAATGTGCTTTAAACAAATAATACTATAGAAATTTTCAACAAGGAAATCAACATACATAGAAGAACAAAGTGAATGTTTTAGAATTGTTAAAAACACTAAAAATCAGAATACACTCAATAATACATGGCTCCACAACAGAACAGAGGGAAAAGAAGAAAGGAACAGTGAACTTGAAGACAGAACAATAGAAATTACCGAATCTGAAAACTAGACTGCGGGGAGGAGGGGGCGTGGAGGGAACAGTGGGGCGGGGTGGTGTGAAGAGCCTCAGCAGCCTGTGGAATATAACAGAAGACCTAACATTTGTGCCATTGAAGGAATCCCAGAAGAAAATGAGCTAAGAGGATAAGACTGAAATAATCAAAGAAATAACAGCTGAAATTTTCTTAAATTTGGCAAAAGACATAAACCTACAGATCCAAGGAGACTAATGAACCCAGAATGGTATAAACCCAAAGGAATTTGTGCCAAGACACATAATCATCAAACGTCCCAAAACCAAAGACAAAAGCACCATGAAGTCAGCCACAGATAAACGACTTTTTAATGCAAGGGAAAACAGTTTTAATAATGTGCTATTCTCATCAGAAACCATGGAGGCCAGAAGGAAGTAGAATGACATTATAAAACCCTAAGGGAAAAAAAAGGAGCTGCCAGCCGTGAAAATACCATTCAGGAATGGGAGAATTCAAGACATTCTGAAGGAAAAGTAAGAGTATTTGTCACCATCAGAACTCCCCGGACAGAATGGATAACAGAAGTTCTCTAAACAGAAAGAAATGATAACAGAAGGGATGTTAGGGTGCTGAGGAGAAGAGAGAACAGTGGACTTCTCTGAAGCTTTCAAAATTGTACTGGATGGTTGAAGCAGAAATTCTCCTACTGCCTGACGCCTTAGCATAGTTAGAGGGAACATCTCAATAATCATATTTTAAGGGGGAGGGTAAAGTTATGTGAAGAGAGAAGACTTCTACGTGTCACTCAACTGTTAAAAACAGTAGACTGTAATAAGTCCGTGCATAAATTATAATCCTGGAAGCAACCATAACAAATCTATGAAACCAAATGCACTCAGAACACTGTAGATAAACAAAAGCGGAATCCTAAAATGTGTCCCAGTAACCACGGGAAGGCAGAAAAGAAACAGAAAGGAAAAAGGGAACAAAGAAAACCAACAATAAAATGGCAGATTTAAGCCCTAACATGCCAATAATCACAGAAAATACAAATAGTATGATTACGTTTATATAATGGTTTCCAAATGACAAACCGTGGAGACGGAGAATGGCTTAGACTTTTGCAGGGTTGAGGAATGGTGAGGGGAATGGAGTGAGACTGTGAAGAGCAGCCTGAGGGAGCAAGGGTCCTAGCTTGAGCAGAGGACGGTTACCTGGATCTGACGTGGGATAAAAGACAAAGAACTAGGGAGGAACGTCGTGTCAGTGTGCAAGACATGTCCACTTAGCATAACTAGGGTGCGATACATGGAACCTCTCTTTCCAACTGCCTGTGAAGCTATCACTATTATAGATTATAATTATTTCAAGATAAAAAGTCTTTAAAAATCCCTTGGTTGCTGCTTTTGCGCCAGGCCCAGCTCAGCTACCAGCACTATTCCCCTGGGGCACCCCTGCCTTCTGTGGCTGGGGCAGGCTGAGTCTCCCCCAGAGCTCGCAGGCCAGTAGGACACTACTGCAGCGGAGGCCACTGCAGGAATCTGGGCATACTCCATCCCCCTTCCTCCTGACCTTTTCTCCTCATTCTCCAGGCCTCAGAGCTTATATCCCTTCTTCAGAGAATTCCTGATTCCCTGATATAAAATGCGCCCCAGTCACATTTCTGCCCCCCATGTAGACTCATTATAGCACTAATTCCCCTGATATTTTCTAAGCTGTTCGTTATCCATCACTCCTAGAATGGACACCTCATGAGGACAGGGGACCTCATCTTTCTCATAATGAGTAAATAGGTAGACAATCTATGCGGGTGTGTGGGATGTTTCACTACCTGCTGCTGTGTGATAAATCACCCTAAAATCTAATGGCTCAAAACAGAAGCCACTTCTCTCTTGTGGTTTCTGGAGGGTGCAACTGGGAAACCTGGTCTCTGTGCCACAGTGTCTGAGGTCCCAGCTAGGAGATGGCCTCTCCCAGACATTCAGTCCAAGACCCATCTACCAAGAGCTCTTTCAGAACAGGCACAGCTCTCCCTGGCGGTGCCCTGCCTGCCCTGTGGATGTGGGTGAGTTGAAACATGCGAGTGGAAATGAAAAGGTGAGTTGGAATTTCTAGTGAATCATTTTGAACTACCCATGTCCCCTTCGGAGACGCATCTCCTGGTAAAACCTTCCCTGGAGGAATTCCCCCACCCAAAAGAGCACAAGCTTTGGAGGCAGAAACATGGGGCCCAGTCCCTTCTGGGTTCCACTCATGTCCTCACTCCTCACTTCCTCTTCTGCATGGGACAAATGGCACCTGTTCCCAGGGTTTCTCTGAGGCCCAGAGCAAATAGTGGGTGCTTCCCAGGCAGAGAGAGCTCTCCCTGAGGCACCTCGTTCAATCCTCAATATCACTGGGCAGGGAGGGTTTTCCCCCTTTTCACAGTTAAGGAAACTGAGGTATGAAGAAGTGACATAGCCCAGGGGACATGCTGAGCAGTTGTAGCTGTAGCCCCTGTGTTTGACCATTATAGGCCAGGTCTCTGTAGCAGCTCTGGCTGTGCCAGTCACCTCCTCTGCACCCTCTCTCTGCCACCTCCGTGCTTCCCTATATATGATGCTTGCTCCTTTCGTCCCCATGAGGTCACCCTGCTGACCTTTCCTGGCCAGCGCCAGCACAGGATTCTTCTTTTCTGGGAAGGCTGCCCTGAAGCATCTACCCACAAATGCCCTGGGCCTCAGCACCAGATATCATTATTTCTGAGCCTGCATCTCCACCAGGTCAAAAGCAGAGGTGTCATGGGGTCCCTGGCAGGGAATGTGTGGGGAGTGGATGAGCCCAGCCCACCTCTCCCGTGTTTTTGGTGGGTAAGACCTCAGCCAGCCATGCAGCCCACCATCTTGGGCACCAGCCCCCAGGGCACGAGTACAGGCCCCATAAGGAGGAGGGGGCAGCAGAACAGGACCAGTGAGGGTCTGGAACCTGAACACATGCCACTTGGCTCAAGTCCCACTCACTGGAAACATCTCCCAAGGCAGACAAGGTACAAGTAACAAACACCAGGGGTGACATTCAAAATATTTAACAGCCTATCAGAGTGGACACCAGCCTTAGTGGACAGGACTGGCCTTGAAAAAAAGTCTAGCCTTGCTTTATCCAAAGGGACGTTCACGAACTTGCTCCTCTGAAAGGTCCAAGGGCGTCTTGCTTCAGGTATGGCTTGATCCAAAGGAAACAATGTCAGTAGCCACCTGTTTATTGGCTCCGTCTTCCTCTGTGTGTATTCAGTAACCGTGGCAGCTTACTGAACTTATTGGAGTCATGTGACTGACCCCTCGCCTCGCCATGGCGTTCTGTAAAGTGGGGGGTCAGGTAGAGGCAACCCCAGGGGTACGGCAGCTGCCGCTGAATCCAGATCCTTTGCCTTCCAAGAGGTATGATTTTTTTTCTTTTAACAATTTAACAGCATCTTTTAATTATCAAAATCTATGCTCATGGCTGAAAACACTCCAAGTAGCACACAAGATACCAATGAAGAGTCAGTCTCCTTCCCGCTGCCGTCGGCTCGGGCACGTGGTGCACTGTTACAAGCAAAGGCAGACACCCAGGGCTATTCTTGCCTCTCTACTTTTGCCTTTCTGCTGTCTCTTCTCTTACCAACAGATCTCTGGAGATCACTCCACAAGAGCTACCTCAAGATACCTCTGTCTCCCTCTTGAACTTTGCAGAAATGGAATCCTCCAGCACTGCCCCACGGTGGGTCAGTCACGCTTTAGTGTAACCTTCCCTGTAAGAGTATGACTTGCTTCTCACCAACGGGCTAGTGCAAAGGTGGGAGACTTCTCTCCTGGAGTCGCATGAGATGCCTTCACTGGCTTTGAAAAAGTGCTGAGGCAGGGCCCGTGAAAGGGGCCAGGGACTGGGGTGGCTTCCGTCCTACAGCCCTGGAGGAAGGAGGTCTTCCAACAGGCAGGGAAACTTGAGAGAGGGGCCCAGCGTGCCCACACCTTGACTGTGGGCGTATGAGTCCCGAGCAGGGGACTGGCTGCCCCATGGCTGTGTGGTTGCAAGAGCTGGTTTGTGGCCGTTTGTCAGGAAGCTAAGACAAGCATGGGCTCCTCTCTATCTGGCTTCTTTCTCTCGATCAGATGTGGGATTCATCCTTGTCATGACGGGAGCTCTAGTTTATTCGTTTTCACTGCTAGGTAGTGTTTTGTTGTATGATAAAAGACAACCTACCTATTCTCCTGTGTGCGGACACTCGGGCTACTGCGAATAAAGCTGAATGAACATTTCCGTGTGTACCACCCAGACACCAGGAACGTTCATTTTCTGGATGCTGACCTGAAGGTTTCCTTGTTGCATCAGACTGTAGGTGGGTAGGTAACCTTATCAGAAACTGCCAAATCAATTTCCAAAGTAGTTTAACCATTGTGTACTCCTAGCGGCCAGGAATGGAGGCCCCAGTGGTTCGCTCATGCTCACCAGCACCCGGTATTGTCCATGCAGAGGTATTTCTTTGTAGTTTTGTTTTTCTTTTCCCTGACGAGTCAGAAGTATGTGGAACATTTTTTCATGTTCATTAGCGTCCCCTGAGAGGTTCCCGATATCACTTTGTCAGCTCTAGAGAAATTTGTTATCTGCCCCTAAACCCTAACCTGGAGCCAGAGGGAAAGAGAGACTCTACCAGGCACGAATCGCTGGGGTGCTTCATGGAGCAAAAGAATGAAGGGAACCCAGGAAAAAGAGCTGAGAGACCAGGTCTCAATCTCCGTTTAAGCTCTTAGGTCCATCCATGCCTGAGGCTTCTTTCTGGACTTTTCAACCACGTGAGCCAACACACTCTTTCTGCTCAAGTCCGTTTGAACAAGGGTGCTGTCACCTATGCTGAAATGGTCCGAGGAGGGCCTAATTCTGCCCGTCTGGGCTCCAGTCTGCCCAGCTCTTACGGAACTTCCGACTTTCTTGAGACCCACTGAGCTCTGGGGAGGAAGTGTGAAAGGATGAGGGCGACCTGAATTCCAGGTGTTCTACCAGCTCGCCCCACTCCCACTCCACCCCGTGGTCTGCACCTCACTTCACTGATGCATGGTTTTCAAAGCTGATAACCATGTAATTGGCTTATCCGTTCCTTAGTCAGACTTCACCAGATATGTTTTTCATAATTAGCTAATATTTACTTAACAGGAACAACTGGCCCATTAAATTTAATGAGGCAGTTTATCAGGTATGAAATGGAAGTGTTTTTCCTTAAGAGGAACCTGAATTTGGCCAGGCTATTCCTGGGCCAGAAAGATGCTTGCAGCTGTCTTGTCTGGGAGTGGGAACCCCCAGGGAGTGGGGGTGCACGAGTCTTGTCTTCACGGGAAATGCAACCTGCACTCTCGGTCCTCCCATGCCCTATTGCGATATCCGATAGGAGTGAGTTTTTCTTGTCTGACTCCCTTACAGATCTCTGTTCAGGTCAGTTAAGAACAGAAAATACAATTAATTATTAAAACAAAAGAAAACACCCATAATCCTGTCCCTTAGAGAAAAGCACTGTAACATTTTAGTATATAACTCCCTGGTCTTTTTCTTTGTGTTTCTATAGATGTCTGGGTGATATGTTTTCCTCTAAAGAATGGGCCACACAGAAGATACGATTTGTTTCCTTAAAATAGAGTGCGCGGAGTTCCACGTTAACACTATTCTCTGTGCTGATGTTGTTAGCAGCTGCAGCGCTATCTTATGGATGTATCGCATTGTATTTAATGCATCCCCTATCGCTGGGCAGTTATGTTGTTTCCAGTATTTTTCCATTGTTATGACCACTATGATAAAGCAGTTGCCTTGCCTGGCCAACTCTGGCTCAGTCCTCTCACACCACAATGAACCTTAACTCCTAAGAGAAACAAACCCACCCTGACCTTAGAGCCTGAACGCCCTGGGCCAGAGCTCCTGGGGCCTCCCCCCCCCCACCGCCCCCGGGCCTCCATACAACTGAGCTCCAACTTCAGCATGAACCAGGGGTGTGAACCAGGTGTTGCCATAGTCTTCACGGTGCCTAGAATATCATAATAACAGGGAAGCCAAGTCTGAGGCAGAAACTAGCCTGCAGGATGTTTGTTAGGGGGTGCCCTTGGGTTCACTGCTAAGGGGAAGGAACCAAGGGCAGGGAAACAAGCTGAGCTGCCAAGCAGTTGTAGTGAGGTCCTGCCCAGCTCTTGAGTTGGAACACCCTTCCAGGTTGGGAAGCCCTTCCAGGCTGTTCCAAGTTGGGACACAGAAGCCTGGCCTGTATACACCTTCCTATCAAGCAGCAATTGGATGTTGCCCCTGTCCCCCTGGGACATGACTTCGGTGAAGTGGCTTCTTGACAAAGGCACTACCCAGAGGGAGAGGACTTGAGGTCCGGGGTTGTCTGCTGTCAGCCCTGAAGGGGATCCGAGTGGCAGGCCCCTTGCACTAACTTTTGTGAGCACTAGCTGAGGGACAGCTGTCATCACCACCCCCTAGGAGATGACACCTGTGACAGTCTCCCTTTTACAGATGAGGAAACAGGCTTGGAGGTTCAGGAAGAACTGCTGTCCTTGGAGTCAGGTTTCGTCTGCCACTTGGATTCCCCATGTCACACTGCTGAGCGGGGCCCTGTAGACTGAGCAAGGGCTGCTGGGATGCAGGACTTGTGCACTGATGTCCCCTGAGCCACTGACCCACCATCACTGGGTTGAGGGGTGTGTGTTCCCAAAGCTCCAACAGCGATTGCGGATTTGGCCGTTTCTCGTTTCTGTTATGTCCATCTTGCTTCGCATGCCTGGTGCACCTGTAGCAGGATTTTTAAGTCTCCCTGCACGTTGTCCCTGATACTATTTGAAACAGTCCCCCTGTTGCTCCTAACACTTCTTGTCTTGATATCCATCCTGTCTGATAGTAACGTCATCACTCCGGCCTTCCCAGTTTGCATATGTGTCTTTTTCTATCCTGTTCTCAACTAATCCATGCCCTCAGTGTTGGGGTGCTGTTTCTTGTAAAATAACACAGGGATGGGTTTGGGGGAGGGGTGGAGGATGTTTCTTTTCTCTTCCTTCCTTCCTTCCTGCCTGCCTTCCTTCCTTCCTTCCTTCCTTCCTTCCTTCCTTCCTTCCTTCCTTCCTTCTTTCTTTCTTTTCCCCTCTCTCTTCTCTCTCTCTCTCTCCCCACCTCCCTCCCACCCTCCTTTCCTTCCCTTCCCTCCCCTCCTCTCTTCCTTCTTTCTTGAGAGTTTACACACTTTAAAAGGCTTTTTTGATGAATTTCACCAAATGTAACCTTCTGAGGTCAAGGTGAGTCTCCTTCTCCAGCAGCGACCACAGTGCAGGGCCCTTTCCACATCTGCAGTGACACTGCTCCCTCCGGTGCTCAGTACATATTAGACATTCCCTCCACACCCTGCTCTCGCCACCACCCCGGCCACCTGCAATGACTTGGAATATCTGAGGCCATGCCTACATCGGGCAGGGGCGGCAGCAGTCATGGGTGGATGAGAGGGCAGTGTCTATCTAAGGCAGGACGCCTCCCTTAGTGGGCAGGAATCAGGACCACACAGGAGATCTTACCCCAGGGCTCGGAGCCTGCCTTGGCATCACTGGGACTCTGCAGGTCAATAATGACATTAGAAGGAGTAAACTCTAGCCGTTTCTCCTGCTAGGGGCCACATTTCCTGTCTGGGGACCCAGGAGAGAAGAAAAGTACAGGATTGGCCCTCTAAGCTGGGTCCCTGAAGCTGGGTGGAACCAAGCCTCTGGACATCGCTGGGCCCGGCCCGGCACACAGCCAGAACCCTGCCTCCAACAGGAGGTGCAGCATCAGCACCGAGTACGGCGTGACCTGGGACTGGTCACTCCCCTGCTACGTGCCATGGTTTTCTCATCTGTAAAGCGTGGCAGTATCAGCAGTAACTACCACTGAGGGCTGTTTGAGACTAAGCGAGTTAGTATTTATAAAGGGCGAATAAGAGTACCTGGCACATGGAATCTGATGGCAGGGACTGACGACTGGACCATTCTTTGCAAGCTGGCCATCACGTGCCAGTACAAACTGTAAGTGCACACAGTTATGTATACATGCCGCCACCGGAACCCACCACTCACACGCAAGCACAGGCACACACGTCACCCTAACACACCCCAAAGGAATGCTAAAGCGCTTCCTGCCCACCTGCTTTCGGTCCTGGGCCTCCGTGCCACTTCTTCATGTAAGGGGCAGCTCTGGGGCTGCCTTACCCCATGATACCCAACAGGTTCAGGCACAAACAAAGAGAGGCTAGAGGGCAGGAGGAGAGCCCACGGCTAGCACATCTTGCAGCAGCTGTGTCCTCTTGGTGGCTTCAGGTCCCCTGAGCAGAGCCCCTGTGGTGCCAGCTTCCACTGAGGGATCCTGCCTCCCCCTTTTGTCACTCTCGCCCTGGAGCAATGGGAGCTTCCCACGGTCACTAATTTCTGGGTCACCACACCATCCCATCTGAGGTTTCAGCTCTTCCATCTCCAAATCTCCAAATCTCTGCATTCAATTCCTTATTTAAATAATCAGAGTGCTTTCTGGTTTCTTTGTTGAGCCCTAGATATTAGTTAGAATTGTCATGTTTAATCCCCATAGCCAGGTGGGATGGGTATCAATACTCTCTGTCAATAGTCATACAGCTAGGACTTGAGACCAGGAATGTCTGCCTCCAGACCCACACCCCTCTCAACACATCCTTTATCCACGCAATGCTCTATCAGGCCTGACTTTCCTATCCCGTGGACATACGGGAGGACTGGATATAAGTCCACACACAAGCAGGCCACACACAGATGAACATACATACACACCAAGAGCCTGCACCTGAGCACATACCTACCCTTCCTCCCACCTACGGGGTCTCCAACGCAACGATGCAGGTGGCTCTGGACACACACACCTCCAGGCTCCAGGGCTGGAGGTCAGGAAAGTGAAGCCTAGTTCTGACTCCAGGGGTGTTGGGGAAATGGACCGAGACCTAAGTAGAGAGGACAAGAGCAGTAGCAAGCGGTGAACCTGGTTGGCTGCCTGTGCGCAAACACAGTACACATGCGCATACGTGCACACACACACGTGCACAGATGGACAGGTGCACACAGACCCATGTGCACACACAGCTGCTCCCAGCTGACTCCTGGCAGCAGGATGGAGTCTGAGAGTTATTCCTTTGAGAACTGGAAGTTGGACAAAGCTCGGATACCAGAGACCTCTGAAGGAGTCTCAGAAGGGCCTCAGCTGTTTCTGACGGAATGAGGGCTGATGCTATTTAAGGTCAATCAGTCAGGTGACCTGTGACTCCACCAGGCTGACCTTGCAGAGGGACAGCCCCTCCCTGGGCTGCCACGGGGAAGCTGGGAGCAGACTCAGGCCAGGGCACCCTGACATCTACCCTGGCGGCTCACTTCTGCATGTTTCCTGGACATCTTGTTTGTTTTGGTAGCTGGTCCAGAACTTCTGAGGAGGGCATCTCCCAAAGCGCTTTTCTCTTAGCCAATACGCAGCCTGGCTGAGTAAAACTGCCCTGTGCTACCTGCCCAGACAACTGGACACCGTCAAGCCTCAACCGCACTTGAACTTCCGGTGTGAGAACCTGGGGATGAGCAGACGTGTTTGTGCTACAAGGCCTGAATCAAGACTGCAGGCTCTTAGCTCCAGATGCCGTGCGGCTCTCCAGAAGAACTTGAGCAGGAAGTTCAAGGGCACCAGCAGAGTGGCGAGCGGATCAGAAACCCTACCCCAAACTCCTCTTGCTGCCTTGCTGCTGGGCCATGCTAGCGTGCAGCCCAGGATGTTCGAGGTGCCTCAGCTGGGGGTCCTGCCGAAGGGTGAGGACTAGCAGGTCAGTGTGTGGACACCAGCTGACCAAAACACATCTCAAACCCAGCTGCCATCTGCCCCTCCCAATTCCCTGTGTTCTTCATTTCGGTCCATAGAATCACTAGCAGGCAGCCGTAAATTTGAAAATCATTCTTGATCCTTCCTTCTCCCACTCAAACCCAGAGTCCAGCCCTGGTCTGTCCCCTGGCCTACCCCACCAGCCTCCCATTTATCATGCCCTCAGGTGTCCTGCCCCACTTACACCAACCTTTCCCAGGGAGCACGGGCAGCATCACTCATGGGGTTTCCTGCCAGAGACGCCCTAGCACCTCAGCCTGGCATCCACCCCATCCTTCCCAGCCCCTACTTTGCTCTTTGCAAACATGCAGCTGTCCACAGTCTGTGCCTGGGACCCCACTCTAACCGCCTCTGGCTTGCCCAGCAGTCACCAATCCAGCTTTTGAATATGAGCTCAAGCAGAGCCTCTGTCAGGAAGCCGACCTGTTCTCCTGGCTCTGTCCCTAGAAAGAACGGCTTTCCCCCCATTTCCTCTCATACAAACTTCTGTGTCTGTGGCAGAATTATGGGTTCCCACCCATCTCCCCCGCGAGGCTGAGTGCTCCGAAAGGTGTACGGCCTGTCTCCCGGCCTACGTCACCAGGCCAGGCACAGGGCTGCACAGAAGAGGCACTAACGACTGCCTGCCAGCTGAGGGAATGACGGAAAACAAAGACAGGTTGCTTTATTTGATTTCGATAGTAACATATCCTCCATTTCTTAAGCACATGATGGCCCCGAGTGCAGGGGCATCCTAGGTACCCAGCAGGAAATGGCTGTGGCCCAGGGATCTGTCGGCTGTGGTCCTATAACTAGTCCCTTGTTTAGGGCTCCGAGTCACTGTCAGGGCCAAGAATGATGGCTGCTTCTCAACCCTACAAAAGAGAACAGGTCAGAGTTCAGTCAGGACCCTCTTCTGCTAGGAACTCTGCACACGCCCGGCTCTTAGCTCCAAGAGGGCCCAGGCTCTTTGACCACCCAGGAGTGGAAACTTTTAATGGAAACAGTCCTCACCAGCTGGTCCCAGGGCCTGGGAATAGGCCTCTTCACCTCCATGGCCAATGCCCACTCGGCACATGCCTACAGGGACCACCTAACATGGATCATCCGCTTACCTGACCTCCTTGACCCTCTGGATAGACAGTCTCAGCCCCATTTTCCTCAGCCCCACCGAGGTCTCCTCTGTGTTTCCTCAGAACTCCTAAGTAAAACCACTCGGAGAGCACGCCCTGGTGTAAAGCCCTCACATTCAGGCTATTGCCTACTGACATCCACACACGTGCCCATGTCCCTGAGCTCAGAAGGCCCTGCACAGGGGCTGAAGCTTGCCCAGGCTCTGGGGGTACCTCCCGCACAGCTCCTGGCCAGGTGGCCCTGTCCTGTATCCACTCCCTGCTGCCAGACTCAGGATCCTGTGACCTCAGGATCCCGTGCCCTGGCTGCTTTTAGAAGTGAATCACTACTGAACCCCCATCCCGAGCTCTGCCAGGGGTCTTCTGTGGTAGAGGCTGGCGGGGGGCAGCAGGAGTTTCTCGGGCACTGGATGCCTCACACACACGAAGGTGGCAATCGGAGGGTCTGCTGCCGAGGCCCTCCGGGAGTCAGGTCAAATACGTTTTCCCAAGGGGAGAGTGGGCAGGTGTGAGAGGGAGGGAGCCAAACCTGGCAGTGGCCTCAGAGTTTCTCTTGAACATGCTAGAACTACAGATAGCACACTGGAGTTCAAGGCAATCTGTTTTCCTTCACGATCCATTCTTTGCCTTGGTGCAATGAAGCTACACCGGGCGGAGGGGCTGAAAGCTGCTGTGGATGTGGTGGTGGGCCTGGATGGAGAAAGTGAGGACAGCCAGGAGGCCAAGGGGACTGCAGTAGCACCCCGGGTCTTTCTCTTGGTAAATGTTACGTATGGGGTGATTAGGGGCTTGGAAGGGCCCACTGATGCTGTCAGAAGAAAGGTATTCTGTGCAAGCTTTCACAAAGGCCTCAATAGACGGACAGGGGCACAGGAGAGCCACCTGTTCCATGACCCACCTGGAAAAGGACCGGCTCCCACCTTCCTTCCATCAACAGTGATGGCTGACAGTGTCCTTCCGCTCAACTTGAAGTCAAGCAAACAGCTTTCCATGCTCTGCAATGACTTCCTAGCAGGGCTTCCGATCCCATGCAGAGTTGCCTCTGGGTAGGGAGCACTGGTGTGGGCTCAAGGTAGGTGTGAGCTGGGCAGAGCCGTGGCCCAGCTGACGGAACAGGGAGAAGGGCTTTCCTGAGGCCAGACTGCTGAACAGAGGCTCTGCCAGACCAGGCCTGAGGGCCTCTGACCTCTGATCTTAGCCTTTTCACTACCAGTACCCACAGTAGCTTGTCTGCTACTTGGGCAAAAGAGACTTTTTCGTGGGAAGAAGGCCCCATCTCACGGCTCTTTTAACAAACACACCAGCCCGCTGGTGAGTCCAAACCAAGGTGACCCTGGAGTGAAGAACACACCTGTGTGTGGCAGGTTTCCATGTCAGGGTCAGGGAGGGTCCAGGTCCAGCCTGGAGCAATGAACTGCTGGGCCTGGGAAGGGGGGGGTGGGATGGGCTGTAAGAGGAACAGGAATTGGGAGAGTTGGGAGGAGGGGAGCAGAAGCTGGCTGGGGGTGGGTGTGGCGGGGGGGTGCGGTCAGGGAAGGAGAGCAATGCCTTGGGACCAAGAGGGCTGTGCCAGCCTCAGGCACCTAGGATGGCAGGATAACCCTGACACCGAGGCCCACTGTGACCCCTTCCCATTCCCCAGAAGCTGGGCCCCGCATGCCCCTTCTGACCAGAGCAGGAGTGGGGCTGGCAGTAAGGTACCCTCAGCCCCTTACCCGCCTCGCACTCTCAGGCAGGCTGCACCTGCTCCTCCACCCCGAGGCTCTTCCCCTTCCACAGGGCTGTCCTTTTCTTCTTTGTGATTCCTACCTTGTACCACGGTCCCTCCTCTGTGCTCCCACCCTCTGCTGCTCAATTAGGTTGCCAACTCCTCCAAGGCAGGGCTTGACTTTACCCGGTACTGCCCCATGATTTGCCCTAGGGGAGTCCAGTGCCCAGAAGGCCCCCTTTTCTTAGCCCAGATGTCAAAGGGCTGGTGGGAACAGCCAGGCAGGACATCTGCATCAGGAGGTGACTGAGAAAACCTAAGGCCTGAGAGCCCCTCACCGTGCACAACTTCAAGGTTAGAGACTTCAAGGCTAGAATGTCTGATATAGCTGACAGATGGCAGACATTTGTCAGCACCCGCAGTGCCCGTCCCCTAGGCCCCCAGCCACCCAGCAGTCCAGAGGCTTTACCTTGTGGGCAGTGCTCACGCAGTGCTGGTAAGCCTTGACCAGGTCTGAGCACAGGAGCACCTCATGCAGGTGGTTACGGTAGCAGTGGAGGATCTGGGCCTGCAGCCCTGAGCACACGGGCTCCAGCCTTCGGGGCCTGTGGGACAGAAAGCAGGCAGGCCGAGGGCTCAGCTCCAGGGGACAGGGGAGGCAGTCGGCTCAATCACTCGACACCATGGGTCAGGCAGTGGGCTTGGCACTGGCTGGTCATCAGCATCGAATTACCCCTCACAGAGAGCGAAAGGGTTAAAGGGAGTTGAGCGCTGCGGGGGCTGAGGCTCAGCCGTAGCAGACACTGGAAATGGGAGACTGGGCTCTTGCCCTGGAGGAGAGGGCCCGGGTGGCCTGCTGAAAGCCCCCTATGCCCAGGGCAATTCCCGCCTAAGGTGTACACCTGATGTGACCATAAGCGCTGCAACTAGTTTCTCAAGCCAAGTTTATTTTCCAATTTCAGAACGAATACATGCTTAATGCGAAAAACTGGAATACTGCAGAAGTGTCTGAAAAAGGAAAACTGTTCAGAATCTCACTTCCTAGAGATAACCACTGCAGTATTTTGAGGATATTTTAGTAATTTTTCATTCTTCATTTATCAAAAGAGGTTTAGAACCTAAAATATAAATTTTTTTCAAAGTATGAACCAAAGACAAAAAAGTGAAATAAAGATTACACTAGAGTCAGTCACCAGAGAACTCGGGCTCCTATCTGTGGTGTCTCCTCCTGATTCCTCTCCTATTGCCCTTTGACCTTTCTCTCTCCTCTCCTTGCCTGCCCTCCCCTCCCCGCCTCACACCACAGTGTCTTTCTGCCAGGCCCTCACCTACTTACCTACTCCTGATAGCTCTGTGTAGTACTCACTAGTATTTATCCTCCCTCGTTACAAATCAGAAAACTGGGGCACAGGGAGGTTAAGTGATTTGTCCAAGGTCACACCGAGGAAGTAGGGAGGTGAGATATATTTTTTTTACACAGTTTAACTTGCACTCGTGCCACAGATTGGTTGCCTGACTCAGTTTTCAGGCCAGGTCCACATAGACACCTTCACAGCCAAGATGGAATCGAAACACCTGATGGAACCTTTCAGAATAAACACTACCCATGGCTCAGGGCATTCAGAGGGAGTTACACAAACGCAGAAAACTGCTCCTCAGGGTGTTCAGCAGTGAGAGGGTCACTGCGTGCTTTATGCAGCTCTGCTCTTGTCACATGGCGGGTGTCAGGGGTGGGCTGGGGTGGACCTAGAGGAGAATAATTCTCCTGGCCCAGGATCTCTATATTTTAAGAAACTAATCATCCAGTTGTTGCTGGAACGGAGCAGCGCTATTATTATTTTAAGGTAATTTAGAGACACTGGGTAAATCAGTTATGAACAGCAAGGAACAGACCACTCAGTAGCTCAGGGAGTAAAACACCCAGGATTTACTGTCTCACTCTCAGAGTCCGCAGGTTGCATTTCCAGTGCTGCTGCGTCATCAGTGATGCCACAGCAGCCCAGATCCCCTCTCCTTTCCAAGAACCATCTCCTCGTGGTGCCGGTCATCTCAGGCCTGCTGTCTCATGAGCATCAGCTTTCTCCTCTACCCGCTGGCCAGAACTGGGTCCTGTGCCCACCCCTAAAACCATTGCTAATGGGGAGTGAAATGACCATGTTTAGCTAAGACCAATAAGACTCAGGCCTGGGGTGTGAACAAAAACGATGATTTATAAACTAAAGAAGTGGGAGGAGTGACCGCCAAACCATGCCAATGTGGAGGTTTGACTCCATTTCTGGAATGGAGGGGAGTAGAGGGGACAGCTGAGGAGGCTGTGTTGGCCAGGCTCTCCCAGGCAACGTGACTCCATCCGGTTCTGAGGATGTGACCACAGGGAAGAGGCCATTCCCATCCTCAAAATCACCACTGTGATTCACGTCCACATCACGTGGACGAGGTCTTAGAGATTCCTTCCGTCAGGAGGACACATGGGGTCTCTTCCCAGGAGGCAGCTGGACTCCTCGGATTCAGGGGATCCTCTCACTGGGCTCTGCAGTTGTCTGAGGCAGCCCACAGCTCAGGTACAGTGGGGTGACCACCTGATCCCCCCAATGCTTGTAGATTTTCTCTCCATTCTTTCATGTAAAAAAATTTTGACATGGATGTCTAGTTGTGGGCCTTTTAAAATGGATTTCTCAGGACAGCCAGCCCTTGGCTGGGCATTCCATCTCGGGCAAGTTCTGTCTCCGACTGTACTTACTGCTTCAGTTCCACTGGTTCCGATGTTCTCCTTTAGAAAAGCTGTGAAATCACAAATCTTTGCTTTCCACCCTCCATTGCACGGCCTTCTCCTCTTTGTTTTAATCTCTGGTTCTCCGTTTTGGGGGGGCATGGACTCTCCTTTCCCATTTCAGACCTGTCCTCAACAGGGTGTAGCCTGTGAGGCTGGGTCTCTCCACAGGCTCTCTCCTGGCACCTCTGTTGTCCTTCACACAAGCCCCTGAAGCAGAATTACCTGAGAGCACAGGTTTTAGCACACCTTCCTTTATACTCCCTTGAAGCAGCGCCTCATCACAATGTGATCCCGCTGCCCCAGGAGGGCCTGTCCCTGGCAGTGGCCTGGTGGCTGGCAGAGCTCCGTGGCTGAGGAAGCACCAGGCCCAGTTGAGGGAGAGCTGCTGTGAACTACGGGTCTGTATGGGGCTTACAGGTCTATGCAGAGAGGCGTCCTGAAACAGGACAGGTGGGATTCGTGTGGCCTGGGCCCTGTGGTACGACTGAGTTGTCCTGGAGCCAGAACTGTGACCGCGGGGAGTTTCCCCCTCTCCAGACCTACAGCAGAGATGCTCACCTTGCAGGCTGTAAATGTGCAGAACAGTCTCTTCATAACTTGTCCCTCTCCCTCTGTCCCTTCCTTCGTTGGTTTTAGGTCACTGGACAAGGGACTTTTGAGGGCAAACCTCACCAAACACCAATGGGCTCCTAGGTCAGGAGAAACTGGGCCATGGCGAAATCCATCCCCTCCATACAGCACCCCCTCTGGGACTGCAGAGGCCTCTCTCCTCAGGGATTAATCAGGAACAACATGAGGAAACAGGATGGCAGGCAAATGTCAACTAGAAGAAATTTCACCCATTTGCCTTCAAAATGGCTCTGAATGGGATAGGACAGGGAGAGCACAGATCACCACATCAAAGGCTTTCTCTGAAGTAGGGCAGGCCTAGGACTAGGATCAAACCGTGTATGAAAGCAGGTGCACCCACTCCAAGCGCAGCCCCACCCGGCCCTGGTCCTTCACAGCCTCGTACACGCTGCAGGAAAACCTGCTCAGATTTTTAGAAACATTCAGTCTTGAGAATAGCTGTTCTTCAAATGCACAAAATATGAATCTATAGAGTGCCTGGATCTTTCCAGGGACTGAGATAAGTCCTGTCTGAGGGCATCCACTGCCATGGGCATCCCTTTGTGTATTAACACCTAATGATTCGTGTGACTTTGAAGGGGTTAACACAATGTCTCTCCAATCAGAAGACTCATGTGCATTTCTTTGTACATCACTCACTTCCCTGGGCCTCGCTTTCTTCATCTGCATAGCGGGGGACACCGCCTGCCCCGAGGCTGATGAGGACCGGACAGGAAGTGTATGACAGTGCGTGTTGTGAAATGCCACTCTCACTAACAACCTATCAGTGTGAGGTACCGAGGTGGGGCAGAGGTCGCGTGAACTGGGAGGAGAGTTGAGGAAGGGAGGCTGGGGTTATAGTGGCACATGGTGGAGCAGAGCTGAGACACGGAGGCTTTGGGCAGCTGGGATTCCAGGTGTGGGCTTGACACTGGGACCCTGTCTGAACGTGTCCTTCTCTCTATAACCTGAGCATCCATACCATTCCAGATCCAGTTCAGAGCTTGCCCAGGCCTCATTGAGGCCTCCTTCCCCAGGAAAAATAAGGCACCAATCATGGCATCCCTTCTCCAAGGAGACCGCTCAGCGTGATGCCCTGTGGGCCACTGAGCAGAAGACAGATTTTGGTGTTCTACAAACCCAGGGCAAAGCTCTGGCCTTGCCACTTCCTCTGTGGCCAGGGATCAGATGGTGAGGTCACACAGCTGCTCAGGACTTGTCACTAGTGCGGCCTCTGGTCTGGTGATGTCACAGGGACTCAGGAAATGGGCTGAATCCTGCTCTGCTTGCACAAAGGGCATGCATACCCTGCCTCTCCACAGCCCTGGGGGCCACAGGCAGTACAGGGGAGCACAGACCACTCAAATCCAAGCACTGCCCTGTCCACTCAGATGACAGGCCCCGTGGCTGGCCAGCCATCAGGGGGCACAAAGCAGATGCTGGATAGTGAAGGTCACAAAAATGATAGCAGACTGTGCCAATGCCATGATGACCTCTGGACGTTCAATATCATGCACCTCCCCCCAGGCAACACTGCCCATGACCCGGCATTCTGCCTCCTTGGTGGTAATAACATGTTTCCATGATGAGATCAGTGATAAGAACATCAGAAAAAAGCAAAGTATTAGCCAGAAATAAAACCCCACTCCTTCCTCCCATCCCATACCACTGCACATGGTCAGGTCTACAAGGCCAGTGGTGAAGAGCTGCCCTTGAATCCTCCGGATAGCCCAGCTCTGGTCTGAGAATCGGGCCTAGCTCTCAGAACCAGGCACCGCTCACTGGGCACCCTTCCACATCAAGGCCGCTGTTCTCCACCCCACCCGCTTGGGGCCCAAAGGCCCCTCACTCCTTTCTTTGCTGCACAGACCCCTGGGAGAGCTCACCCACTTACTCCAGCCCCAACTCTTGAACTTCTCCCCCAAAGTGCAAAGCCCCAGGCCCATTCTGACAATTCACCCTCTGGAGCTCAAGACCCCTGTGCCTCACCGGCCCCTGAAGCTTCCACCTGAGCTTCCCACATTATCTCGACACACCGTGTCCTCAGTGGAATTTACCATCCAGCACCAGGGAACTCCCATCCCCTCCCTATTCCTATTTCGGTGAGCTGCAGCATCACTATGCCTCCAGTCACACACCCCGGTTGGAAACCTGGAGCCATTCTAAATGTCTCCTCCAGCCTTCATTCTAGACGTGTCCTTCCGCTTTCTTTCCAGATGTCTCCCTCCGATGCCATTCTACATGTCTCCCCCTTGCCTTCTCACTGTGTCAACCCTGCCTCTCTCTGATAAAGACCGAAGATGTAACCAACCATTCCAACTCCCCAACAGCTCAGAAACGGATCCTTTTCTCCCCTGGTGACCTCACTTACCCTGACCTGAGTGGCTCTGAATGCCTCTCACTGCTGTCCCTGCCTCCAACCATCCTTCATCCTCCATCCCCAGGGGCCTTCCACCCCCCTCAGACTCTCCCCTGGGGCTTCTGACTCTGGTTTGTAGAGGCCAAAACTGCCTCTCTCCTCCTGTTCTTCCCCCGCTGCCCCCTCCAGGTCTAGATGGTTACCAGAGCAGACTCCGCCAGGCCTTCCAACAGGCAAACATGGTCCATGTAGAAGGCGCTCCTCTCCCCTCTGGTGCTCAGGGCTTCTGAGACCAGCTCTCCTTGAACTCCCCCCAGCTTCTCCCTTGCCCTCCCAGCCTCCCTCCCTGTTGCCACTCCCTGCAGTCCCAGGGTCTGCCTCCTTGTGCCCCTTTGGGCCATAAGGGAACTGAGGGCACAGCGCAACCTGGCTTCACATGCCCCTGCCTCTGCCTACGGGAGGGGTCATTCTGTGAAAGCAATCAGCGGTTCCTTCTCACCGCCAGCACCTGATGGTCTCTCTCATTGGCCTTTCTCTCTTAGACCTTCCCCATCCTACTTTCTCCACTGAAAACACACTCATCTTTCCAACTTAGACAACTTCTTATCCTCTCTCAGCCAATTTTCCTTTCCTAGAAGCACTTCCTGAGTTCCCTTCCCACTAACCCCTGGTTCCCAGGCTAGCCTCATCAGCTCTTCTTGCTCACCCCACCCACTCAGCCAGCTGGACCACCGGTCCCCAAGGCTAGGAGGCCCAATTCTGACTCTGCTCTGCTAGCCCTCTCCTAGCGCACCAGCACACAGGCTCACAACCCAGGCTCTGGGCCGGCACTGAAGGCCTGTGCCTGTATGGGCACTGTCAGCCACACTGCCCAGTAGATGGCCCGCAGGCCTGGTACTTGCTCCCATGCACCCACTCTTGCACTTTTACCTTGGGTGACAGCCTAAACACCACTAGCCTTGCTGGACACCTACCTACTCATCCCTGACTTCCCCCACAGCCCACTCCTACCTCCCCACTACATTGAAGGGGCCCTACGTCTGTCTTATCTCCCAGAAGCTCCCAATCCATCCCCTTGTCCCCATCACCATTACAGCAGCTGCTTAAACTCCTTATCTCCACCCATCCTCTCCACTGCAATCAGTGATTTTTCAAGAATGTAAAGCAGGCTACAGATTTCTAAAATGCCAAGCCAGTTTAAAAACCCATTTCTCGGATGAGTACAGTTCACTGGACCCTGTGCTAAGCATTGCCCTATAAGGTAGAAACCATAATTTTCCTTAGTTTATCTTAAATGCAGAAGCTGGCTCAGAGAGACCCAGAAGCTTTCTCATGCTCACCATTGGACAAATAGTGCCAGCAGTCAGATCTAAGCTTTACTTCAGACTCACTGCCCTCTAATGGTCCCAGGGCCCGTGAGTGACCCCACAGGTCCTGTTATTGCCATCTATTATCGTGTTTAGCTGTCTCATTGAAGTCACTGTACCACTAACCCAAAGGCCCCAAGAGGGCACTGTGTCCCTGGCACCTTATGAGCTGGATAAGGGTGTTGGCCTCAGGCCTTTGGTGGCCTGCTGGCCTCTTGGCCTTGCTCCCGCTTACCCCCAGGTACAAAGTTATACCATGGGGAAGCACCCAGAACATGGCCTGAGACCCAGGGACTCTTCCTGTCCATATCAGTTCCTTCTCTCTGGTCTTCCTTCCCCATCCACAGGCCAATGCTTTGAGAGGCCTTGCCTGACTGCAGGAGCCTCTCCTCACTGGCATGAATATCACCGGATTCTGACATGTCTACCTGTCTGTCCCCACACAGGGCTTAGAGCTGCAAGATAAAGTCTGTGACTTGGTGTGCCATGAAGGGAGTGCCCCAGTGACTATTCTCCAGATTCTGCCATGCAGGGGTGTCAGGAGGAAGGGAACTCAACTTTATGAGGCAGTGACTGTGCCCCGTGCTCATCCATCAGTGCGCAGTCACTAGTGAAGCAGATGTGCCCTCTGTCGCTTCCACAGAGCTCTGCCTGCCTTGGTCCACACAATCAAACCTGGGGTAGTACAGTCCAGTCTCACAGCCTAAAGGGCCCAATGAAAGGTACAGGGTTGAAACCATGCCCCTGACACAGAAGGCTTAAAACTGGGCCTCTGACAGCCACAGCTATGGCCAAGAGGGAAACAAGCTCTCACACCATCTCTTCGATGCACAGCTAGGAACTGCTTTCTGCCTCCTGTGACGCAAGCTAATACACTCAACCTTTGCCTTATGTTAGCTGGGACTGGGTGTCTATCATTTGCAGCCAAAAAGGTGGTCTAGAGAAGACAGTGGTAAGGTTGTGGGGTCAAGAGCTCCGGAGAACTATCTAAACACACACACAGGTCAATGGATTGGAGAGTCTCCCCACAGAATCGTGTCCTTCTGGGAACTTCAGAATGCGACAGTAATTGGAAACAGGGTCTTTGCAGATACAATTAGTTAGAATGAAGTCATTCTGGGGGAGGGAGGGCTCCTAATCCAGTATGCCTGGTGTCTTATGAGAAGAAAAGAGACACAGAGATACAGATACAGGGAGAAGGCCACATGATGACTGAGGCAGAGGCTGTAGTGATGCATCTACAAGCCAAGGAATGCCAAGGCCTACCAGTAACACCAAAAACCGGAAGAAAGGCACGGAACAGAATCCCTATCCTGCCTTCAGGGAAGCAGGTCCTGTTGTACAAAGGTCACAGCAACCCTAGGAAACACATGCACTCCGCCACACAGGAAAGGGATCTGACCTGGTCTCCAGAGGCAGAGTTGGGAGTGCCAGATGAGCGGATGTTGGTGGGAGGCAGGTGAGGGATCAGTCACTTTCTATCAGACAGCAACCCTTTAATGAGTATCCTGCGAGTGTCAGGCCCTGTGGTCTGCACACTGATCTCTGTCACTCCTGTGGGGTACTATCTCCATGAGGAAAGAACTGGGTTCCTCCGACTTGCCATCCTTCATTGCCCTGGCCAGTGGAGGAACTGTAATTCACAAGCAGGTCTGTAGAGTTGCTCCCCATGCTCCCAGGGAAACCTTCCCTGGAGGGGGGATTGGAGTAAGAATAAGGCTATGGGAGGGGGGATGACAAGGGGCACACATATCTCAGTAAAGGTGGAACATTCTGCCTCATCTGAGATTGTGTCTGTGGTCCTGATCATTCTGAGAATTAATATATACCAGGGCCTACTGTGTGCCAGGTCCTAAGCATACCCACAACGATACTAGTCTCAGAGAAGTTAAGCGACTTGCCTGAGGTCACACAGCAGTGAGACTCAGCTAGGATCACAGCCTGATGTGTCTGGCTTCAAGGCCCTTGCTCTCCATACTGTGTCCATCTCAGCTCTGCTCTGCTTTGGGGAAATTCTAAAACATTTTAAAGAAGAAACGACGAAGAAAGAAAACCACCAAGAAGAAACAGAAGATGCTTGCTCTAAACGACACAGTAGGCAGGGCCATGTGGGGTACTGGGGAGGGCTGGGGAGGGGGCACTGGTAGGCCTGGATCCCCAGGAGGAAGAATGAGGAAGGGAGATGATCAATGCAGGGCCAAGCGGGGCTGGGAACAAAGAGCGGTGTCGACTGGTGGGAAGAAGAAAGGAAAGGGGGTAAACTGTCCCACCGGTGCAGCTGGCCTGGGCAGAGGGGGGATAACATCGGATGGCTCTGAGACGGCTGGGAAAGGGCCTTTTGCCTGAGTGCATGCCGCATCCACACATGCGAAGCCCCAAACCCTCTGTGCTTTCCTATTTAATAAATGAAATCACATCAACTTCTCCTTCTTCTATTATCACTGCTGACATCAATCTGATAACATTGACCTGGTGTGGAATTGGGCTATTATATGTCCCACTGATATTTAATTTCAGAGAAACATCAGCAGGGAACACGGAGCAGGCTTTTTATTACAGACAGCACTAAGGAGAGTCCCGGTGAATTAGACATTCATCTTCGTCAGCTCCAATCTGGTTATGTCGGAGACGTTTCTGTTTAGCTCATAACTAGGGCTGAGGTGCTGACAAGAGCAGTTGGTGACTAAGGACTTGGTTAACTGACTGCTATCAACGATGTGCCATTCAGCCTGAGTAAGTGGAACCCAAAGATCCTGTCACCAGTCAACATGCCATGAAGGATCACTATCAGCTGCTTGATGCTCACCTCCAGCTGCCCCAGTCCCTCAGGGGGGAGGCAGCTATTCCAAGAGCCTAAGCCTGGCAAGACGGCCTTCCACTGAGAGGCTGAGAGACAGGGAGAGCGTTGCTCCCAGGATGACACAAAACGTAAACTGGCCTCTGGCTGCCCCTTAGTCAGCGAAGGAGAGGCTGCCTGTGACAGAATTCCTTCTTGGGACTAGCACTTCACACACCCATACACGTACATGAACACACGCATGCACGAACTGAGGAAGGGCCATTCCTGGCTTTGATCCTTTGTTGCAGAAAGAATAGAGGATGCACACTTTCCGTTAAGCACTCCTTCCGATTCACCAGCCTTGTGGGGTGGACCGGGTCAGCACCATCTGGGCATTCACGAAGAGGAAGAAAAAGGCAGGGTCGCAGTGGGGTCTGCTGTCTGAGGGGAACCACACCAAGACCACCTGCGGCGGAAGAGCTTTCTGGCACGGTTTCTGCTGACAACAGGCCCACATTGCTGTCCCTTAGCAGCCTTGGCCCCGGAGCAGGGGGATCCCAGGACCCCAGCATGTTTTGCTTGGGGCTGCTGGAAGCCTTCAGGACACCACCTCCCCCAGCACCGGCCCTCAGCAGAGGAGGGAGCCAGCACCAGCGACTGCATGAAGGGCCTCTAGGATCTCACTCTGAGGGCTGGCACTCCTTTCCCCACGCTTTCCCTGAGTCCTCACTGTCTCTCACCAGGGCAACTTCAGTCAGCTTCCCACTGGTTTATCACTTTCCCTGTAGTCTGGCCTCCAGCTTGCCTCCTGGCCAACACCCAGTGGAAGACCCACTCTAAGCACAGCTCCACAGACGCCCTGGCTCAGGGCTTCCTGTGAAAGGAAGACCTGGGCCTGCCATTCCAGCTCTGTGACTCAGCCTCGGCCATGCCCACAGGCAAAGCTCCCGGGGCCTGCTGTGGAGGCCTGACCAGATCCGCTCTTCTTGCCTTGCCCTCCCTCCTCCCACAAAACCTTTGCATGGGGAACACCACTGAGCAGGCTTAGCAACTCCATTGTGCTGCCTCAGGGAAATGAAAGGCACTTCCTCAATCAAGTGACACTATTTACTGGCCTACAGTGTGCCAGACCTTTAAGAGACAAAGCCTCGCTCCACCCCCAGGGACTACCCATGTCCACAAGGCTCAGAGGGAGGGCCAGCTCTTCACTGTGGCAACCAGGGCACCACAGCTGCCTCCTGCCTTGAGGCCTGGGGGCAGTCGCTTTCAAGGGGACATTGAGTCATATGAAGGCTCTCCCACCTTGCTTTCAGACCCACAACTGCTCTGTACCCCCTGGAGATGAGAACTCCATCTGACACGGGAGGAGATACATGCACATAAGAGAACTACAGGGGGCTATGTGAGGGGGCGCTGGGGAGGGAAGGGTGTAACTTGAGGCAGATTGTTTGCCGATGTGACACATGAGCAGTGGCTCTGGATTCGCATGTTGGCCAGCCAGGGCAGCTGGTGGAGGCCATCACACTGCACCTACACAAGGTGTGCACAGAGGAAGGAATCCAGGTGCTTGCACTTAGGACAGGTGGCCTGCCCACCCATCCTTGGGAATACGTCCCCAAGGCATTAAGGGGCACAGTGCTGAGGGGGTGCCAGTGCCCTCAAAATGTCTATGGTGGCTATTCTTCACAGTCCTACCCTGAGGTGGGAGATGCAGCACTGGAGATAGGTCCCGAACTCACAGGAAGAATCTGGGCAGTGCAGATGACCGCAGAGCCCAGCTTCTCAAAGAGGCAGGAAAAATCTGTTGGGGGCTGCTTGGCCAAGGTGTCCCTGGGACTGAGACATGGGGTGACCTGCTCAAGTCTTAGTGGATCTGCACAAGTAAAAAGACCCTTAGTCTAAAGAAGAGAGCTTCGACTGCAGTCACCACAGCAGACCACACACAGCAGTCACAACCCTGCCCCAGTCCCCAAACCTAGGCCCCTTCCAGTGGAGTGCCAGGCTAGGGTGTGCCAGCAAGAGGAAGCATGTGGGATCTGAAAGAGAGGGGAGAAGGAGAAGCCATTTGTCTGCAGTTGTAGGTGGAGCTGGAGCAGGGGACCCACAGCAGTTTCCAGTCAGCCTTGAAAACCACCCACTTCACCCATGGAGGTGGAGACAGCTGGGTGGAGCTTCTCAGAGGTGCTGGAGAATTCCAGCGGGTTTCCCAGTTCTTGAGAACGAAGGGGCTGAGATCTTCCCGTTCTGCCCCCTGACCTCTAGCAGCAGCTCCTGAGCTCTTGCATCTCTCTCAGTGCGAGGGTAAGTCCCCAGAGTCTGTATTAAACCCTTCCGACCCAGAATACACTAAATGGCTTCTGTTTTCCTGACTCCACATGAAATGAGGCAAAACCCTTATTCTCTGGGCCTAAGTGGTCTAACACCTTCTCCACCCCATCCTGTTATTGCTCAGTTGCTGGCCTCTCTCAGGTGCCCATCTGGCTTCACTTTCCTGTGTCTTCGGTTCTAACTCAGACTCCCCACCACTTGTCCTGGGCTCTACATGGGTTTCTTAGAGCCTCCCTACTCCCTCCAGCCCGCCTTCCACTCTGTCCCCAGTGCGACTAGCAAGTAACTGAACTGTGAGCTGGTCCGCAGCTTGGCTCCTACTAATGGAATCCAGGGCCCTTCACGTGGTGCTCAAAGCCCTTCGTTACCCTACGGCCCCGCATGGGCTCTTGCCATACTTCAGCCATCATCTCTGCTATAACATTGGATCTGCTTTTGTCTCCTGAACACACTCTCTCGGGCCTCAGGATCCCTACACACAACTCCCTCTGCTCCCATGCCCCCGGTCACCAACCCCTGGCCATAAGGCTGCCTGGCAGATGGATCTGCCTTCATGGCACAGCTCCATCCCCCTCTGCTGCAAAGACCCCCAGCCTCTAAGGAAGACCAAGGTGCTTTTGTGCTGGGGACTGCAGTGCTACAGCTGAAGGTATACTGTATGTCCATGCCATGCCTGCAGCTGTGCCTGCCCGGAGCCTGCCCGTGGGGCCCACAGTAGGCAGAACTATCATGGGCCACACTTCTGTTTGTTCTCTGGCCTATAAACTTCTCTCATTGCTCATTCGTTCCCAGCCCTGGCCAGTGCTACATACAGAGGGTGATCAACAGGTGGTGAGGGAGTGCTCAGCGGGCCATCCCCCAGACATGTCCTGAGTTCCCCTAGTCTACACCTTGGCTCCCATCCTTCCTTTTCTTGAACAACTGCTGTTCTTCTCAAGGTTTTACACAAATAAAACCTTCTGCAGGGATGTTGGCCAAGGCTCTCCTCCTCCGGCAGGCCAGCTTGCTTCTTGCTGTCTCACGGGTGCCCACATAAACCATGGTCCAGTGTAAGCATGTTGCCAGCTTCCTTCTGATCAAGTGTGGCCTCACTCTGTGGCCTTGCTGACCTGAGCGGGTGCTGGCAATAACCACCTAACCACCACCCAGGAAGGCACCAGCAGCTACTGCTAGACCTGTGCAGGGCCCTTTCCCATTGGCCCAGGAATGCCTGAGGGCAGGATCACAGCTGATTAGCTGTTTCCACAGTCCTCATCTAACACAGAGTGTGGAGCAGATATTCCACAAATTAGTTGAGGTAGTCAGGGCATCAGTAATGAAAAGTCTCTGGGGCTCACTTTTATAGCTTCTCGGGGCAGAGACCATATTTCCTGACTTCAAGACATCTGCCTGGTCTGGCTCAGTGCCTTTGTCAACTGGCTGGCCAGCCTAGGCCGGCTATCCCAAACTCCTTGAGTGCGTCTGTCCTGGGCCATGCTGCACCCTGCTTTCTAGCCTCCTCCTCATCTCTCCTGCTCCTGATCACAATTCACTTTCCTGTTGCTAGCCTTCCTCACATCCAGCCTGGCACAAAGCACACCATCCAGCTGTCCTTTGTGATTCCTCGTTACCTCCCCCAACCCTGCCCCCCATCCCCAGCTTTGGGGGAAGTCTCCCAAGGGCCTGGCCCTTGTTGTTCCTGCCACATGTACCCAGCCACATGCAGGGAACCCAATGGCCCAGGACACCTTCATAGTAGCCACTGATTGCAAATGAACAGATCAAAACATTGCCATCAGGGCTGGGCTGGGCCATGCATAGCCACCCACTGGTCCACAGCCATCACTGGAATTAGGGCAGCCACGAGCTACATGCTAAGACCCTAAGCATAGACACAGGACTGTTAACATTGCCTCCTCCAGTTTATCGCTTGAGTGCAAAAAAGAGTTTGCAGTGTTGTGTGCTCTGAGGATAGAACCGTCCCCCACAAGTGACACAGGGAAAGAGAGGAGAAATATACCCAGACCCAGTCAGGAGAGCCTCAGACAGAAGCGCCTGATTGGTGGTATAAGAAGGCCTGGGTCAAGGCCACACCTGCTCCTCTCTAGGGACCTTCCCTATAGGCACACCTCATTTCTGGATGACTCTTTGCCACCTGTGGCTTCCTGCAATCCCTTTGCCTAGTAAAACTCAAACCAAAGTCTTAAGCCCCTCTTACTCCAATATGCTTTTGGGCTTCTGATTGTCATCAACCCTTCCACCCTGAACCCTGGCCTGGGCCTCAGGAACACCCTCCACCACTCCTCCTGCTTGCCCTCGTGTCCAGACTGCACAGGCTATATCCTCTCTACTGTCACCACCGGCGTGAGCTCACCTGAGGGATTCCTCCCATCTGTCTCTGGCTGATGATGAACTCAAGCTCTTTCCGAAGCTCTGCCCACTCCCAACCCCACCAGAAGGGATCTGACCGACCTCAAGGTAAGTGGCAACCCTGAACCTTATCTCCTTCAGCCATCCTCACATAGAGCTTTTTCCAATGCCTTTTAAGTTGCAGAAATGTTTTATCAACCGGAATCTCACAAAGAATCATCATAAACAGATTAGTATGGGGGTGGGGAGCTCCCAGTGAATCCTTCTCCTCACACTATAGTCTCCCCAAGCACATTCAGAAATCGAATCGCACAGAAAATCATGGTGAGGGTGTGCCCTCCTTTGGCTAACCCTGGCATTTTGCGTGGGAGCTCCTAAACACTGGGCCTGATTCATAATGTCAGGGAGGGGAAGGATGACAACCTCAACTTCCCATCCACTGGCGGTGAGACCTGAAGAGACAAAGAGAATCCTCAAGGGCATCATCTTTCCCTGTACGTTAAATGTCTCCAAGGGCAAGAGGAGGGCTGTGGCAACGTCCATTGTAGAGAAAGCACCCAGAAAAATTGGTCTCATCCTCTAAAGTCACATCTTGGCTTTGAATCAGAACTGCTTTCCCTTAGCATGATCACAGAGTCAGCTATGGGTCACTGGAGTCCACTGAGACCTGACACAACCTAATCAAGGCGAAGAAGCCCAAACCAGCAAGGTGGGGGGACATGGTTATACCCTGCAGCCACACAGTGATGGAAGAAGAGTACGCTTCCATTTCTTAATGCCTGTCAGCCTGAAGTGCCTGAAGGACTGGAGCTGTTTTCAAAATACAAAGTGAATGCCTTTTCCATCTACTTTGCTTTCTCTCCCAGCAGGAGAAGCTGGAAGAAATGGGTGATAAGGGGCCACTAAGCAGTAGTGACAATGATGTGCCTGCAACTGAGGCAGCAGGTGGGGATGTAGAGGTGGTGGGTAGAAAGGCAGCCAGAACAGTGGGGTGGTTGGTTACACTGAGCACGAAAGTTCAGGGCTGAGCAAATAAGTATATCTGTTGACGATACTAGGAGCGAGGCCTTTTGCTCTCTGAAAAGGGTTCTCTGAATATGGAGAAGGCCGAAAGGAACCCAAGGAATTAAAACTGGAGGTATCAGTGTGAGCTTTACATACAAAGACAGATGCGGAAATCCTCAGAGATGAATGCACGTGTATACTCACACATACAGAAATAGCTATGTATGTGTGTGCATTTGCACACATGTGTTCCTAGGTCTACCCACTGAGAGTCCCTAGAAATACTGACACTTAAGTAGCAGTGAGTATACCCTGTGCCCAGGTCCCGGTTTCTAAATACCACTCTCCAGGAAAAGGAACAGAGCTTCTTGGAGAAGTAGCTGATTCTAGAGCGGGGACTGGGAAAGAACAATATAATCCTGGAACATCTTATGCCAAAAGGTGAAGAAATTTTCAGAGGACGAAAAGACATGTCAAAAGGACAGAAGAGTCTGTTTGAAGAGCCAAATCTAGGACATTTGGAGCATCAAAATAAATGAGAGTAAATATTACAGCTTAATGAGTAATCATGAATCCTTGACTCCTTACTAATGTAAATGAACAACAGAATACCTAAATAAATGGGGGAGAAAACTTTTTCAAAGAGAATGTTAATTCATAAATATAGAAGAAACAATAGAAATAAATAATCACATTTGAAACCATTATTTTGGTGTCCAATTCAGGTGAGAATTGTCCCTGGAAGCGAAGGTTAACAGGTGGAGGTCTGATGAGAATCACAATATTGGCATACTATGGAGCAGCCCCACAGAGAACACTACTCAAATCCAAAAGGAAAACACAGACTTTGTAGCAGAGAGACCAGGCAGATGCCAAAGTGCCTAGATCAAGGCGAACATCACTAGCAGTAGGATGGGACTCGCGGTGAAGGGCACCAATTTGGGGTCTTTCTGCCAAAAACACAAAGCTTGAGTCTGGTCATGAAGAAACACTGGGCAGACCCAGGTTGGGGTCATCCTACAAAAGGAAAGGTCTATGCTCTTTAAGACTGTCCAGGTCAGAGAGACGAGGAAAGACTAAGGAACTGTTCCATATGGAATGAGACTGATGATACATGACAAGTGAACTCCTGGGCAGGATCCTGGATGAGAAAAGAAAGATGTGATTTGGGGCAGCAGGTAAAACAAGCACGCATGTGGTCTGTGGCTGAGTCAGTGTGGGTTTCCTGTTTG
This sequence comes from Cynopterus sphinx, assembly GCA_030015415.1. Classification (NCBI taxonomy): domain Eukaryota; kingdom Metazoa; phylum Chordata; class Mammalia; order Chiroptera; family Pteropodidae; genus Cynopterus; species Cynopterus sphinx. The sequence continues at coordinate 49,035,994 of CM057384.1, read as the reverse complement.
AAAGGGGTATGTGTGGTTTGGAGGATGTGTCCTTGGAAGGCACATGACAGACTAGAATACTTAAGGATGATAGGTCACCGTGTCATCAGAAAAAGAAAGTATTTTTATCTAGAGAGAACAGGTGAGAATGCAAACTGTGTAACATGTAAGCAATTAGGGAAACTGAGTTAAGGAGAAGCAGAAATTCACTGTATTATTCTTGTGACCTTTCTATAGATTTGAAAATATTTCAAAATAAAACAAAGAATAAGGAGAGCAATTTGAGAGGACTGAACTATTCAGAAGGATGCACTCATCCCCAAAAATCCCACCACAGCTGCATAATATGTTTTAAACATATTTAAAGCATGCAAGGTTGGCTCTGGAAAACAGACTATAGATAGACCTGAGGAATTTAGCATACAATTGGGTGGACTTTTATATCATTGCTAATGGGACAGAAGACTACTTATTTGAAATGAAAAGGTGTATTTGTACTTCACATCTTACACCTAAATAAATCACTGTGGTGTCCTTTTGAGTGACGATTTAATGGCAAAGAATAAAATCATAGAGGAACTAGTCCTAAAAATATGAGTATGGGAAAGGGAAGGCCTTTGTAATATAAGTTACAAACAGATAAATGAACAAGATACACAAATGGTTATATAAATTCCGCTATAACCACAGAGAAGGATAATATGCTAATTAAAAATAAACATATAAATCTATCTTTACTGATACAGAAAGTTCTTCATGGCATGTGAATGAGGAAAAATAGAAGATACTTAACTTTTCCATGAGCTCACGATCCTACTTGTATGCAGTTATGTATCTGTGTTCTTGCAAGCAGAGCAATGTCACCAAAACATAAACATGGAGAGATTCTGGATTTGTTTAACTTTATATGTTTCTGAATCATTTCGTTTTTTTACAATATTCATGTACCATTTTTCAAGTCAGAATACTAAACTATTTTTCATTTTGAAAAACTGTAAAGATATATCCTCATCTGAATTTTAAGATGCTAAACTGCAAACCAAATAATGTGTAGACACTAAATTTGCACATTGTAGAGCTAAAGTACTAAGTACAGTACTTTAAAAGTCTCTTTTTACAGAGTTATATCTACATACACGCACGCTGATAACAGTTACAGGGGATAGGGACAGATGGACATGAGATGTAAAGGAGTACTTGTACATTACAGGAGCGAAATATTTGGAATCAGAAGGAGCAAATGAAGGTGTCCTTATCTCTGAAATTCTAAAATAGAGGTTTCAAATGAATTTGCTCACAAATAGCATCAATTGAATAAGTATAAACTCTGGCATATTTGTTAAAAGATCAGTTATGCTATTTTGGCCTCCCATCTTGTTTCTTCCCTGCCCAGGTATATGAAAGAAAATCCCTGCTTTCTACACTGTCACAAGTCACAGCTGCCACAAGCCAGTGGCTGCACGGCAGGATGCCATCTCAAGGCACTCTCCCGTCTTTCTCCTGGTGTAAATTACACCCCCCCCACCACCAAACCATGCTCACACACGCACGCACAAACACTCATACACATACATATAGACTGAGAGACAGGTTGGACAACAGGCTGAAATGAGCACAAAATCAGATAGAGACCAACGTAATTTCCTGCACTCTGGTTTAAAAATAATGATAATCACCTGCACAGGGGTAGGATGAGAGAGTTTGGCTTTATTAACTTAATAGACTACTTCTGGAGTTACCTTCCTAAAACACACCTCTGATCATTCCACTTCAAAGCTCAGGCACCTCTGATGGCTTTTTGAGGCATCAAAATACAACCCAGACCCCTTACACTCAAAATTCCACCATTTGGTCTCAGCTGTGTTCCCTGGACACACCTCCCTCTGAGGGATAGATTCTGGAGGAAGCTGGAGTGGGTTGTAGTCTGACTCTCCTGTTCATTAGCTCCATCACCTCGGGAGACTGTCTATAGAACAGAGATAACAAACGAGACAATATATTCAAAGTGCTTATGGTGCTGGACCATAGGAAGAGTCTGATAAACACAGATGCCCTACCACCTGTCTTCCTCTTCCATCCACAGCAATATTTGCAGGAGAACTGAGAAGCAAAAAAGAACAAGATAGCAGGCAGTGCAGAAAGAACAGGGGTAACCAGACAGGTAGCTTGACACCTTGAGCTGGGAGGCAGCAGGGGCCTTGTCCCTGGGAGCATATAATCAGAGCTTGTGGAAAGACACCCTGCGTGGGACTGGTGAGGGGCTAACAGGCAGGCAGTCCTGGGGGAAGGGGACGATCCGCTGGCAGGGCTAACCTTTCCTTCTGTACCTGGTTGATGGCCCTAGAGGAAGATGAGTTCTAAGCACTGGGGCATCTTGGGGACTGAGATATTCCCCCTTATTATATTAGAGGCGTTTTATTTATAATCATATTGGCAAGGGTCGTTTAACGTCAATGTGATTTGGCATAAAAATTGCAACTTGGGAGTCTAAACTGGCTGTTGGATTCTAGCAGAGTTGTCAGCAGTGATAAATAAGATGAACTGCATTGATAGAGTCCTCACTATGCACCAGGCCCTCTACCTCCTCCTTTATATTTACTACACTCTCATGTGACCTGAATGCCAGCTCACCAGGTGCTTCTCTTACTCCCACTTTTATAGCTGAGAAAGCCGACATAAGGACATGGTTGAACTCGCCCAGGGTCACAGTGCTGGCACATAGTAGGTCTGGTATTGGAACTCAGGCGGCTTAGCTCTAGAGCTGGTGCCTGGACTCCACTTCCTGCAACGCTGGCCATGAAGAGGGTCATCATCTTCGTTGGTCCCAGGCCAACAGTCACGAGCTAATGGCCCCTTGCCAATTTCCCCTGATGGAAATGGATTCTGTCGTAGACTGCACTTTTACAAACCAGGAGAGTGAAGATACAGTGACCCGGATAAGAAGAGCTGTTTCTCCGGGTTCTCGGGGTCATGACTTGCTGCTGGCTGTCTGCACAGGGAGATAACTTGCAGCCTGGCTCTCTGTAGAGCCTAGGACTCCCTCATTTTCTCAGTCACATGGCTCAGAAAAAAGATCCCCTTAGGATCCCAGATTAGAGATCCTCATCTGGGTTTGGGCCTCAGAGGTTATTGCAATTCTCCCAGCAAGGGACTGAAAGAACCCTGCAGTACTGCCTCCCTGCACATGCCCACCAACCCCTTTCAAGCGTATGTGCCTAATATTCTGCCCAAATTCTTAACAATATATGCCTGCTGATGTTACCTGAGGATGCAGAGCATACAGAGCCACAGCACTGTGACGAGACCAGTGACTCACAGCACAACCCACTGAGATTCTGAACCTTTAGAGAGATGTGTCAAGGTAGAACCACTACCACGTCCTGTGCCTGCAGAGAGTGAAATTCAATATTCACACAAATGAAGACCCTGAACTACAGTACGCAGTGTTCGCTGAGTGAGGTCACCCAGATCAAACCTCACAGACCATGCAGTCCCCGGGCCAGGACTAGAAGGTGCCACCCCCATGTCCCCTAGAAGAGCTGCTGGTCCATGTGTAGTTCCATCTCTCAAACCTGGTCCATGTGCTGGTCCATGTGTAGTTCCATCTCTCAAACCTGCTACTTATTGCACTGCCCAGGGGCTCCTCTGTGGTTAGAAGCTCAGTTTCCCCCATTCCACACGGACACTCTGCTCAGTACCACCTGAGACCCTGCAGTACTTCAGCCAATAAACTAGACGGAATCTCAGTGGAGCCAGAAGCCTCAGTAGTTTGGTCCCTACCTGACTAATACCTGGCTTCTGACCTTAGCAAAAGCACTTTATTTCACGATGGCTTCCTCGTGTTTAAAATGGGGAAAGAATAGGGTATTTTGCAAGATCATCGTTTCCATAGTTCTCTACCCGCACGACCTGGATCAAATTCCGCAGCTTCTCTAACTGCCCAATGGGGATAACACCTGCTGTTGCAAGAATGCCTTGCAGATGAGGAGGGGGCCTGCATGGGAAGGCACAGGGCACAGGGTCAGCATCTAGCAAGCTGGACACCTATGAGATGGTGGGGACACTAAGAAGGGAAGAGGCAGGCAAGGGGTGAGGGAAGATAGGGACCAAAAAGGATGGCCAATAGAGGTAGAATGTGGGCCATATACGGAATTTAAAATTTCCTAGAATCCAGAAATAGGTATTTATATTATTCCCCACTCTAGCCTGGATAAGCAGTGTCAACACCCCTCTACACATGTAAGGAAAGAGATTCAGAGCACAATAACCACTTGTTCCAAGATCCAGAGGCAGGGAGTCACAGGAGGAGGATCTGAACTGAGTTTCACCTGGTGGTGGGGCTGCGGGGAATTTTCTGGGGGCTCTGGGGAGGCTGATTCAGAATGTGGGAGCCACAGGGCACGAGCTGGGTTCCCAAACACAGACAACTGTTTGGTACAGGAGTATGTCGTATAATTCACTTTACATAGGTCAAGTACATATACACACCGCACAGGAGTGGCGTTTCAATCTAGGTGAATTTCTGGGTCATGATCTAGCAACTTCCTGCCACATCAGCCCCTAACAAAAGCAGCTCTCCCACCCAAACCAGCCCAGAACGATTCTTCCCTCTTGTAAAATGCATCTTGGTGCTGGCAGTTTACCTCCTAAACAATTCAGTTTAATCCATGTTAGAAAGTTACTAAGCTATATAATCACCTTTTCATAATTTTTAACTCCTCGAGATGCATTTCTGCTTTTAAACAAATAAGGCTTCGCTACTCATTTTTACTGTATGGAAAGTGTCATCAATTTTACATTTATGACTAGCTGCAAGTTTTGTATTACGGAAATCCTATTTTTTCCTTTATATCTTCAAGTAGACTTTTGGCCTTTGCTTAAATAGGCATTTAGACTAAGCTGCACATGATTTTGAGCTGATGTAGCCAGAATCTGTACAGTAAAAAGACCTGAATGCAAACAGTCTTTTGTCACAATTGTTACCGCCTTACACTCTCCACAGCAACCCAGACTAAGCTCATTCTTTTGTGCTTCACCCATGCTGTGTTGTCTTTGTCTCTGGAATTTCAGCCTGCAACTTACGGACTAGTCATCCTGTGAGCCTGGGGTCATGGACTAATCACTGAGGGAGCCTGGGACTCAGGGACTAGTCAACAAGTGAGCCTGGGACTTGAGCACTAGTCATCGTGTAGGTCTGGGACTAAAGAACTAGTCATTGGCTGGGTTAGGTTAGGCAAAGCTGCATGCCTTGGGAGTGCTCCTAGATCAAGATCACCCTAGCAGCTAGGATGGACACACAGTGCGCTGAGCCTTTATGCCTACTCTCTGGAGGGAGTCTCTCAAAGGTAGGGAGAGGCACAGAGGAAGGGATATTACCCCTAAAACACAATGATCCCCTCTGCTGCACACCAACACTATCATCCTGCTTACAAGAAGCTAAAACCCAGGGTGAAAACATTGCCGACGGCACTGGCTGAGTGTCTTGCATAACACAAGACAGAGCTGGTGATTTGCAGTCACACATGAATCCCGGAGCGCAAGGCAAAATACATGCCCTTTCCAAAGTGATCCCTAACTCTAACTAGAAGTGTCTTCAAAACATGGAACTGTATGTCGTAACAACTGTTTTCTCTTCTAGGATTGATGTGACCACTTCTTCAGTCCCCTTTTATTAACACACACACACACACACACACACACACACACACACACACACACAAACTCACAAAAAAAAACATATTTCTATTACATTTAGAGCTCAAACCTGTTTAAGGTATGCATTAATTTATCTGACCCACGGAGACAATGTAAAAGATAAAAAAGGGAGAGTAATGTTGCCAGGGCTCCCAGCAGAGCCTGACAACATGCTTCACGACACGGATGCGCTGCTTGCTCCGAGCACTGCCAGCACTGTCAGGGCTAATGACCCCAGAGGTGATTGCTATTTGCCAGTTCACTAATTAGGGGATTGTTTATAGAACTAGTGGCATGGGTAATCATTTGTTAGCTTTAGCAAAACTCCTGGACTTTATTGACAACTGTCATCATGGAAAATTCTGGAAGGCAATTTATCTATCCCTGTGACAGTCAAAAAGAGAACCTAGAAAGCCAGAGTCATCTTTGACAACACAAAAGTGAACATAACCTCCTTACGGAATTGCTGGTAGGAAACGCCTATTTTTGGCCCCTAATAAATCCCTTTAGCAGCAGATCAATATGTATGCATACAGACACAGGCACATCTCTGTGTTTGCATTCCAGTGGTCCGATTTCCATGGGTTCAACCCAATTTCTTACAGACTTCGATGAGCCCAGGGAAATAGTCCCAGCTAATGCCATTGACAGGAAAATAGTTCTGCAATCCCACCACAGAATGTAGAAACCTGGTTAGGGGCTGCATGAGGGTGTGTGAGTGCATAAGTTAGAGTGAATGTGTGAGCGCATGTTAGCAGGTATGTGAGTGTGAGTGCATGAGTGAGGGTGTGAGGGTGTGTTTGTGTGTGTGTGTGTGTGTGTGTGTGTGTGTGTGTAGAAAGGGGTAATTTGATGCTGCAATCAGGTTTACTTGTCTTGTATGTTAAAGATCATAAAAACAGTAGTTTTCTAAAGATTTCATTTGTTCCTTTTCTAAGTTTCAAAAACCAGGAATTATGAATAAAGAGCAGTATTGTTATTGTTGGGGGTTATTTTAAGGATAGGCTAAACCAATGTCTTGATGTAGAGAATTTTTAGACTTACAGATGTAGGACCTGGAAGAATTAACTCTTCATCATTTCTAATATAACTATTTAATTGAAGTCGTTTAAGCAACTCTTTTCCTATCATTTAATAGTTTTTGAATTCCAGTATGAAATCCTATGATACTTCAGATGAATTAAGCATTATTTGTGCTATAGTTATGCTCCATCCTTATCAAGTTTGGAATCTGTGTGACAGACAGACTTTGGGACATCTCAGCCAAGCAATCACTTCACTTAAATGTCTCAAATCAGATATAAATAGTCCTGCAGCTCTGCAGAAACATAAATAAATTGTCCCTGGCAACAGATGAGCCATGTTCCCATGGGCCAGTCTCTACGCAGTCCATGCTCCACCTCAGTGCCTTGATTCTCTGAGCACAGCATTTATTCATGTGAGCATCTGGGCCATCACAGCAGCCTGTGGAGTTTCTTCTTGTTGTTCTTGTGTGTTTATTTGTTTTCTCTAGGCAAGAGTATATGGAAAACATACGATAGTAGCAATTTCACTTTTAATCGATCACAAAAAAATTTTTATTATAATAATTCCTCGCCCTCTTGGTTTATTCTGATATTTAAAATACTTTTTCATTTTTCAATTACAGTTGACATACAATATTATATTAGTTTCAGGTGTACAACATAGCGATTAGATATGTATATAACCTATGAAATCACCCTGATAAACCTATTACCTATCTTATACCATAGTCATTACAACATTATTGACTATATTCCCTATCCTACACTTTATATCCCATGACCATTTTGTAACTACAGATCTGCACCTCTTGATCCCTTCCCTTTTTCACTCATCCCTCCAAACCCCCACCTATCTGGAAACCATTAAAATGTTCTCAGTATCTATGAGTTTGTTTCTGTTTTGTTTGTTTATTTTGTTCCTTAGATTCTAAATGTAAGTGAAATCACATGGCACTTGTCTTTCTAATCTACTCAGCACAATACCCTCTAGGTCCATCCATGTTTCTGCAGATGTCAAGATTTCATCCTTCTTTATGGCTGAGTAATATCCCACTGTAGATATGTACCACCTCTTCTTATCCATTCCCCCACTGATGGACACCCAGGTTGCCTCCATATCTTGGTCTTGTAACTAATGCTGCAATGAACATATGGATTCACATGTCCCTTTGAAGTAGAGTTTTGGATTTCTTCCGATAAATACCCAGAAGTGGAGTTACTGGGTCTTGTCTCTTGTTGTAGCCTTTGTTTTAAAGTCTCTTTTGTCTCATATAAATATTGCTACCTCAGCTTTTTTTTCTGTTTCCACTTTCATGAAATATTCTTTTCCATCCCTTTACTTTCAATGTATGTCTATCGATCCAAAGTGAGTCTCTTTGCTGGGAGCATATGTAAGGAAGGATCTCGTTTTCTTATCCATTCAGCCATTCTATGTCTTTTGATTGGAGCATTTAATTCATTTACATTTAAAGTAATTGCTGATAGATATGTAGTTATGGCCATTTTTATTAGTTTTTCTAATCTTTCTTTTCTTCTTCTTAAAAAATGTCCCTTTAACATTTCTCTAATATTGCTTTGGTAGTGATAAACTCCTTCAACTTTTTCTTGTCTGGGAAGCTCTTCACTTGTCCTTTGATTACACTTTGCTGGGTAATCTCCGTTGCAGGTCCTTGCTTTGCATCACTTTGAACGTTGCATGCTAATCCCTTCCGGCCTGCAAAGTTTCTGTTGAGAAATCAGCTGACAGTCTTATGGGGGCTCCCTTGCACGTAACTGATTTTTTTCTTGATGCTTCTAAGATTCTTTCTTTGTCTTTAATCTTTGACATTTTAATTATGATGTGTCTTGATGTAGACCTCTTTGGGTTCATCTAGCTTGGGATTCTCTGTGCTTCCTGAACTTATATGTCTATTTCCTTCAACATGTTAGGGGCATTTTCTGTCATTATTTCTTCAAAGAGGCTTTCAATCCTTTGCTGTCTCTCTTCTCTTTCTGCTACTCCTGTGATGCGGATGTTGGTATGCTTGATAATGTCCCAGAGGCCCCTTAAGCTATATTCACTTTTGTGGATTCTTTTTCTTTTTGCTGTTCTAATTAAGTGTTTTCTGCTACCTTGTCATCCAAATCACTGACTCAAATCTACTGGTGATTCCCTCTAAGGTATTCTTCATTTCAGTTATTGTATTCTTCATTTCTGACTGGTTCCCTCTTATGCTTTCTTCCTCCATTTTTATGTTTTCTATCTCTTCATTGAAGTTCTCACGGAGATCATCTACTCTTCCCCTAAGCTCCCTGAGTATCCTTATAATCAGTGTGTTGAACTCTGCATCCGGTAGCTTGCTTGCCCCCATTTCATGTAATTATTTTTCTGGAGTTTTGTTCTGATCTTTCATCTGGGACATGTTTCTTTCATCTGGGACATGTCCTTCATTTTCGCTGCCTCCTTGTATTTGTTTATATGCATTAAATAGAGCCTCTATGTCTCCAGTCTTGGTGGAGTGGCCTTATGTAGTAGGCATCCTGTGGGGCCCAGTCTCCCTGGTCACCTGAGCCGGGTGCTCCATAGGTGTCCCTTGTATGGGCTGTGTGTGTTCTCCATTTGTAATTGAGTCTTGATTGCTGTTGGCATGTCCATGGGAGGGATTGACTCTCAGGCGGACTGGTTGTGAGGCATGGCCATTTCTACAAAGGAAGAGCTGTTGTGCAGGGGCTGACCCTATGGAGCAGGATTCACTTTAGTGGAGCTCTGGTGCCTATCAAATATATCCTTTGGGTGTGTCATTTGTGGAGATGATTGGGTGGTGCTCTGGTACTCTCTGAAGCTGGCCACCAGGTATGTTGGTCTAGGGCCCCTTGGGAGGGGCTCCGATGTAGGCCAAGCTCAACTGCTGCCTGTGCCCTACCCAGGGCCTCTTGGTATTAGCTATAAAGTGATCTGCAGATGGTTGCCACTTGGGCTGGCTTGGAGGTGCCTGGGAGAGGCTAAGCTGCAAACTGAGCCTGACAGCTGCTACTGCCAGACTTTGGGTTGCTTAGCAAGAAGTACAGTGCATACTGAGGCCAGACGCTGTTTGATTGGAATTTGTAAACCTTCGAGAGATTTTAGGAACATCCTCAACATGAGCCCAACAGACTGTTTGTATAGAAAAGCAACTGGAAAAGTCTTGGGAGGGCCCGCAGGTTGGGTAGGGTAGGGTGGGGTCTTAAGGCATCACTAAGGCAGGAAAAATGGTGTTAGCTAGGCTGAGGGAAACTCAGATACGGTGACTGCACGTGTGTGTAGGTTGGGTCGGGGGAAAGCTCCACAAAGGAGCAATGACTTCTGTCAGCCCTTCTGCCTGGGAGAAAGCTGCCCCTCTAGCCCTTGCCCTTAAGCCAGACAATTCAGTCCCTCCCTGTATGTCTCTGGCACCTTTCACGCTGCTGCCCCAGCACTGGAGCGTAGAGTGATTATGTCAGTCAGTAAGTCTGTGCGTGGGCTTTTTAAGAGGAATGCTTGGTCTCCAGCAGCCTTCCATCTCAGCCACAGTCTCCACTGGTTTCCACAGCTAGAAGTTATAGGGATTTCTCTCCCTGGCACTGAAACCCCAGCTGGAGAGCCTGGTGTGGGGCTTTCCTCAAGGGGGACCTCCACAGCCCAGCTATCCCTGCAGATTCTCAACCACCACACGTGGATGTGGAACCAGCCTGATCTAAGTCTTTGTCTCTCCTACCAGACTCAATGTGACTTCTTATATATATCCTTAGTTAGAGGACTTTTCTGTTCAGCTAGACTTCAGGTGATTCTCAATGATGGTTGTTTTGTAGTTGTAATTTTGCTGTGGTTGTGGGAGGAGGTGAACACAGCATTTACCTACTGAATCTTCTTAATTGTTGTCACCACCAGGATAAAATTTAATTTACCATCCAAAGCTTTCTGAGCCTACTTTAGTCCTGCTGAGCACAGGGCAGACCCCCCCCCCCACCACCACCACAAAAGCTATTGGAGAGGCCCAAGAGAACTAAGAGCTCTCAAAACAGTACAAGAGGCTGCACTGCCGGCATCACTCTGATCTCCTGACATTCCCCCAGACCTGAGACCCATGCCCTTGGTAGTCATCCAGATGCTAAAAACATCACACTAGGCTGGTGCTCCTCTTATAGAGGTGAAAGGCAGAATCCATGATAGTGGCTACACAAGGTGGCTGCTGAATCAACACCCAGATGGGCAGCTCATCATGGACAAAGTGGCTCTTTGCATCTCTGTAAATAGCTCTATACATGCTCACTCATGACACCCTGGTATCACCTGGCTAAGCGGTGCACTGGCTACTCTGCCATGCTAGTAAGGCAGCAGGAAAGTTTGTGCCCACCCAAGGAGCCCATGTCAGTCCCACAGGCCTTGGGGTGCATAGGGACAGCGTTCCTTTCTGCAGGGCCACCAGTTGCTGCAGGCGCTCCCAAGTCAAGTCCAAGCAGGACCTGCTCTAGGGTCTGTACTTGGGGAGAAGGCAGCAGATCCCTCTAGCTTCTAGGGCCATTGGAGTTATTTAGAAGCTGGGACGGATTCACTGGTGTTCCCTGGGGGCTTTTCTGGGAAAGCGGTTCCTTTGTTGGCTGGAACATATTCAGTTTAGTAGCTGATACGAACCGCAGGGCTCATAAAAATCACTTGAGAGCGTGTTTGAAATAATCCATATTCCAGGGCCCCAGCTTGGGTCAAGACCCTAAATTCAGCATTCCATGGGGTTCTGAGATCATCCTGGATTATATTATATGATAATGGAAGACCTGCACAGCACTGTCATCAAGGCTACTGAGGGCCCTGTGGACGGGGGATGCAGTGAAGGCCCTGAAGTGACTCTGTGATCTGAACAGTGACAGAGAACATCTCGCTAGCGCTTCTAGCATCCAGTAAACATGCTCCGTAGTGATCTTGAGATGTCAGTGGCTGCGGGATGACAACAACACATCTGGGCTTATGGACAAGAAAGGCCAGGCCCTGAAATTCTGACCTCGCCATTTCCTGGCCCAACAAGGTTAGCAGGTTAGCAGGCTGGGCCTCAGCTTCCTCATTATAAAAATGGAGTAAGAGTGTCTCCCTGTCCCAGGCAGGTGTTAGTACTCCGTGAAAGGGGAAGAGGCCCATCCTTTTGTGTGGTGTCTATCCTGGCCACTCTTTTCAAGTCCAGATAGTACCAGGGGCCTATAAGCTGGTATGGGACTTCGATCCCTTTTTGCTTGGAGAAGACTATTGAGAAGGGGAGCTCTGAGAGCTCTGAAGAGGGGTATCAGTGGGGGTGGGCGATGGGGGGTGGACTAAGGGCCATTAAGAGGAGAGGGGAAGGTTAGGCATGTCTACCTGAAATGCTCTGGGGATTCTAGCCAGAGGAAAGGCTGTCTGGGCTGAAAAAAGGCTGAGGCCAAAGTTCACTTGCTCCTCAAGCCTCCATAAGGGCCACACAGTGAGGCACACATGTTCTTGTGACCAGTCCTTCTAAGAGGGTTCAAACAACAAGCAGGCCTCCACACACCAGCCTAACCAACCAAGACCAGAGGGAGGCTGACAAGGCTCGGGGCAAGCTCTGAAAAGCCAAGCCAGCTCAATAAGCAGGTCCTGAGGGCCCACGAGCCAGGCCCAGAATGAAAATAAAAGGCACATCTACAATTTTCACTTCCTTATGTAAAACCCCAATGAAACTAGTTTAAGCAAAAGGGCATTTATTGCCCCTAACTGGGAAATCCCAGGGTGACTTCACGAGGGATCCAGGGCCTTGACTTCTCCATGGGAAAGGCAGACAGAGGTGTTCTCAAGGCCTTCGGTGCTGGGCACAGGCAGTGAGAAACAAATTCCCCTGTTCCCTATTCCACAGAGACCTGCCCCATACAGCAAGAACAGAGTTTGTACACCGGGGCTTCCTAAGGGCCAGGCAGCCTGGTCTGGGCAGATGAGACTGCCTGGGCAGCAGTGGGGGTGCACTGGGACAGGAAGTCCTCATTCTAGACACCCCAAGCTGTGGGCTTTGGGAGTCAGGAACAGGCAGGAGGAGGTGTAGTTTGGGTTGATTTCTGTCCTGCTTCCAAAAGTGATGGAGCTGTGGATTGCAGAGGGAAAAGGAATGGATGGAGACTTGCTTCCTCAGCCCTTGGAACAGTCTTGTGAGCGAGAGCACTGTGGCTCAGAGAGGGGACTTACTGGCCAAGTTTCATGCAACAAGAAGAGGTACAACCAGGGTTTAACTCAAGTTTCTCTGCTTCAAAGCCCATGTCTTTCCATTTACCTGACCACTTCCCAGGTGTTCACGGGTGGAAAGGTGAGCAGAGGATTAAGATTCTCTCAGTGAGCTTTACAGAATCTTCGAGAATGAGGAACACTGGAATACTGGAAAGGAACAGTTTTCTGTATTATGATTTTCAAAAGGGTGCATTCCCTCAAATGCAAGCAGAGCCCAGGCAAGCTTCTAGAATGGCACAGCAAAGGTTCTGGTTTTGGAGAACTCAGAAGAGGAACTGGTGATCAGTGGGAATGGATGGCCCACTGGAAACATGTCATTCCACACTCTCTCCTTTTCCCTCTAACAGGTACCCTGGCTAGGAGACCAGGGCAGGGCAATGGCCTACTAGCCCCAGCCTCTACCTTCACGGCCCATCCTAGTGGAAAAGGATGAATAACATGCTGGATGTCCCAGGAAGTATGTTAGGAACACCGGACCTACGTGAAGGGTGTCTGCTTTGAAGGAGGTCTCTATTGGTGTCTGTCTTCAGCCTTGTGCAACTTAACGCTTTCAATGACCTAAGTGAAGAGGAGAAGGTACACTTAGCAAGTTTATGGAAGATGAAGTTGGGAGGAATGGTGAATATGCTATATGACAAAACCCACATATCCAAACAATCAGCCCGTCAGCTGGGCTGAATCTACCCAAAATGAAATTTGTTGGAGATAAATACAAGGTCCTGAACCCAAGTCCGAATAGAGCACTTGGTAGCTGTGCATGAAGACGAGTCTGTGGAAGCTTTATCTGGTCAGTCAGTGGGGCCTGACTAACAAGATGGTGTACAGCCAAGCTAATATGGTGCTACAGCCCAGTGAGCATGTTATTGACAAAGCCCAGTCTCTAGACAATGGAGGCGATGGCGCACTGCAATCAGGTGGTCAGCCTGTTCTGGCTCCCAGAGTCTACTGCTAGGAGGGAACACAGGGAGCCTGGCAACCTGGTGTGTGCCTTGTTGGGTGGAAGGGTAAAGTTTAAGGAGAAGGAAAACACAGGGGGACATAGAAGTTCTCCTCCAATATCTGGCTGGCTGATATGCAGAGGCATCTTCACTGTGCTCTAGAAAGTCCCAAGGGCAGAGCTAGGAAGTTCCCAAGAGAGTCCTGAGCTCCACTGGGGAGCTCTTCTCTAATAGTCAGGGCTGTTCAGAGATGGAATGGATGGATGGCTTGGTGAGGACAGACCCTGTCAGCACCTGAAATTGGATTAGATGACCCCAACGGAAGGCCTGGGTCCTATGATTTTGGGGATGTGACCAGACAGAATGACTCAGACCCTTATCTCTTATTTGTGCATGTGTGTTTGTGTGGAGAGGAGTGATAACAGGGCTGATGATGAATCATGGCCTAGTGTAAATACTCTCAACTTCCCAGAGACTGGAGTTTTGGGGGTTAGTCTTAGAATCGTGGATCTTGGCTCTTCTTGGATCTGACTATAGCAGGAACAAAAGCCCTTTCCTGTGTAATAAAACCAGCAACCAACAGCCACAGATCAAGTTAAGTCTCTCAGGGTCCACTCCAGCCTGGATCCATAGCCTTGGGGTAGGCATGAGTCAAGTGGCAAGGGTCCCACGTGGCCAGCCCATACTATGAACAAGATTTCTAGAAGGTGAAGTCTTCTGCTCTCTTGCCAGTAAGTGCAGAGACAGAGAGATCTTTGATGTTAGGGGTGGAGACCCCTACCATTTAGGCCCTACATCATCTCTACCACGGACTTTGTTCCTATGGCTTGGAGACTATCAGAATCTTGAAACACAACCACCTAAGATATCTGCCTCCACTAAACTTCAGGGTCTGTTAAAAAGAATATGCTTTCACATAGTGCTAGAGAGGAAATAAATCTGGTCCTGGAAGGACATGGTATCCAGCCTCCACCATGGTGGGTCCTGCTGGCAGCCTCTCGAGAGGTCCACAGAGCCCAGAGCCCTTGCTGCCTGCAGAGAGATGAGTAGTGTGGTTGCCCATCATCAGATCTAAGGGGACGTCTTTAGTTCTGCCACCATTATACCACCTGACAATTTTCTGACCCCTTTGCCAGGGCTACCTCCTCAGGAAGAACAAGTGTACCCACCTACATGCCCCATCACAGGGTGGGCCCTCAGCCAGGATGTGCGAGCACAGCAGGGCCCATCATGAGTTAGACAGAAAGGCCCTGCCTCTGACTAGGCTGCTCCTTCCCGCAAAATAACCACAAACCTGAGCAAAGCTTTCCCTTATGAAGCGGCAAGAAGCAACAATACCTGGGAAAATAAATCTAATAATGACAGTGCTAAGCAGTAACCTCTTTACTGATTTAAAAAACAAATTCTTCCACTGTAATAACATTTAATCCCCAGAAGCTAATCTAAATGTAACAAAACAGCACAAAGTAAAAGAGCCCCAGCCAGGCCTTGTGGATGCTGGTTTTATTCCCAGGGTAAGTCCGTTAATAGAGCTGGGAATGAAATGCCAGTTTCATCTTTGCCAAGGGGAGGGAATTAACAAATTGTCCCCTCTAAGCCTAGTTTTCTGAGTCATGGGTTTCTGATCAGTAAGAAAGTACTAGGTAGAGGCCATCTGCCCCTGAGGCTGCCTTTCCTTTGGAGCCTGAGTCAGAACCCCCTGGTTAGAGTCAGCCATCGGCCCAGGGACATCAGTTCCTGGCACTTCAAACCCTATAGGACCATTGCTGAGCCCACTGTTCCACTGGCAGCTGGAAAGCCTCTCATATGCCATGGCCCTGGGGAGCAGTAGATAAACCTCTGGGTGCTCATGCCATCCCAGTCTCAGTCGGGAGCCTCCCTGCCTCCCCTCTCCCTTAATCCTAACCCCATTCTCAATCCCCACCTGTTAGACCAAGGCCTTCCAGGCTGGCACTTGGTCTGCCAGTAAACGACTGTGCCCATGCCCAGGTATCTGCATGGCTCCTTCTCACCATTCAGTTCTGCTCCAGTATCAGAGACAGTCCCTGATCCTCCATCCAGAAGTCTCAGTCACACTTTATCATGTTATTCTATTTTATCTTCCTCACAGCATGTTGTATAATCATCTTATTTTGCTGCTGACCATTTCTCATCTCCTTGCCGTGAGTGCCAGAACCCTCTCCGCCTGGCTCACTCCATTCCCTGGAACATGCCTGCACAGAATCCCTCAGTGCCTGGCTGCTGGATGGTGGGTCATCCTGGCTTGGAGTAATGCAGCAGGTCCTACGTAGGCTTCTTGCCTCCCACTCAACACCATCACTGCTTTGTTTCCCAAACGCTGCCAGTTATCTTTCTAAAACACAAAGCTGATCATGTCGATTTCAGCTTAAAAGCTTTTTTATGGCTTGCCATTGTCTGTAGGATGAATGCCAAATTCTTGCATATACAAGGAAAGCCTTTCTCACCCAGAACCAGCCTGCCCTCCCAGCCACATCCGAGCCTCATGCCTACTCCTACCTCAGATATCTGCTTCTTCCGCAGTGCCCTACCTTCCTCTAATACTTATAAGGAAGGCCCCAACCTGAGTCTCTACTCACACTGGCCCCTGACAACAGAGACCACCTGGATTCAGCACAAAGGTATATTCATCTCGGAAGCCCCAGTGTACCAGGGCCAAGACGATTGGTCCAACACCTCTGCTCTGGGAGTGCTTTATTCATACCCTGCTGTAGCAATTATCACACGTTATGGTGGGCTTCCATTTGTTTAATATGTACTGGGTCCTGTACTGGGTCCATAAAAGATGAGTAAAACAAGGTTCCGGCTTACAAAGAGTCTTTGGTCTAGTCGAATGTAATGCTTGAAAATAGTGCTACGAGGGCCACCCAGATTCTGAGGGACACAAAGGAGGCCCTCTATCCTGGAGTGGGCAGAGAGAGACACCTGAGACAAGACCAGAAAGAGAGGGTGCTGTCCTGGGAGGTGGGTGGACTGTAAGCAAGGCAGCCCGGGGTGTGTCTGTGCTATGCAGTGGAGGCAAAGACCATGTTTTAACCATTTTGTACATGTTGTGTCTGTAGCAGCCTCAGGAAAGGTTCCAGATCACCACCATCTAATTCTCTCTTTAAGGAGAAGTTGTTGTGAAAGACATTAAGGTGAATTAAGGTTATGTGCTAAAACAACCAGGCCTTCACTGACTCCCTTCTGTGATGGTGGCCCGCTGTGCCAGAGCAGGTGCTTTGGGAATGAGTCACTAGAAAGGGGACGACCTCCCTTCCCTAAGCAGAGGTCAAGAGCAAACCACCAGGAAAATTCTTTGTGGGAGAAAACTGGTGGCTGGCTGCCTGTCAGCCAGGGGAGGCACAGACAGAATGCTGACACCGATGCAGAGGAAGCAGCCCTTCTGTTTGTAATGAGATGGAAAAGGGGCTGGTGTACAACACATTCCAAGTACAGAGGAACACTGTTGCCTTACCTTAAACATCTCTAGAGGAAGAGAAAGGCTGTACAGCTTCCTTCCCTCAGGTATCACATTATAATCTCTCACTGTAAGTCAGGAAGCCCTTCTCTAGATCTAACTTCAATTTTCAAGCTGCAGTGTAGGGCTCTCATCCTGCTACAAGTCCGATTTCTCAGAGGAATACAGCTATGTGCTCTAACTAACCTTCTCCCTCCCAGGAGGCATTTACCTTAACAACCAACCCTTCAACCATTGTGGCCTCTCTCCCTCTGCAGCCTCTTAATCTCTCCACTGTGTGCCTGCATAGCACAGCAGGAAGCACCGGGCAGCCAGCACTTGATTTATGGTAACACAAAGAGAACGCAGAAAAGAAAATCACTGGCTAATTCCTAAGCTTCCTTTGCTCAAAAATGTTTCAACTTCATTTTGGATGCAACCTTGGGTACATCTGCCAACAAAAAGCTATACTGCCTGTCTTAAGGTTCATCTCTCATGACCTGCGGACTACTACGTGAAATGGCATCTCCGCCCAAACCTGCATTATCCTGCATGAGTAGGCTGGGTCCAAACAAAGGCAGATGACTGC
The DNA here is from genome assembly GCA_030015415.1 of Cynopterus sphinx. Taxonomy (NCBI): domain Eukaryota; kingdom Metazoa; phylum Chordata; class Mammalia; order Chiroptera; family Pteropodidae; genus Cynopterus; species Cynopterus sphinx. The sequence goes on along the minus strand of CM057384.1, from coordinate 49,018,098 downwards.
GGGGGTGGGGGGGCTATAAGAAGGGGACCCACCTTTCCCTACACTTCTGGCCTTCTAGGAACTAGGATTCTCACCCAAGAATCTCAGAATATCCATTCTGGCTTCACCAAGAATCACAGCTTATCTGTGCCTCATGTATGTCTCAGAGCAGTTACCTCATCTGACACAGTCCATACATCAGGCAACAACTCTAGGACCTGCACATTCACCTGTCTAATCCCAAAGCCCCATCTCACATGGGGTCCCCATGTGGGCTACAGAAGCCTCCACAGAGAAGGTGCTTAAGCAACTATTTGTTTTTAAATCCCACCCGTAAGGCCCCTCTAATGGGCATCAGCTCATCAGCCTGCCCAGCACGTGCTTGTTGGGCATCTGTCTTGGCTAAGTCCTGAGCTGGGCAGTGGGGATGTAGAGTAAAATAAGATATTGGATTGACCTCTGGGTAAACCAAAGTAAGCAGAAAAGATGCTTAAGTTCAATTTTGAAAAGTGAGCACAATCTGTAAGGAAAAAAGAGGGAGGGCATTCTAGACAGAACATAGGGTTCACAAAGACGAACAACGTGGTAGATTCTGTGTTCTGGAATTAGGAACCAAGCACAGTCTCAGATTTGAAAACCACCTTTAGAACTCATCAGATCCAGGGGTGGCAAATACCAATCCTGAACTGTTGATCCCAGCTGCTAGAATGCTGCATACACTGAGGAGTCTTGGGGCCATGTCCAGGTTCAGCGGGAGACTGCTAGGATCCACCGGTAATGTCTGCCGGGGGCACGTGATAGAGGCGGAGGCAAGAAGCCGACCCGCTCCTCTCCCAGACTAAGGCACTGATGATTTCGACAGGCAGCCCGCACTCACTCATCCACAGACCAGCCCAGGGCTTTGCCCTTAGGAAACGCTGTCACCCCACATCTTCTGTATGCATTTTCCATTCTTACACGCTACACAAACACTACCTCTGTCGATCCACTCTCTCCCCACACCATGGTCTCTCTTGCTGTAAAAGAGGCAGAACTCTTTCAGCTTTGATATGGAAGCAAATGCCTACAAAGGGCCCTGCTGTTTGGAGCTCTCACCCCCGCCCCGCCCCCAACACACACACAGAGCTGCGGGCTAAAATGTAAGGAAACGGTACAGCTCCAAGGAAGTCAGTCGGTCAGCTAATCAGGAGGCAGCTGATCCCATCCTGTACATTCCTGAGAGGGTAAGCATCCCACAGTAGTAGGAAGGAGCGCATTTAGACTCACTCAGACTTGGTTCAAATCCCACCCTGCGGCCACTGGGCTGTGTCCCTTGGCACTTCTGTGGATTTTTGCATTTAGTCTTTATAACAATCTGACAGAAATAGACAACATCATTATTCCTGTTTTATATAGACTAGGAAACTGAGCCTGAGAGATTAATTTCCACATCTGTAAAATGGAACAATGAATGCATCTGCCACATGAGCTCCTTGTGACCAGAAGACCCCAGGTACTATCTACATGCCTAGCATAACAGCTGTATGTGGTGATGGTCACTAACTGTTTTTTCTTTAAAAGAACATATTAACTGAATTGCTATTTGTTAAATGAATTATTAAATAGGATTTGATTTGTTAACCTCTGAGACAGCCTGGTGCAGATATATTAAACCACATATATTGGTAAAAGGTTAGGTAAAATAGGGAAGTGAGAAATGTAAACATCTTTTGAATTCAGACTGATTTGAATGTTATCTGGATTAAATGGAATGTTTAGATTGCCATCTTATTGGGGGTCCAAATTAATTAATCTGTTAGTAGCTCACTAAATAGATAAAAAACTGCAGAAGCTCAAGCATCTGAAAATAATTTATTCTTTCAGGAAGGTCCACCCCGCCTGCCCCCCGCATAGTTTATTTAAGAAGCCTCACTTGCAGGTGATGGTGAAAGCATATAGCAGCAGCTCAGCTCCAGCAAGTTCCAGTTGGCCATGTCCACATTAACCAGACCCCTCTAGATCAAAGTCCTTGGAGCACAATGACTCAGTTTCAGGAAACAGTTAATATCCTTCCTCCTTCAACTCAATTGTTCTAACCTCTTTGAAAGCTGGCTCTTTGTGGGGCCAGAGAGGACTGTACAAGTTTCCTGACAAGGAGAAGCTGAGATAGGCTCTGAATGAATCCCATGGGAAAAGGACTGAAGGTTGTCATAAAAAATAGATGTGACACAATAAATGCAGGATGTTCCCTGGGGTCTTAATTTCTTCCTTCAGAAAATCTGAACAATTCTACCTGCTGTGCTTTTGTGAAGTAGAGGAGTGTGTATGTATGTATGTATGCATGTAAACGTGGGTGCAGTATGTGCTTGCATTCATGCTTTGGATATTCATTTCTACCCCAACAATAGGATTTTTTGAAAATTAAGAGTCCCCGAACTGTGAAGGTCAGCCTTACCAATATTCCTCTTCAGTCATAAGTTCTCCATCAACTCTCAACTCAGACAGGCATCTTCTGCAGACCTGCATATATGCTGGGCCTGGCAGGCTTCAAGGAAGCTTGGTGGGCCCAAGACAAGTTGGGAGGGTCCAATGCTGCTAACGTAGCCAGTGTTTAATACTTACTGTGTATTCTACCTGGCATGATCATATTCTGCTGGGCAAACTCTAATCATTCCTCAAAAGCTAAGGCAGGACTTATGCTCTCGCTACAGTGAAGTATCTTGTAGAACTATGCTCTCCCCTGAGAAAGAAATTTCAAAAGTTGGAATAAAATGTTTTGTTTGAAGGCATCTAAGGACCGAGATAAAGTAGGACTTGAGGGCCACCATTATGAAAAGAAGGGAACTATGGAGAGATGTACATTAATTCTCGGAGTCACTTTTCCTCTCAGAGTTTTTTGCCAATTCTCGGTGCAGGAAGGGGAGCTGAGAGTAGGACAAAGAGCTTTGGCTAAAAGGCAGAGTAGACAGCATGGCTTTTTGGAAATCTCACAGGAGTATAGAGACAAAATTCCATTGGAGCTTTAGGCTGCCAAGGCAGCTAGGACTTGAGGGATCAGAATTATGGAGAGAAAGGAGCTAAAAAGTAGTGAGTCAACACTTAGTGGTTCTCCTCTTTCAAAGCATTTGTCAGATTCTTGAGCTACTCAGTGCAAGAGGCTAAGAGCTATGTAAAAACCACTGAAAGGGAGAGTAGAATTTTCAAAAGTTTCACAGAACAGAGGAAGCAAAATTAGGGATTTAGAACTCACCAGGAAAGAAGAGTCCTGGAAAACCATACCCTACAAACAAAGGGTAATCAGAAGTAACCTGAACATTACCAAAACTGCAGGCAAGCCTCTATTAAGCTCAATCCCTCAGAGATTTAGAGTAGTCGGCCTTCACTCAGGTGGTAATCAAGGAGTAGGGAGGAGCACCTCTCGGAGAGATAATATATTCCAGAGCCACTGTACTTATCTAAACAATGTGTGACATTCAACCAAGAATTACCAGGTACACAAAGAAAAAGGATCAAGAAAAAAAAAATAGGCAACAGAAACAGACCCTCAGATGACTTTGAAATAACTACAATTAATATGTTCCAGAATACAGATGGCAGAAACCAGAATCTCACCAGAAACTGGGAATAAAACAAAACAAAACAAAACAGAAAAGCAAGTGGAACTTCTAGAATTGCAAAAATAATGAAATAATTAAAATTCAGAATTCAACAGAAAAACTCAGGCTACAGCATGGGGATGAAAAAAAAGTAATGAAAAAAAAACACAAAAACAAAAATCATAGGGATATATGAGACACAGTAATACATGTAACTGTGATTTCAGAGAGAAGGAAAGATAAAACAGGGCAGAGTTTGGTTTGAAGAAATAATGGCTGAGAAATTTCTAATCCTAACAGAAGAACATCAACCCCCAAAGAACATCAACACTGTGCGGGGGCGGGGGGGGCGGAATTTATACCTAGACACATCACAGTCAAACTTATAAAAAACCAAAGTCAAAGAGAAAATCTGAAAATCAGGAAAAAAAGAGAAATGAACACAAAGGAGTAATAATAACATAAACAGCTGACTTCACAGAAAAACAGACACCAAATAATAATGTGAAAATACATTCAAAAGAACGGAAAGAAAGGATTGATATCCTCTTCAAAATAAAGATATTTCCATACAATTAAAAAGAATTTGTAATCAGCAAAGCCTCACTAAAAGAAATACTAAATGAGTTCTTTATTCAGAAGGAAAGTGATCTCAGAAAAAAACCAAAAAAATCCATCAATTGACACAGATACAGAAAATTCAAATTTAAACATGATGGACCACCTTAACCTAATTGACAAATACAGAATACTACACCTGTTGAGAGAATATACATTACTTTCAAGGGTAATGGAAGGTTTCCCAAGACTGGGTCATAAAGTAAGTAAGAACATTTTTTTAAAGGATTTAGAGTATCTCTAATCACAATTAAACTAAAAACCAATTATTAAAAAGGTAACTAGAAAATTACCAAATGTTTAAAAATTAAGCAATATATTTTAAAATAACCTGTAAGTCGAAGTAGAAATCAGAATGAAAATTAGAAAAATTTTGAACCAATTATAATGAAAATCCAATGTATTGAAACTTGCAGGATATAGCTATAGCTTTGTTTACAGAGAAATTAATACCTTAAATGCACATATTAGAAAGAAAGAAAGCTGAAATGGTGTTTCTATGCTCTTAATATACAAGTACAATCTGTAACCTGATTACAAAGCTCTGCCTCCTGCAGACTTCTTCCAGCTTCATCCTCATTTTTTCTTCTCATTCATTCCTCTCCAGCTAAACTGGCCTTTCAGTTCCTTGAATATGCTAAATTACTTCCTGGCTTGGGGACTTTGCACAAGCTAATCTTTCTATTTGAAATGCTCTTTCTCCTTCCTTCCTCTGGTTCAGGAGTCAGCTTAAATGTCATTTCCTTAGAGAAGAATTCCCAACTTCCAAGTCTGGGTTAAAAGACTCAGACGTGGGCTACTTAATTCAAACTGTCTTTCACAGCTCATTACTGTAATCAGTCATTGTTTGGGCAACTGCTTTTTGTGCAATTAATTTAAAAATATTGTTTGTCATTTTCCAAACACTATAAGCTCTTTGCTAGTAGGAACTGCAGCTGTCTTGTTTAGCATTATATTGGCAACACCTAGTGTGGTGCTTGGCAAACATTAGGCACTCTGTACATGTGTACTGAATGAATGAATGCATGGACATCTAATTAACTATCTCAGTAACCACTCAATTTACTCAAAGTTGTTAAAAAGATGATCACCGTCTTGTTAGAAAACACTGATATTACTGCTGTTAGCAGTTGGCATTTATTTTAGTGGCATCTTTGCTAATCCAAGAAATCTCTCAACCAAGAATTCTGCCCCTACCCCTACTGTTTGAGCACAATAATTTCCAACTCTATACTATTTCCTGTTTGTTTGGGGAAAGACAAAATGTTATTTTAGTAAACTCAATTTATTACATCTTTTCCATGCTATGCCAGGCTAGGGTTATAAAAGTGATTCAAATAATTGCCATAATTAGTAACAGTTACACTACACCAACCATTGTTGATATCACAGGTCTACTTTTTATGTGATATCTCACTTTAAAGCTTTAAAGGGGTTGTTCCTTTCTCCTTTGTAGATAGGGAAACCAGAGTGGTGAAGAAACTTGCCCAAGAGCATACAGCCAAACAGAAGCAGGCCTGGAGGTATGATGTCGGGTCACGGAACTCCAAAGCCCAGGCAGGCTCTTAGCTCCATCCTGCTGCCAATCTTATGTTCAAAGGAGGCCATCGGGGCACAAGGAAGATGCAAAGAAAATAGTGAAGAACAGTGGCTCCAAAGCAGTCTCAGCTAAGCCTGACCCCAGCTTGGCAGGTAAGCACATGTGACCAAGGACAACCTCTCTAGGCTCAGTTCTTCATCTGTAAAATGGAACCAACAATAATAACTGAGACTATACAGCCGAAGTGCCTGCAGAGCACCTAGCGTCCAGTAACATTAATAAGTCATTATCAAGGGATTTTGCAAACAACCTTTCACTTCACTCAGATTCAAAATATACTCTATGCCATCTCCTTTGCCTTCTGAGGATGTAAGGATGAGAAAGGAGATGACATTAAAGTCAGACGCACTAAGCAGGGTACCAGGAGGCCAGCAGTCCACACTCTCAGGACAGGGGGCCATCTAGCAGGTGACAAAATCCCATGGTCCCTCACAGTAAAGCTTCCTGGCTTCTCCCCAGAGCTTCTTCCACTGAAGATGGTTCCATAATCCAGGTGAAGGGAGAGGGGGCTGTGAACCTGGCATCACTGCCCTATAGCCACTCCAAGGAGTGGGAAAGGCGAGGGGGCACACTTCGATTTTGTCCTTTCCAGGAGTCATCCTACTAGAGTGGCTTTACCCATCTGCTTCTGGGATGTGACTGCTTCCCAACCTCTTTCTCTCACTGATTGTGATCCAGAGTATTTCTCAACCCCAGATGAGCAGGATGGACCCTCATCTATGAGAGCAGGGGTGTCTCTGTGGGGTGGCACACACACTATGCAAGGACAGCTGGAACATTCCATTCTTCAATGTCCATGTGGCCCATTGAGCTCACTCACACCGGGCCCTACTGGATCCCAATGGGCAGGCATACGACCCTACCTCCCTGCCATCCACCAGCTGGAAAGTTCTTTCTCCGAGTCTCCAATTACTGCTTTGAGACTTGAACTCTCAAGATAACTCTTTCCCTTCCCCGAACATACTCTTTGGCCAGTTCTACCACAGCCTGGTGCTATCTCCCTTCAACTTCGGGTGTCCCATGTGTACCCTGAACCTGTACTGCATGTCATCTGCCCTTGCCCCTCCTGGTTCCTCACACAGTTTTTGTCAGCAGTCGTGTTCACAAGCAGTGTGTCACCTCCTAGTCACACAAACTTTGTTTCCTTCTTGTGGTGCCATACACAAACGCTCACCACACTGCACTGTGACTGGTTTGCCTAAGAATCATCCTGACTCACCCTTGGGAGGAAGAGACCCATAAGGAAAAAAAAGGAAGTTGCTTGGAGCCCCCAGTTACTCGTTCATGGAGACCATTTTCATATGAAGGACCCAGAGCAAAAGGCCCGCTTCTCCTTTCCCCACAAGAAGCCCTGACCCCTTCCTGTGACCTGCACCCTGAACTGCCTCTGCACTGGACACACTGCATACATCTCTGGTCCTTAATGTTCTGGCTCCAAGGCCTCCCCTGCCAGCTTGAAAACATGACAGATGGGGCAGAACACTGAGTTCAGCACTGCATGATCTGAGCAAAAAGATCGATGTCCCTGAGCTCTGGTCCTTCTGGGAGTAAAACGGGCCACCCTGACTGACTGTCATCATGCAAGAGCTCATGGCACAAGACCAGGCATGCAGGTGTGCCCACAGGGAACAGACCCCTTTTGAAAGCCACCTCCACAAATGGGGGGCCAGTAGCACTCCTTCCTTGACTCCCCCAAGGGCCAGACTGCCAGCACCTGGCCCAACTCACAGGCTACCTAGCCTGAAACAGCCCTGCCAGCGCTGCAGCCCCACTCCCATTTGCCAGGTTGCTAGTGTAGAAGTGATTGCTCATGTGGCCAATTACAGATGACCAATGGTTGCCTTAGGTCCAGGTGAAAGAACTCAGTAACAGATGGTCTTCTGTGTTATTAGAGAAATTTGAAATTAGGCAGGTGGTGGCATGTTTCAAGCCACGCGTAAAAATTTTTACAAATACAGGCTGAGTTTATGAATAATAATAAATTCTTACTTTATTGAGTCCTCCATTTTCAGAGCTGCCTCATGGAATTGCTGTGAAGACAGTTTATACATCTCAGCATTCTATAAAGAGAAAAACAGAACTGGTTACCAAAGACCAAAATTTCCCTCTGGCCGCCTCACGGGATGCAACTGCATTAAAAATCGACAGATGCTAATTTCTTGACCAGCATCAAAGCAGACTGATGACTGATCCACAGCTTGGTTCTAGCTCCCACCCTAGACCAACCATGGCTACAGAATTCTAGAGGAGCAAAGGATGGAAGGACATATGGATCCTCTAGTTCAGGGGTCAGCAAACCACTGCCCATGAGCAAAATGTGGCCTGCCACCAGGTTTTAAAATAAAAGTTTTATTGGAATGTGGCCACTCTTAGGACTAGTTTCTGCACTGGCTGTGGCTGCTTCTGTGCTGCGATGGTCAAGCTGAGTCATTGCAACAAATCAAAGTCACACAGCAAGTGGCAGTGCCAGGACTATAGCCCGGTGTCTGATCCTGAGTTGGGTGTGTGCCCTGCTGCCTGCCAAGACCATGGTACTTCTCGGGATAGCAGCTGTCCATCCACAAGCCTTGAAAGGCATACACTTCCATCCTTCCTGAGGTTACCTAGTGAGTGTGCATGTACAGAGCCAGGCTGGTATAGCAGAGAGCTGGGCTTGCAACAAGACAGAGCTGGGTTGAACCCTGAAGCCACCACAGTGACTCTGGGTAAGTCACTCCACTTCCTTGCACCTCAGAAGCGAGTTGCTCCAGGTCACACAGGCCCAGAACCCAGAACTCTCCACTAGTTTCCCGAGGAAATCAATAGAAACACACACTCTAGCCCCACCTGCCAACATGCTCTCCCAGCAGAGCACCATAAGCTCACAATCAAGAATGAAACCACCCAACGGACAGCCCAAGACAAAGACTGCAGTCAGACCTTCCAAGCAAGGGTGACCAGACAGCAGCAGATGCCACGCACACAGACAGCCCAGCCCAAGGAAATAAACCCCTCCTTATACTGGAAAAGGCGACAGGAGCCCAGACCAGAGCCAGATAGGGGAACACCTTGCCCCATCACCTGTCTACAGGGAAGGTAACCAAGGTGGCATGGGAAAGCAACTCCCCTAAGACCTACTGGACATCAGAGGTGGAGTTTGGACATGAACCAGACCCTCACCCCAAATTTTGTACCACAGCCTCAAGGAAAAGCCAACCAGAAGGTAAACATGGAAGGGAGTGCCTGAGGAAGCACAAATGAGGTAGGAAACGCTGATATAGAAATTCCGCTGGGATGAGGTCAATACCAGGCCAGGCGTTGCGCCCCAGCAGCTGAGTGAGCCTGGGCAGGTCACCCTGTCTCTCCCTGGCTCAAGTCCTCACCTCCAAACTGGGGAGATAGCTGACACCTCCCTCTGATGGCCATCGGTCACACAGCTAGGAAATAAGAGCCTCCCAGCACTCAATGGGCATAAAATAAGTAGGAGTTCTCCCCTCACAGACAGGCTTCTCTGACCCCCGCAGGCATGTGCTCACTCCAAGGCACCCAACATAGTTCTCTACAGAGCCCTGATGTTCCAGACAAAAGATCATGATTTTGCCTCTACCAGTCAGACATTTCACTGGCACTATCATGGATGAGGGAGTAAGGACAGTGATGAGCCAAATCTGGGCCTCCCCTCCACTCTGAGCAGAAGCTCTTCTGTGGCATCCTAATGGGGATCTCTGAGACTCAGTTTGTACCTCCCATTCAAGGGCCATCACAGAGGACTGCACAGTCCAGAGACCCACATTTTAACTTTTACTTCGGCGTACATGCTGGCTGTGTTCTTTGTGTTACTTTCCTGGACCTTGTTTTCTAGCTGGCTGAGAGATGGTGCCCACCCTATGCACTGTAACCATTGTAAGTGCAACATGGATCTTTCTGAAGCTAACATGGGCCTTACTTAAGTATACCCTATCGATCCTGATCTGTTTCCTTTCCCACAAGACAGCCTCACAGCTCTTTGGAGAAGCATCAGGTCTCCACATTCCAGGCCCTACCACCTGTCAGTGTCCCTTTCCAAGGGAGTATCCATGTCCCAGATGAACTTAGTGTGCTATGGGCTGATGTGACTTTGCTCTGACCCTGCATCTCCAGGCATACAGCCTGGCTAGAGTGAACTCAGTAAGCACTTGGGCTGACCATGAGCTCAGAATTAACGTGTGGTCAGCTAGATTTGTCACAGGAAGTGTCCACAGGCCAAGAAGTGGCTGTAATTACCCGACTGCAGCTTCCTCTATTGTCTTGCAGAATGATTCAGAGGATGCCCGCTTCCTGCCATATCCAACTGCCTTGCTATCTAATCTGCCCCGCAGACCCTGGGAAGAACTGGGTGCTGCAGAATGCCAAACCACTGCTTCCCTCGCACAGGAAGGTTCTGATCCAACCTTGGGAGTGCTGAGCCAGCTTCCTTTCATGACCCCGTGTCCACCAGGCCTTCCTGTGGCTGCTGGGGAGCACCCACACCCCTCTGCTGGGAATGGTAGGGCACTCTACCCACCCCTGGCCCAATCCAGCATCAAGGGGCTTCTAGAAGGACTGCAGGCCACCAATGTTCATCCCAGGAATCTAACGAGTGCCAGGGGATTCCAAGACAAGTGCACCTGCTCCCAGGCCTCACGGGGCTCACAGACAATGCAACATCACAATTACAATGAGATGTTCAACCAGAAGTCCCAGGTGCTCTGGGGAACCAGAAAGGACAGCCTGGCAGAGATCATCAGACTGGCTTCTCAGTAGAAGACCAAAGGCTATTTTTTATTTTTTTACATTAAATTATGTTTATGAAAAAACAAAAAAACAAATAAACAAACAGTATTTATACATGGTTTAAAAAGGCAAACTCTGAAAGGACAAAGGAGAGGTATTTGGTGACCAGTAAGACTCTTGCCAGGCCAGAACCAGGGCTCTTCCCTCCCCCGCTGTGTACACATGAGTGAGCTCACTTATGCACACCCATCTGCTGGCACATGATGTGCCACTCTTTATTTCTTCATTTACTTCTCAGAGGCCTCACCCATTTTATGAGCTGAGTAGTGTCCCACGGTAGGACCCAGCATTCCACAGCTCATGTTAGCGGTTCCCCACCACTGATATTAGGCTGTTCCTCACCTTCCGCTATTTACTAACAATGCTGAAAGGCACATCATGGCATCTATACCTCTGTGCTCGAGTGAGGCTATCTGAAGGTTATTCTAGGAGTCAAATTCTTGGATCAAAGAGTGCATCACTTTTAATGCACCGAGTCTTATAGGATGAGCAGAAATGAGCCAATAGCAAGGAGGTATTGTAAACACAGGCAGCTAGGAGTGAGGAACACCCCTTGGTAGATGCTGTAGTCAAACCAGGTGTAAGGGCCATTGAAGGGGCTCAAGAGAAAATCAGCCTGGGACCAGGTAGAGGGAGTGGGGAGGGTCTCAACTGCAGGCTAACAGCCTGGACTTCAACTCAGAGGCAGTGAACTAGTGGGGAAGGAAGCTTTTATTTTTTTATCTGAGGGTGTGGCGAGGTTAATTTGTATTTCAAAAGAACTTTCTGGCATCTAAATAGATGGTGGAATACAGTACCAGCAGAGTGCCTGGGTCCCCACAGCACAATTCCATAGTGCCTGGAGACACTGCCTATGCCTGAAAACAGTTCTGTTACGCATTTACAAGTCACTGGGAAAATGCTCTGAAATGCACCGTATTGAATCCACACATGTTAATTAGCACCCACTGATCATAAACTGTTTTTACTATGAGATTTTTCTTTCTCAGTACACTCTTCTGATTCCCAATTTTGGAGTCTTTTCCTCCGCCCTATAAATGGCCATCCCTCCCCCTCCTTCTTCAGCTACTCTGTATGCACATCTAAAACCAGAAGACCTGATCTCCATTAATTAAATCTGCCATTAAAAATTAAATAACTTGAGCAAGAAGGTGTGTTATCTCTATGGGTTTCAAAAGTCGCAGTGTTTCTTCAATTACTTCCCAAGAGGTTTTCATATTTCATACTGTCTGATTTCTCCAAAGGCCTGGATTTGCAAGATCAAAAGAGAGTGAGAGGGTGGGGGGAAGATAGAGAAAAGGCTCAGAAGGGGAGGACAAGGAAACAGTACTGGCAGGCCAAGAAAATGGTCCTGCTGCTCCTCACCCCCATAAGGAAACATGACACAGGAGTGGGGGAGGCCTGCATCACTCACTAGCCCAATTCATGCAGCAGGTACAGGCAACCTTGATCAGAATGACACCTAGGCTCTTTCTGACAGCCGGCAGAGGAGCATCTGGGGAGCTTGGGAGCCCTGAAGAGACACGCCCCTGCAGTGGGTGTCATGGGAGATGAAGAGTCTACAAGGCATTTCTGTCCAACAGAAGGACAGAATTAATGTTTAAGAGCATTCCAGAATCAAGTAAGAGACGGCCCAGGGCAGTGGGGACGGATGGGTATGGGCCCTGGAGTCAGATGGGCTGAACCTGAGCAGGACCAGCTCCCATGAGTGTGTAAATGCAGGCCAGTGTCCAGACCAGGTAGGTGTCTGCCTCCTCGGCTTCTCATCCGTAAACCGAGAACACTAACAGAGCCTCCCTCATACCGTTTTATTGGAAATGGTACTGATGCCAATGAGATGATGTGTACAAAATGCTGAGAAAAGTGCCTGGCACAGAGCAAACTCAATACACGTTTTAAGAACTTAAAACACAAATGCATGCTAACCCAGGAATATATTTGGAAGAGAGGCCTGGGAGGGCTAAAAGACTGAGGGAAGTTTCCTTGAGAATGTAAAGTCCACAAAGAAAGAGATTTTCATCTATTTTCACCTATCTTACTGATTGATCCCCAGACCCTCTAACAGTGCCTGGCATGCAGTAGGCCTTCATGTAAATGGAAGTGGGGATCAGAACCACTACAAAAGTCCAAAAATACCACAAGGACATGGTCATTTGCTTAGTCACTTAAAGTTTGCTGGGCTGCCACTCTGTGCCAAAGACAGAGCCAGGAGTGGACACAGCTTTGTGAAGAAGCTTGTAGACCGGGTAGATGGAGCCCAGCTGGGAACGTATGGCATGATCCGGATTCAGAGGAGATCAAGGGCTGGGGTGGAAAGGGGGCCACAGGGTTAAATGAGAATCAGGAACTCGGACCCTTTCTTCAAAAGTGAGGGCATCTACACAAATGTCTGGGAAGAATGTAGATGACACTCACGGGTTCTGTTCCATGGCCACAAGCACTGTACAATCAAACGGAGAGCAAACTGCTCACAAAGTTCCATAGTCCACTCAGGCCAGGTGCTGTGGCAGGGACCTCCCAACAGGCTGGCCCCTTCACGCCCAGAGCAGCACTTCAAGGTAGAAACATTTATGCCTCTGCCTGATGACGATGGGTTCAGCCAGGCAAAAGGTCTGCCTAGAAACCATATCTCAAGGCAGGGGGGCAGGACCCCAAAATAGGTCAGGCAGCCTCCTACATGGTGCCCTTGCCTCCCCCTGTGCTCAGCTGTCCCCAAGAAGAAAAATCACAAACCAAAGGCCATGTGGACAGGACATATGGAGAAAACTGTGAAGCCTAGGACCCTGGCTGCTGGGAGCATGGGAGCATTCCCGCCAATTAGTGCCACTGGTGAGGGCTCAAGGAATAGTGGGGATGGGAGAACCTCAAGCCCAGGTCCTATCAACACGTCGAGGGCCGGTCACCCAGGCAGCTGTGGATCTCACCAGCAAAATTACCAAAGCTTCCCAAAACTCCCAGGAATGCTAAATTTAAGAGAGTAATAATTATTATTAATAATAATAATAATAATAATAAATAATGTATTTAGGATTTGGAGAATCTCTGCCTCGAAAATAACAAAAAACACAAAGAAGAAATTAGTCTTTTGTAAAAAGCTCAAATAGTCAATATAAATTTTTTAAAATCTCAGGATACAGTCATCTACACAATCGGTGAACAAATGGAAATTCAGTTTGGTCAAGTAGCTGAACAGTTGTTTTTTGGCTGTGTATGAAATCAGTCCACTATGTCTTTGTCCTGTTTCCCCCTTCCCCCTACACTCAGCTGACACCTGACCTAAGTTTCAAAACTACTCCTTTCTCTCTCTCTGTTCCAATACCCTTCTCTTTATACTGTTTTTTTTTTTTCCCCAGCCACTGCTACTGCTAAAAATAGCCTAAAAATGAATCTGGCCAGTTATGCCCTGCTCTGCTGTCATGTGGAGAGAGGAATCCTTTTTCCAGACTTGCTCTGGCACCGACCCAGGATGGGGGTACACAGACCACAAGCTTCACCTCTACCCCAAGACCTGCCCTCAGCAAAGCCCATCTGGGATCCCTTCAACACCAGAGTTCCTCCCTTCCAAACTCTCTTCACCTCAGGCCCACCAGCCCTTAGGACTGTCCTGAGAATAAGGAGCCTCCAGATCCTCCTGACCACTCTGGTTACTTTGCCATTTCTCCCATAGTCTTCTTTCCTGTCTTCTGCTCCTGCTGTCAGTGAGCCTCCAGGTTATAGGCCCCTCCTAGCTCCCCTTTCAGCCCTTTCTTAAGTCTGCTTCCCTTGACTCAGTTTGGGTCTGGCGCCGTCCCTCTCATTATACCCTCCGGCTCCTCACCCTCTAGGGCACTGACATCAAGCTCCTAACCACCTGCCTTTTCTGCCCCTGGGCCTAGGAGATCCCAAGTCGGAGATCTGTTCTGACTACAACCACTGCAAGCTCAGGGCTCCACCCTCAGGTGAGCCTTCCACATAACTTGGAATTCTCGACATTATGGGCAAGCTTCCCTGCCTGTTCTCAGTCGCTGCCCTGACCTTAACTGATATCCACAGTCCTGAATTCTACAGTCGGCAGGTGACCATATCTTGACTTCGGTGACAGAAACTACGGCTAGGCACGACCATGTGCACATTTTCTCCAGTAACAAGTGTGCCCCTGCCTATGCCTATGACCCTTCACCCTCACAGGAGAGCCCACCATCCAAGTTCCTGAGTTCCAGGGCCCATGGTGACAAGCGAAGATGACCCCCACCCTGAGCCTGTTTCTTCCTTGGCCCCACAGAGAGAATGCCTACTTATCCTTCAGGGGAGATCTGAGCATGCAATGAATAATGGATGCATGCATTCTTAGCACAATGGCCAGCACTTCAAGGTTCATCTGTTTCTTCCTTTCATCCAACAAATATTTACTGAGCTAATGTTTACCAAACCTTGCTCCACAATCAGGGGGCGTAGCAGTAAAGAGAGCCGGTCCTAGCCTTCCCAGAGCTAATGGTCTAAATAAGCAAAAGAAAAAATTCTACTCAGTAACAAGTGCCAGAAAAAGACCCAGCAGGGTGAGGAGATAAGGAGCAACGAGTGGGGGTGGGACTGTTTTAAATAAGCTGATCTAAGAAGGCTGAGGTGCCGTGGTGTAAAAATCCAAATGATATGAAGAGGGAAATACAATTTGGGGAAAGGTCCTAAGGCGAGATTATTTGACGTGTTTTCAGTAAAGCAAGAGGAGCACAAATGGAAGACATTAAGACAAGATCAGAGGCAGTGGAAGGAAACAAGGGCCTGGCCACACTCATACATCGCCTGTTCTAGGGTTGGCGAGAAGCCACTGGTGGTTTGATCAGGGGGTGATATAATCCACCTTCCAGTCTGGAAGGATCATGACTGCTATGTAACACAGAGGAGACAGTGGAAGCGCCGGCCACCTGGAGGCCGCTGCAAGGAGAGACAGCAGGGCATCACTGAGGCGGTGGTGACCACTCTGCCACACGGCAGTGGAGAAGCAGACCTGTACCTGAGTCTTGGCCCAGCTGAGTGGAAAATATCCCGGACACCACCAATGGAAGGAAAAGTCAAGGCTGAAGGGATATAAATGAGGAGCTCAGAGGAACGGCTGGGATCCGGGTTATGAATTCCCGGTTTTTGCTGCAGTTGCTATTCAGTAAGCCTTAACTGAAATCCCCACTGGCCCTCATCACACCCCTGCTCTCATCCGTGTTTCCTCTTTCCCTCTTTCAGACATGCTGCCTTCGGAATTCTCCTTGCCTCTGGTTCTCTGCTCTCCGTATTTCCTGCATTAGTGAAGACCACCCCGCCCACCCCCCCTGCCAACTCTGGCATGACAGGCAACCTGTCAATTTCACTTTTATGGCCCCCTTATCAAGCTGGAAACAAGATATGGGTAACTGTACTGCTGGCTTGTCTCTGAAGCCTTTCCTTCCCTCCCAGTGCCACTGCTTTCATGCAATCTTTATTATCTTATGGGTGGCCTATCACAAGGCTGTGCTCACACACCACGCTGGTCCCTTACCATCTGCAGAGCAGCGTCCAAAACTCTCCCTTTGAGATACCCCTAATAAGCGACCTTGGTACTGTACCTCACTGGCCACGACCCACTGGTTTTGAAGGCTTCATCACATTCTCTGTTTTGTTTCCTCTGCCAATTCTTCCCCATCCATCTGAGAAACTCTGATCCATGCTTTGAGACCCAACATCTCCTCTGCTGGGCACTGCCACTCCTCTTCAACAACAGAATGATTCGCTTCTCCATGCCCTGCCTGAGACATGTGTGCAGCAGCACCTCCCACAGTGCACTGCAACCATCAGCTCAGATGCCTGTCCTCCTCACACTGACAGGAAACCATGTGAGCCTCAGGGTCCACACCTGAAAGTTATGAAGGCGCTGTTACTCAGCTCACTGTAGATCCAGACCCTCGTCTCCTCCCCATTCGCACGAGTGTTGCCTCGGCATTGCTGTCATCACTCCCCGCCTAAGGTCGCCAACAGCTCTTTACCTGGTACGCCTCTGGTGCCTGGCCTAGCCTCCTTGAATCTGCCCTCTTCACTGCCACAGGAACGCTCCTGAAGCGCATACCCCTTAAGGCCCCCCTCCTCCAGGGCACCCCCACCCTGCCCTTCCAGGTACCTCTCACTCCCTGGACATCTATTCCAATCTCCTACTTCCTAACACACCTGGCTGGCTGCCATCTGAACCCTGCTAAGGTGCAAACTCCTAATTAGAATGTTGTGACAGAAACTTTACATGAGATTTGTGACAAGCCTGAGAAAAAGCAGCCTCCCTCCTCCTCCACATCTCTCTGTGTCATGAAAAGGAATCTAAGGCTCAGGACTGGGTTTTCCGGACCACACCTCTTCTGGGGGGTTTGCCTGAGTCTCTCAGCATTTCAGTCACTTCTGGGGTGTGTGCCTTGCTGTGTCTGTGGTTGGGGGCAAGGAGTTTACTACTTTCTCCTTACAAGGGATTGAAAAGAATAGAGCCCTGGACATCTACATATATGTAAGCACGCACACACACACACACACACACACACACACACACACACACACACACACTTTGCATATTGTAAAGTGCTAGGTAAATGTAAAGCTGTTAATTAATAATAACTGCACAGAGTTTTACAATTTTTGTTTTACACTGAATACTAAATATTAGCTGACATACCTCTAGGTGAGTGCTGATCTTCACCCAAGAGTGTATTTTTCATTGCATAGATGTGTCTGAATGAAAAGACCCACCCCTTTGGAGGATCTTGGTAATTTACTGGGTACCCAGGCTGCAAAGGACAGAAGACTATGTCCCAAAAGATCCACACTCATAGGAATTTGTCAAGACTGCAGAGGGCGGATGGAATTGTTTGGTTCCTCACAAACAACCTAAGTGATCTGCAATAAAAAGGGATGGTTAGAGGTGCAGAGTCAGCTCTTTTCTGAGAGCCTAACGGGAAGACTTTGTTAGAGTGTATAGAAAGAAACAAGGAAAAATGAATTCAGAAAAACTTCATGGAAGAAGTACAATAAACAGTTAAGGGCACAAATATTGAAGTAATGTGTAAAAAAAATGTTTTAACATCTATGGTACATGGAAGGTAAACTTCACATGACGCAGACCTGTGGCCTGTACAGCAGGATGGGAAGCCCTGGAATCAGCCTGAGGACAGGAAGTGGCACTAAAGTACAAAGGAAGGCAGAGAGTGTTAAACGGCTGCTAAGTACAGAGCAGCATTTAACCTAGATGGACAGAAGCCATGTGAGGGCAGACAGGGAGGGAATTCAGCAGAGTGCTTGCAGTAAATAGGACTGACAAGGTAATCTACCGCCATAATCCCTCCACAGGCAGGGTGTGCAAGGAGGCAGAACAGGTGGGCGGGCAGCACAACTGCTCTCACACACAAGCTGGGCAGCCAGCCGTGCTTCGGTGCTGCTGGTTAGTGTGTTTGTTTGTTTGTTTGTTTTTACATTTGCAGAAATACATTTGGCTAAAAGACTATCTAAATAGTTTGAAAACAAGATGTAAAGCACAACAGAAAATAAAAAGGAATAAAAAAATCAAGAGACACTGAATTTTCATTCCAGTTGCACAACTTAAGGGTGATCTTATCCTGAGTAGATTTTACAGAGTCCTGATGGGGTGGATAGTGATTCTCTACAACAAAGAGCAGCAGAGTAAAAATCTCAAGGACAACCCCAACGTTGTGAAACTTCTGAGGCCAAGAATTCCACGATTTAAGGAACAAGGGAGATGGTATAAGAAGGGAGTGCGGTGTGGGCTCTCTCAAGGCTTAGTTGCTTCAGACCTTCAGGTGCTGCGCATTCAGGCCACTGAGGAATTAACCAGATGTTTCCTCCCTTTGTGCCGATCTGTGAACTTGCAGTCCAGGTGAATTGCAGAAGCAGTCTCCCGGCATGGCACTGCACTCAGCAACTCTCAGCACTAGGACACCGCCCTCTGTGATGAAGGCCAGCCACACACTCCTGAAAGCAGGCCTGAGCCCCTCTTGGAAAACTTGCAGGAGACGGAAGATCCCCACAGCCAGAGAGCTACAAGTCTGGACACTCTGCTGCTAATAACCGGGTCCTCCCATGGAGCTGAAAGCTGCCTCTCAATTTAACCTCCACCTGACCAGGCTGAGGCTTTGCTAATCAAAGGAAGGTTTAAGCACCAGCAGAATCAGCACCACCTGGGAGTTTGCTAGAAACCAGGAACATCCCAGGCCCTGCCCCAGACCTGCTCTGCAGCCAGCTCCCAGGTGATCCCCGTGCATGAGAAGTGTGAAAAGCACAAGGGTGCAGAAGATAGGCCTCCTATGGGCTTTGTTTCAATAGCACTATATTAACTTTTTAAAAGTTTGATGGCCCTTAATTGGATCCTGCCCCCCTTAGTTCACCACAGTCCTTATATGTCCCTGTGGTTTTATACCTGCAACTCCATATACCTGAAATTCCCTCAGGGCTTCTCCGCAGGTAGCTGTACTGTGGCCCTTAGCTTGTAGTTTATGCTCCAGGCCAGCGGTCCTCACTGTGGGGGCACATGAGAATTACTGGGTAACTTTCAGAGGCTATGCCTGTGCTCACTCTGGAGAGTCCGATGCTTGGTCTGGGGTGGCACCCAGGCATCAGCATTTTAAAAAAGCTCCCCCATGGGATTTCCATGTCTAGCTAAGATCAAGAATCTGTGTTCTAAGGTCAAGGAAACCTGAGCAGGAAACTCAAGATTAAACCCAGGTTTTGCAACTTACTAGTTGTATGTCTTTAGGCAAGTTATTTAACCCACTCTGTGCCTTGGTTTCTCACCTGTCAAATGAGGAATTAAGAATAACTATGTCGTAGGTCTGCTGCCTTCTCAAAGGGGTGCTGTAAGGATAAGGGAGACAATGCAGGAGGAGAACTTGGTACAATGCCTGGCAATGCAATAACACAAACGATAGTGGCTCTTGCTACCATTTCACTTAGGAGATCTGAAAGAACAGGATCCTCCAGGTATCATGATGCCGCTGAGTCTCCTCTTACCAGCCCTCAAACCTCCCTCCCATGGCATGGTTTGAAACGTTCCCCAAATCCTGCTGGCACTCTTTCGGAAGAGCCTCTGTTGATCTATGTTCCCCAATGGAACATCAGTCCAAGATGCAGCCTGACTAGGAAGATGACTGCCTCCTCCTTCATGCAGGTTACACCTGTAGGAACATGGCCAGCTTCCTGATGCTGGCTTCAGTAGCATCCATTCCTCTTCTCCTTCCCCATCTGCTCCCATTTTCTCTTAAGGAATCCATGTGATTCTACAGAAGCAGACCACAACTGCAGATCTGGGGGTGGCAGTATGTGACTGAAGTCCGGCCAACCAATGCATCCCACTGTCCTGGTCACAGGACTGGTGAGTGACCTAAGCTGGTCCAGTCAGGGTGAGTGAAACTTAGAACGATTCTGGGAATTCTGAGGCTCAGCTGGCATTGCTTGCTCTGGATAGTCAGAGGAGCATAATCGAAGAGAGTCTGAGAGAAACCAGCAGAGTTTGTGGAAGAAGCCCACCACTCCAGGTCTCCTGTCACACATTTCCTTACAGGTTAAGCCAGTATGCATATGTCACGACCACTCTGCCACTACTAAACTACGATAGCACCCACTCTGAGCCAAATGCTATGCTGGGTAACTTACAAACAATATCCTGTTTGCCAACGTCACTGGAGTGGTAAATAAAAAGGCTGGGAATTAAAGCCAGGTCTTTCTAACTGCATATCACACAGAGTTTAACGTTAACAAAAACTCCCAGGTCTTTTTTCTTCATTTTCTTTTTTCTTCATTTCACCATAAAGTACCTGTGCAATAAGTTTTCTGGAACTAAGTTAAAAAAAAAAAAGAAGCCCAACATTTTCCCCACCAAATTTCAATTACACAGTTAACAACACGCAACTTAATAAATATGATCTGGTGAGATCTTTGGAGACTGACTTATTACTGTGACAGTCAGGACACTATTGGTTGCAAGTAGTGGAAAATTAGACTCAAAGTGGTCTGAACAACGGAAAGGAATTACTGGCTCATGTAACTGCAAAGTCCAGCAGTGCTTCCAGTAAGAATCGAGTGGCTGGACAAAGTCACCCAAAACTTGGTTATTTCTACCTTCTCATTCCACCTTCTTTAGGTCAGTTTTATCCTGAGCCTGGTTCTCCTGCCAGCAGCTTCTGGGGGCCCCATGCTTCCTTGTTGACACACAGTAGGAAAAGAGAACATCCCTTCCAACATGTAATGGAAAGGCACTCTTGCCAGCAGGCAAGGTGAACGCATGAAGCAAAAGAAGACAGCATGCTGTCTGAAGCCCAAGGCATCATCATTTTCTAAGGTCTCCAAAGTTCTCTTCTGTCCTTTGGGCCTACACTGGGTCATGTGACCGGAATTAACCACTAAGGCCTGGAGGATGGACTGTCAAGATCAATTTAAGTTAACTGGGGGACTCACCAAAAATAGCACTGGGTTCATTTCACTCAGAAATACATGGGCAGTTGGACAGGAAAGGAAAGTATCCAAATGAAAATCAGGACACTGACCAAAAGGAAGGAAAAGTGGATTGTGGGCAGCCTCAAACAGCAAATGTCTTTCAGCACATTCACTATCCATCCAAAATTTGGGTAATTTGCAAATTTGATGAGTGGACTTTCTTTATCTCTAAATCACGAATAAAATGTTCACTGAGGAGAACTCTCTGGGTCGATGTTGATCTGTTTTTTAGCATCTTTCTAATATGGTAATTAAACCTAGCTCAAAGCAAGCTGGTCATCTTAACATTTAGCCGCCTGACCAAAAAAATCCAGTCCCTATACCAAATGTTGCACAGAAGTGCAGTTACCATAGATCCAAGCTACTTTCACAATCTATCATTTTTCATGTCCCTAAAAGAAACGCCAGTCTGAGACCATCACAGTCCAACCTGAGCACCTGTGAAGCCCAAAGCCCTGTCTGCACTGCTGGACCCAAATGCTCCACAGGTCCACGACATGTGAACATCCAGTGTGCTCTGTCTTCCTCTTGTATTCCATACTTCCTATTGTTTTTAAATCACTTACTGGGGTAAAGTTCACATAACATAAAACTAGCCATTTTCATGTGAACATTTCAGTGGCATTTAATACAATCACGATATTGCACAGCCACCACCTCCATGAACATGCTTGTACACGTATTGGTTTGAGTCCTTGTTCTCATTTCATTTGGATATATACCGATGAGTGGAACTGCCAGGTCATATGGCGTTTGGCTAATTCTGTGTTTTAACTTTTTTGAGGAACTGCCAAACTGCTTTCCACACTGGCTGGACTGTTTTACATTCCCACCAACAATGCACAAGTGTTACGATTTCTCCACATCATCCCCAACACTTATTTATCTCTCTCTTTTTTTTTTAAATCATAGCCATCCTAATGGGTGTGAGGTGACATCTCATTGCTATTTTAATTCGTATTTCCCTAATGACTAATGACATCAAACATATTTTCATGTGTCAGATGGCCATTTGTGTGTCTTCTTTGGCCAAATGTCTATTCAAGTCCTTTCCCCATTTTTAAATTGGATTGTTTGTCTTTCCATTGTTGAGTTGTAAGAGTGTCCCTCTTTTCCCTTTTAATTCAGTTATTCTAGGCAGAATTTTCAGAATGTTACTTCTTTGTTCCCCCATTACCCTGAAAGTCACCAATTCCTGTTCTGTCTCAGAAATGCAGGGGAAGGTAAAGCGGGTAAAGGGGATCAAATATATGGAAGCTGAAGGAAACTGGACTTTGGGTGGTAAACACACAATATGATATACAGATTTCAAATTATAATGTAAACCTGAAAATTACAAAATTGTATTAACCAATGTTACCCCAATAAACTTAATTAAAAAAAAAAAAGAAAGAAAGAAAGAAATGCAGCAAATCCCTTTCTTCTTCTTCATCCTCCTCCCAAATGCCCTATTTTAGGTCTTCATTGTCTTTCCCCAAGACAATTGTGATAGCTTTGTACTTTCTCTCTCCAGCTCCAAATTACTTCCATATACCTACTAAATTTTATAGCATAAACTTAATCTTGTTACCCCTCTACTAGCAACATTTCCCAGCTCCTGGAATCTTCTAGGAAAGCCTGAGCAGCCTGGTGTGGTGGCAAAGTCTTCCTCGGCCTGTTTTCCATTTCCTTGAATCCATCTGTAGCAACTCTGGTCCACGGAAGCTCCATGAAGCTGAGTACCATTCCATACCTACGTGCTCAGTTACACCCTGGCCAGTATCGGCCCAGCCTAGAGAGCAGTCCCCTCTGTCTCTCTGGAGGTTCCCTAATTCAACCTATTAGCTCTGATTCCAAATTAATTTCCTTGGAGATGATGTCTGGACTCTTCCAGTCCTAGTGAACTGACCCTTTTTGGTGGTGCCAGAGCATTATCTTTAATATGTTCTGTACATGCCACTTAAGGGGCTTAGCATACCCAGGCTGCCCTTCCTGGAGACAGTGCCCACTCAGGAGGCTTTTCAGGATGGCTGCTAATTGGACCAAGGGTGGACCTGACCAGAGGGTGGAACTACAGCCTAGAGAACACAGGGAAAGCAAGCTAGTTGAATGTGGAAGGAGAATGGGCAGAATGGAACTGAAAGGAACAGGAAAACACCACTAAAAGGAGCATAGATAGCATAGATGAGTCACGAAGCAAAACAAAAGGCAGTAGTTCCCGGGGAGGCCTCAGTTCCCCCACAGCTTCGCACGTCTGGGTTTTGGGTAGCTTTACGGTACCTGAGCACAGGTCTAGGCCTCATAACCACAGTGCTGACATGCAGAATCCCACAGAGGCTTTGTTCTATGAGTCAAACTGTGCCCCGCCAAAATCATATACTGAAGTCCTAACTCCCAGTATCTCAGAATGTGCCCTGATTTGGGAATAGGGTTGTCGTAGATGGAATTAGTTAAAATGAGGTTACGCTGGAGCAAGCAACAAACAGAATAGGCACAGTCTCACTCTTGAGGAACTTACAGGCCAGTGTGGAGATAGGCAAGAAAATAAACAAGGTAACTGATGTGCTCATAAAGAAATCAAGCAGGACAATGCAATGGAGAGTAAAGGTAAAGGGCAAAGGAAATCATCTCTGAGGAGTTAAACTGTTGTTGATACTTAAGTGGGAAAAATAAAAGTAAGAAAGAAAAAAAAGAAAATATAAAAAGGATGGAGGAAAAGAAGAACAGAGAAAGAAATAATGTGTGGAAGACCAGTAGTGTGGAAAGCTCTGAAGAGGAGGCAAAGGCCCAGATAAGGCAGAGGCATGTCTGAAGGCAGGTGAGAGAGGCAGGGGGATGGCAAGGGCTATGCTGGGGAAAGCCCACAGGGCTTCACTCCCTTTGATGGGAGGTGTGGAGGATCCGGAAGAGAATGCCACAGGTGGACTACCAAGCTGCTGGGGCTGGAGGTTGGGAGGAATGCAGGATAAGCCAGAAGGACACCGAGAAGGCTACTGCAAAGTTTCAGGGAGAGGAGCTGGTGACCTATCTTAGGGAGCACTCGTAGTTTTTCTCCTTCTACTAAACTAGGAGCTTCCAGAAAACAAGGACCATACCCACAACAGACAATCAAGAGTTTGTGGAGTGGAACTCTTTAAAGGAGGTGGTCACAGGAGTCCACACGGGTAAAGCAGAGCATTCCTAAGCCATAACTATGTCAATCTAGTGAAGTTTGCCAGGGGGGCCAGCCAGCTTCCAGAGCACACTTTAGAAATCTCGTCTTTCCTTTGAAGAACCACGGTTCAGTTGGCTGTTATCAGTCTCCAGTACCTCTGTTCCTCCATTTCGTAGTTTCCCTGAAAGCCTGAGATGTTCTCCCCTGGCGCTCGGCATCCTTCAAGTGGTATAGGCTCTGTTCCCCAAGGTTCCCAGGTTCCTTCTGTTTCTCTAATCCTTTTTGGCTCAGAACAGTTTCTCTCATTTCTTCCTCAGACTTTTGAGAGATAAATCTGTCAGCAAGTGGAGTTAGGAGCTCTGCTTTTAGCTGGCAGATGCAGGCCCTAAGCCTCTCTCCATCTCTGTGATCTGTGACAGCATCTTGAAGAGAATTTTATCTTAAGCAAAATAGCTGTATCCACTAGGAACTAGTTCTAGAATCCACCAGGCGAGGAAATACACTGGCCTCTTTTTGGAGCACTAGATGGCTTATAATACGATTGGCTATGCTCAGTGGTAGTGACCATGTGATGAACAAGTTAACATCCTGGTGGAGGCAGGTCACACCCCTCTATCCAGTGGTTAGCCAGGGTAGCAGACAGCTGTTACTTCTGCGACCCAGTCTCTACTACTCACTCTCTCTTCTCTGAGTCACTGTAGCCTCCCTGACTCAGTCAGCGACTTCAGGTCTTTGTTGGTGACCAAGGCTAAGCCAGGAAGTGTGTCCATCCACCTGGCAACACAGATGCGTGCGGGAGAGCCACCCAGGCTCTTACTCCAGGTAATTAGGTTCAAGCATCATCATCAGGGTATATCTCTTTCCACCCTTGGGAAAGTGGACTCGCCTGCAGCTTCCACGGGCTACTTTGTGGAATCTGAGAATGAAGCCCATCCTAGAAAATGGAGCTGAGTGGGGGTCTGTCATGAACAGAGTCAAGAAACACCTAAAGCCAGACCTATATCTTGGGATTTTTGACTGTGTGAGCCAATGTCTCTCTCTCCTTCCCCCTTTTCTCTTTGTTAAATATAGGCATTTGGATTATGCTTTTTGTTACTTGAAACCAAGAGTCCTCGTTGATGTGGCCTGTTTTTACAAAAGAGACTATGTGAGAAAATGACCCTCCTGTAAAAGGGTGAGCAACTGCAGGAGCCTAGGGAGAAGCTATAAAGTGTTTATCCTGTGTCAGGGATGATGGAGGTGAGCCCCCACCACACAGCATACTGCACAGGAGCAGGCCAAGGCAAAGGGCTGGACCTGAGAGAGTACTCATTCTTCCACAGCTTCAGAGTCTGCCTGCTGGATAGTCACTTCAGGGTACAAATGTGAACTCTAGACTGAGCCAGTGCACCTGAGGGGCACCACGGTATGAAGTGTGTCAGAGAGCTGAGAATGACGCAACACCCATAAACTTGAAGATGCCTCCTGGGTCCAAGGCAACACTACCAGGAGTGATGCTCCCAGGGTTCAAAATGCTATCCATAAAAAAACACTGATAAGGAAAAGGGATGAGAGACTACTCTAACTTCCAAGGGATGGTCATTCTCACTATGAAAGTATCTTCCAATTACCAAAGGGGCTGCTTCTGGGGGATCTTATCCCGAGTGGGTGGACCAGTCCTGGTGACCATGGCAGGATCACCATCTCAGTGAGATGGGTCTCCTCTTCTTGTGGGTGGGAGCTCCAGAGCTGTGAGGTGCCATCATCACAGCACACGTGCCTGGGTCCTGCACCTCTGCCAAGGACTGCTGTAGGTTTCAAGATAGGCCTTTCTGTTCTCTGCTTTTAAGAGGAGTGTGAATGTGCACATGGGCTATAGCTAATATAGAGAGCCTTTGGTGCTCATAATTACACACATACATCAACTGAGAACTTGAAAAACACCACGTGGTTAAGATACCATCGCTATCCTCAAGCACCTGATACTCTAGCAGAAAAGACGTGCTGCACAGGTGAGAATCCTAAACACAAGTTAGAGGATGATAAATTCCGGAAGTACCCAACAGGTGTACGAATGGGCCACTGCAGAAGGTAGCACCATGGGGGTGGGGCGGTGCTGAGAAAGCGGTGGAGGAGATGACACTCCAGTGCCCACATAGCAAAGCAACCTAGGCTCCCTTGGAGCTTAAGCCACTGGCTCTGGATTGGGAAGGGCCCTGGATAGCACTCAATCTGCAACTTGCTGCCTGTGTGACCGTGTCCAACTACACAGGCTCTCTGCTATACCTGCCTCATCTGCAAGCAGAGATGGTGATGCTCCCTACTTCACTCACTGTGGGTGGGGCAGTGAGGATTAAACTGGGAATGCATGCCCCGCACCCTTTGGGTGCTCATAATTAAGTGATCACATCTGTTCATAGGTGGCTTTCCAGATGAGGAGCAATGACAGTCCCAGAGGGATAAACCAACAGCAAAACAAACCAAACTCCAACATGGTTTAAAGCTTCCCTCTGCTAGAGAACAGAAAGGCCCCCATTCTGACTTCTGAAAGGCAGCTAAGAGGAATGTGAGCTGGGCTGGCAGCTTGGAGGTTGTGAGTAACCACAAGCTGGGTGCCACAGACCTGAGGATTCCCACTCATAACTGACAGAGCCTGTGGCATCCCTAGTAAAGGTGGCCACTGCAAGACTGATGAGACAGAACTCGAGAGAAAGGCTTTGGAGGGTGCACTTCCCATGTCACCTGAGGCCCTGTAATGTAGATTCTTGTGCTCTCTGTCTCACAGACAAAGAGACTAAGGACTGTGGAGGTAAAGACTCCTCCAAGGCCACGATCCTACCCCATAGAAACATCAGGACTGTCCACTCAGGGAGTCTTCCGTGCTGGAATGTCGAATCTGAGCCTAAGACATTGGTTAGCTGGGGGAAGGGAAGGGAGGACATTTTAGGCAGAGCAGATGGCATGTCAAAGGCCCTAGGGGGATAGACTGAAAGATCAGAATGGCCATAGGTTTTGAATACCAACCCCAAAGATCTCATCAAATGCTACCAGTCAGAGTTGCCCAGGAACATCATCTACTTTTTACAGATGAGAAAACGGTCTTAGAAAGTGTCCAAAGTCAAAGAGCCAATGAGTGGTAGAGACAAGATTTACCCCGGCTCTGACTCCGCAAACCATCAACTGCCCACACCTCTCCATTAGACGGCAGAGTGAAACATCCTGCAGTAAAAGGCCAGTGAAGGATGTGGCCGGGACCGAAGCAGGTGGAAATGCAGGCTGTTCTGGTAATGGTGATGCCCTAGCTAAAAGAGGATGCCCCGTCTCTGGCACGTTAACCCGTAGTAGCAACACTGTATTCATCAAAGAAGATAAGAGTATTTCAGACTTGTCATTTGCCGATACCACAACATTCTTGTGAGGAGAGTTCCTCTGGGCATTATGCTTAGAGATAATGAATGAACGACTCTCAAAGCACTGCCATACTCTCCTTGCTGGACAGAAGTGACAGCCCTGCTTAATAGCTCAGCAGCAGGCCTCTGGTGAGTGTGAGCACCACTCTCCCTCCCATGAGACGCTCTGCTCCCCTGGCCTTCCTTTGGCTCCCATCCCACTCTTCAGCACATGTCTGTGCAGGGAGCTTGTGCTGACCAAACTTCCAGTGAAGTAACCATCTTAAATGGTAGACCAGGCCACATCAGCAGGAAGGTGCTCGTTCAGATAATGGCTTGGCTGCTGGGAAAATTTATCTACCTCATGGATAGCACAAAAGTGAGAGGCCCAAGAGTTTCTTAGTAGAAAAAAAGTTTCACATGGTGACGAGGACCCACCAGGGAGGGAATCCCCCATAACCCTCACCAACTGTCTCCCTTTCTAGGGTCTGCCATTCTTCTCTGTGCCATAAACTGGCTAGATTAGAACCATCACCTACTAACTGATTCATGTTCCCTATTAGGCTCAACTAGCTCACCCACTGCTTCAGAGACAGTGGGTTAAGGAAACAGGGTTTGTATCAAATCACCCTGAACCCCTCACTCCAGCTGATAGGAGATGAGCCGGGCCAATCAGCTTTCTTTCGGGGGAATAAACAGAGAAGCAAGTCATGGAGAGGAAGTCATTCAGGTGGGTCAGGGCCAAAGCAAATCAAAGCCATGGGAGGGACTCTGAGAGATGGGAGAAAACATAACTGGGTTGTGGAGCTGTCAGGAGGAAGAGAACACAGCCCCGCACAGAGGGACACATCCACCAGAGCAGCCTAGGGCCCTGCCAACTTCCTGGTTCTAGCTACGGACATCCTTCAGGTAAACGGCTATTTTCTTAAGAAAATCTATCCAATCTAACTAAAACACTTTTCAACCAAGTCCCAAATAGCAGAGGAGAGAGACCATATGCTCTCTAGGGTCTAGAGAGTAAAGCCTGAAGTGGCCAGAGACAAGGAGGGATAAAATTGCTTAGAAATCACCTATTTTATCCTAAAAAGTAACTTGAATTTTCTATGGTATTCCATATCAGTGTTAGCTTCAATATAAAAAAAAAGCATTTCTTCCTCTGAAGCTTCATGTAAAGCTGATGTTCCAGGAAGATGTGCCCTTTCTAGTCTGTAGCCTCATTTCCCACACCCTGACATGTGAGTGGGCAGCCCTACGGGGCACACACCCTGGGGAGGGCCATACTGATCTCCAGCAGCCCTCCTGACTCTGACCTATACACTGTGAACCAGAAAGCTCATTAATGTACAAATGCTGGCTCTCAGGCACCTCAGAGGCAAAGGGTCCCGTCTTCAGTGTGGGCAGTCATGCAGCCACACGCAGCTGCACCTGGCAGTTCCCTCAGAAAGCTGTCACTCATCTGTCACCTACATAAGGTAGGATGCCAATGGCCACAGGCAGTAATGGGAGTGGGGTTGTACAATACAGCAAAGGAACAAGTTTGGGGCCAAATGGAGTCACAGCCTGCCACCAAGCTCTGCTTGAGTGCCTAACAAGAACTACAAGAGAACACACTCAAGACCTGGGGACTTTTGGAAAACCCTTTGCTCTCCAAACAATGGCTGGTTTGTCCTATTGATGACAGGGGGCTTCTCCCCAGCACCTGTACGTACTTCCGCCAGCCCAGGTCACATTTCCACTCCAGTATCCTGTGAACTGAACTTCGGTGTGCACAGAAGCTGTATCATTTCCTCTCTCCAGCTAAAGGGTTTGTCCTCTTGCCCTGCTGCCAACAGCAAAAAACGATGGATGTGGACGATGATAAAACGCGCCCACCAGCAGCAGCAGCCATTCCCAGTACCCAGCCCAGAAGGAAGTTCTTCCTTCCAAACAGCTCTCACAGGAATCCTTCCCTCTCACTGTGCCCTCTGGCAAGTCAACTCACCTCTCCAGGTTCTAGCAAAATGAGGCAATTAGATCACATTGATTGGAAGGTTCTTTCCAGCTTGAAGAATCTATGATTTTAGCTATGCAGTCATTAACAAGAATGAGAAAGGTTTATATGTGGCAACAGAGAGAGAACTTTAACATATTATTAAAGTGAAAAAAAGCAAGTTGAAGAACAATATGCTATGATTCCATTTGGGTAAAATATATGCTTGAATATGCATTAAAAAGTTTTTGAAAGGATACACGAGAAGGTGTTAACGGTGGCTGCGCTCTGGCAAGTGGGATAAGGGGTTGGCAGAAAAGCAGTGTTCAATTTTACATTGTCTTACATGTTTCATCATGTGCACACATCTTTTAAAAATTAATTAATGAAAGGAGAATTTCATGTGTCCTCAGTATCGCCTCCAGGTCCCAGCTCATGCTGGAGTAATAGCTCCAGTGTCTCTCTTGCCTGGCTGTGCAGCCCTACCATGCGTATTGTGCGAAATAGCAAACAAAACCCCTTGATAGTCCCTGTCTAAAAGATCCTCCCAGGCTCAGCCTCCCAAATACCCACTGGCTCCTTCTGGGCAGGACCCCGGGTAGGATCCGGGGCAGTGCATTCACAGCTTCCTCAGCAGCAGTGGTAGTGAGCCTAGGGCAGGGCCATTGTCAGCCAGCTGCCTCCTCCTTGCCAGTCACTGTCTCCTCTGTATGCATAGGCACCAGGATATACAGCGCACACCTTCCTCCCCCAAAGTTGGTCAGTTTTCCCATAGCTTTAAGGTAACTATTTTGGGGTTGGCATCCCCCTCGGCCTAGAAGTAGAGCTGCACAGGATGCTTGTTCCCTGCTTGTTCCCTTCACTGAAATGGAGTCGGGTGGGCCCTCGGCACCCAACAAGCTGTGCTTTAAACCACCTCTCCTCAGGAGATCTGACTGTCTACTCCCAGTCAGATCCCCTGCTGGCTCTTGAGGGCAGCATTCCCTATGGACTTGACCCCTCCCATCCGAAGCTGTGCTATCATTGCACTGACAGCATTTTATTTTTTGGGCTCATGGGATCAATAGCCGTTATAGCAACTCCTAAGCAATAAATGGGAACTATTAGGCATGCTCAATATCTGCCCTAAACCTCATTCAAGGTAGACCAGAGCACTGGAAGCAACATCATCAGTTCTCACAGGGTTAGACAAGGTGGAGAATATGAATGAGCAACTCAGGGTGATAAGACACCTCAGTAATGGAGCACAGAGAAAAACTCCTTTTACCTAGGAATCTAAATGATTCTGAACTGCTCGATTCAAAGCTTAGAGATCACTCAATTAAAAACAAATCAGCTGAAGAGACTTTCAGGCAATAAGAGCTATTTGAGAAAAGAAAAATCTCTCCCACACAGCAGTACTTTCACCTGAGGCAGACAAAATGGAAGACAGAAGTGTCAGGGCAAGGAACGGACACTGCACGACACTGGAGGAACAGAGAGGGTTTCTTTTTGGGCCTCGAATCTGAGAGAAACACACTACAATGTCTTCAGAGGATGGTGGTGACTAGATCATGAGGTTTCTAGACCTCTCACCTCAGATGAAAATGAGAATAAGGGTCTGGAGTTTGGAGGAGTGTAAAGACCACCTTTATTCTCTTAAAGGCTGTATGTGGACAGGGACAGACCTGTGCCTCCAGACAGCAGACCCAGGGCTGTTTAGAATTTCCAAGGATGCGAAACATAACGTTCAAATGATGAGAGCTCTAGAGCAAAGAAATGAGCTATATTCTGAAGTTGTGAGAACGCTCCGGTGAGAAAGATCAAGGTCAGGGGGGCTGTTTGTTGGGGATGCTGTGGCAGAATGTTCTAAACAGTCCGAGGCTGGGCTGCATGACTCCTATGGATCAGAATCCCAGCTTGGCTATAACATTTTCATGGCGTTTGTACAGGTTTAGCAGTCTCTTTGGGACATTGCACCTCAACTGAAGAACTGACAACTCACCATGACAGAGACTTCCCGGCCTGTGCATAACCAACCCAGTGGTGGAGCTGAGCTCGCTCAGCCCGGCACGGAGAAGCGATGAGCTATGATGGCGTTAGAGAAGGTTCCTTCATGGCTGGCTCTGAGCAGAGGCTGTTTGCTTACATGAGCAAAGCAGGCAACCACGTAGGCTGCAAAGCATAATAACTGACACCAATCTACACCTAAGCCTCATGCAGTGTCTAAGCCACAGGATGTTTTCCAGGGGTGCTCTGGCACAGCTACTAGCACAAATGCTTCCCCAGTGCCCAAGGGTTTCACTTTCTTTGCCACAGGATATATGGCTACCCTGACAGTTCTGAGTGGTGGGACTAAAGCTTTAATAGATGCCCCGGAAGACGGCTGGCTCTAACTTCTACTACGCATGTTCTCCAGTGTTCTGTCTCTTCCCATACACACATTAGTGCAGCACAGGAGCCCTCCTCTTCCACCAAGAAATTCAAGGCCTTCCCATCTCCCTAACTCCCTCCCAGCTCCATCTGGACTTCCATCCAAAGTAAGACAAGCTTCTCATGTGAAAAGGCCATAGCCCTGCGGTGGGCTAGGGATAGAGAAAAAGGCTAGCTCATAGCCACTACTCAGAAATACATCTGGAAAAATCAAGACACTGAGAAAGCTGTAACTTGTCAGTTACACATCATCATAAAACCTTACAACATTGATTTAGAAAGGTTCTTACAGAATATCTAGCTGAGTGGCTTTCACACTTAAAGAGATGTTGTTCAAATGGACTCTCCAGCTCAGAAACGAAGCACATTACAGAAACGCAGGGACACTGCTCTGTGTGAGGTGGAAGAAGCCCCCCTGCTCCGCTCCACTAGCCTCCTTTCCCCACTCTACTTCCCCAAAGAGACTCTTGGAGCCAGTGTGCCCTACTACAGTGGGCACACTGTAGTAGGTGGGACGTGCAGCCCCTTGCAGCCCCACAGGACAACAGCAGTCAAGGAGGGCAGCCAGAGCTGACTCTGCCCTGCTGCTGGTAAGGGGCAACTGCATACCTGGGATGCTGTCCAGCCCTGAGCCCTTGCTCAGCTATTTATTATTTCTCCAAATTGCTGACAACTCCTTCTGGTCCCCTTCTGGCAGCAGGGCTTCTCTCTGTCACATAGAAAACCTACCCATTTTCTAAGCAGCTGGCAAATGATCCAGGGAAGGCCCAGTAATGAGCTAAGCACCTCTGGGATTACTGCAAAGTCCCTCTAACTGGCCCTCTCCAAGTGGGCTATGCAGGCTGCAGGCAAAACGGCAGCTGTGAGGAGCTCGTGGCCTTGACAGGGAGCCTGCCCATGATGTCAGTTTGCCTGCTGAACTGTCAACCCAGGGCTACCAATCCAGCCCCTTTGTTGGTCCCCTCACCCGTGTTATCAGCACACCCGCAAACCTGAGTGGGGTCCAGCCGGCCGCTCCCTATGAAGTGCTTTCTGTGGACCTAGTTAGAGACTGCAGAGCAGGCACTGGCTGTTCATTGGAGTTGCTGTGGCAATAGGCTTTTTCCTATAAATGATGTTCCTGACACTCATGGAGAAGCTGCAGGGAGGAGGTACAGAAAGGCAGAGGGAAAGTGGTGTGCAGGAATACCTTTCTCTAAGTGTCCTGAGGTAGCTCATGAGTGTGGCAGTTGAGTGTGCTCACTGCACGGAGGGGCACCTGGGCCAGGGCTGCATGGCTCTGGTGGAGCCAGTCGTCGCCAGAGAACACTGATAAGCATGAGTACAAAGGGGCAACAAGTTCCTGAACCACTAAAGCCCAAAGCATGTCACCCCTTTAAGGTCAGCTACAGCTGTGGGGGCAACCAGTGTCTGGGCCTGGCTGTACCGTGTCTTCTAAAGGCGACAGAGGCAGGGTATGCAGGCCTGCTGCTTCCAGCCAAGCCCCTGCCCACTGACACCCAGGCAGCTGGCACAATGACCTCTCAGGTACCTCAGCCCTGCCCCAAATGGCCTCTGGCTGAAGCCCATGACCCTCAATGCCCTCATAGGCTTAATCCAGGCTCCTCTCTGCTTCTACCCACTAGAGCTGCTTTAGACTTCTGTGCCTTGACTAGGCTAATTCCTAGACTTTCCTTTCAGCTGCTTCTGACACCAACTCCTTCAAGAAGTCTGTCTCCACGGACCAACGGAGCCATTTAGTCACTCTGGGCTTTTATTTACCCCACCATGGTGTACACCCCTCAGTGGTAGAATGTGCCAGTTCCCTGTCCTTTATTTCCACCAGGCTGTCAGCCCCTTGTAAGTTGTAGAGCCTATGTCTCTTGTCACCATATGCTGCTACTGAGCAGATCTGGAGTCCTGCCATGGAGCAGAGCTAACCACCTCCCCACAGGCACCATGCTTTGACTTCCCCCTGGCCAGGCACTGCACAGCTACATGAAGCTGATGTGTTCCTTCCCTTCTCAGAGTAGAAGTCCCAGCTGATCCATGCGGTCACTTCCATGCACATAGGACCTACGCCGGCTCAGGCGTTGTGCTCAGGCATCTCCCTGAGGCAAGAGCACAGCCCTGGCCCAAGGTGGATGAAGGAAGCACAACTCCTGGGACGTACATGAAAAGCAGATCTATTTATCTATTTCTGTCTCGATTGTCCCTTTAAGTGTATTCAGGAGAGGAGGGTGGTCTCCTGTGCCTGGCCAAAAATATGGACAGCCCACTGACTTTCCTGCTAACTTTCAGCACACCATCTCTCTTGGGTACCTGAAATGTCCAGGCACATGCAGTTTCCCAGTCTTTCTACTTCTCCCAACCCTGCTTAGTGGTCCTCATCCCGTTACAACAGAGGTGCACAGAAGGAGCAGATACTAAGGGGGTGCTGGGCACGGGGTTCTGAGACTACCCCCCAACTCCCGATACACACTTCTACCAGGCCTTACCCCTCTCTCTCGGACCCCTGAGAGTTTTGGTGAGCTCTCCCAGCACTGCCTGGTTGGGAGGGCTGCCTCTTCAATTCAGCCGCTAGGAGCCCAGGGGCACACCCACCTCTCTCTGTTGGGCTCTGGCCCCTCCACATGGCCCGTGGCCACCAGGGAGATACCGCCCTCAGAACCCAACAAGCAGTGGGGTGAGGCACGGTATAGAAATTTCTCTGATTAATGTTAGCAATATTAACTGGAATGCAGCCATTGGCACCGTATCTGGTACCAAAGAGTAACTCAATATCTGCTGAATGAGGAATGGTTAAATTGATCGATACAATTAGGTACAACAGAAGGGAATTCTTAATTGGGCCTTAGCTCCAATGTTGGATAACAGTATGTTTCAAGGGGCTCTGGATCAGTTAGGACTAGATTCAGCTACAGAGGACAAAAAACCTACAGTATACTCTATGGAAGGCCTTTCCCTGTCACAAAAGCAGCCACAGGCAGGCAGACTCTGTGTGGTGATAACCCCGTAGTCTGGAGGGGCTCCAGCTCCCTTTACTTGTCTGCTTTAATATCCTGTGTAGCCTCTGTCATCAGGGTCACCTTTCTTTGAGGAAAGGGTGCTGAAACTTCACCGGGTCCACACGTCAGTGATCCAGAGAGAGGCAGGAGGGGAGGACTCCAGCGGAAGGAAGCCTCTTCCATGGCTATACATATCCCTCACACAAGTGTGCGGGGCTAGAATGAGGTCCCGAAGCCAGCCTCAGCTGCAGAGAGGCTAGGCAATGGATGTTAAAAGGAGTCTTTGCCACCCTAAGTAAAACCTGAGTTCTAACATCAGAGAAGAAAGTAAGAACAGATATTGAGTAGGCATCGAGCAGTTTCTCACTGGGCTCATACTGCTCTGTGTTCTATGTTCATGATTCTCATTCAGCTCCAAGGCTGCCCTGGCTGACTGCACATCACAGACTGTTCTGTAGCTAGTCCAAAGTATCCTGATGCACAGTGTTTCCAGGAGGGCCCTGGCAAGCCAAGGCCACGTGACATCACCAGTGTTTTGGTCAGAAACTGGTGTCATTTGCAATCCAGAACACAGGGCCACTGGGAATGAGAGGCCTAGTGTTACACAGGCTGAGTTTCATGCTGTAATCCATCCCTGGGACCCTGGGCAACTCGCTAGACTTTTCTGGAGGCCATTTTCTTAGGCCTTCATACAGGGATCATAGGAGTAAGCTTAGTGACATAGAGTGTCTTGTATGGAAACCAGCTTAGGTCATCTGACAATGAGACATCACTAGAATATCCACAGTGACTCATAGAAATAGTGGCACTCCATTCACAAAGCCAAGAAATCCTTGAATGAAACACAGAATGATGTGATAACAATGAAAGCTACTATGTTGGTCTTACTATGCTGGGTTGTTAATCCTTATAATGATGTTATGAGATAGGAAATGTTAACAGCCCTTCTGTATAGACTGAAGAATAAATGATGCTCAGAAGGGTAAACAGCTTGCCTGAGGAGCACTGCCTAATGCTCTTCTAAAACATCTAGAACAGCTGCACCTGGCTGATTCTCACATGGATGGTTTTCTGTTTCACCGAGCTGATTCAATGCATAAAGACCAGGAATGAGTATAAAACTCAAACCCAAAGCAGATCCGGACTTCAGACAGAGGGTTTTCAATAAACATTGGGGAGAATAAATCTTCCTCGTGCTATTAGGAACAAGAAGAATTCCTAGACCAGTTCTAGTTGATAACCTTTTAGGCCAAAGAGCAACCAACGAAGCCCAAAGGAAACTGCAGCGTTGGTGAGAGGAGGGCCTGGGGTGGGGCTGGAAGGAATCGATGGCTTACAACATGAATGAGAGCACACGGGATCAGTGCCCTTTGGAGGAAGGCTGCATCCCAATGACGGGGTGCTGTCCTGGAAAAAAGGGGTGAGAACAGGCAGGCAGCGGGGTAAGAGAGACAGGATAAATGGCCAGAATGCGAGTGGTCCAAGGGAAGGTGCAGGTGAAAGGGGGGTCTCACGTACCACCATGCTCACCTGAGGGGATATAGGAGGAGAATCAGCCCGAAAGAGCCCAGGCCCTTGGGGAGAAGCTGTCTGTCTTGGGAGCAAATTGCACCCATGGTCTAAAAGCTTTCTCATGGTTACCTCTGAGTAGGGGGCCCCCAGACCTTTTGGGGAATCCACAGGATCCCCCTTTGGAAACTATGTATCTGTTAGGTGGATGTGTGTGCTTCAACCAAACAACAGAGCAAAACAGACTAAATTCAGAGCCAGATATGAGAATACAGCTGTCATTCTATTAAACCAGACATTAGGGATTGGCAAAATTTTAAAACAATGCCACTCTCCTCATTGTTCTTTCTTTTGAAAAATAAATTTTTTTCATTAAAAATGTTATGTATGTTAACATATGATAGGTTTATTACTGTCGTTTGAAATTGTATAAATAAACTTATTAAGTGTTTTATTTTAATTTTCAATATGGTCAGTATTAATAGTTATTACCTATATAAGCAAAAGCTCTTTGGAGTCCTCAATAATTTTTAAGTGTAAACAGGTCCCACACCAAATGGTTTGAGAACCATTGTCTGGGTATTCTTGAACCATCCTCTGAGGCATGTGGGCTGGCTCTCAATTCTGAGCACACCCAGAAACTCAGACCCTAGAGACACTTAGGGCAGCAAGAGAAGTGAGGGAAAAACAATAAGAGAAGAGGGCACAACCTTGCCATGGATTCTCAGTTAATACTTCAAGGACAGGCTGGGGCTCCGACTGCCCAAAGTCCACTTCCATCTTGATTCCACCTTGAACTCTATACTAGAATCATCTATTCCCACTGGATGTGGTCCGGGGCACTTTAATCAGGGACCTGCAAGACCCAGACAAGGCCACTGACAACCTCTCCCTGGACTGGGAAAGTCGATCAGTTGGACAGTAGCAAGCATCCCATCTCCCCTGGTGCCTCCCTGCCTCATGGCTACTTCCTGCTTTGGGGCCACCGTGGTCCTCCCACATGTCCAAGCCCTGCTCTCCACCTTCCTGCCCCTCCTGGGGGTCCAGACAGTCTTTCAGCAAACTCCTTCATATTATGTTAGCCAATCCACACCAGCTGCTGCAACCATCAGCCTTGCCTGTTCCACTCTCATGGCCTTTGCTTATCTTCTGCTCCCCTTCCCCCATGCTCACCCTCAAACATACCATACCGCCTCATACCTCCACTCCTGTGTCCCCCTGGGCTTAATATACTGACTCCTCTGCCTCGGCCCCACCTTCTAGCCAGCGTCAACACACGCCTCCAGATTAGACTCAAACACCATCTTCTCTCGTGAGGAAGAAGCCCCTTTGCCACATGTGCCCCTCCTGGGTTCCTGTCATATACTTCACCTCACCTCATGTCACCTGTAAAACCCATTGCTCCTGGGAGGAGCCTGGTGGAGTCTTCTCAATACCCTT
The DNA here is from genome assembly GCA_030015415.1 of Cynopterus sphinx. NCBI lineage: Eukaryota > Metazoa > Chordata > Mammalia > Chiroptera > Pteropodidae > Cynopterus > Cynopterus sphinx. The sequence goes on along the minus strand of CM057384.1, from coordinate 48,980,232 downwards.
CCTTCAACACAAGTGTTCAACAAGTATTCGTTTCTACATGCCTGACTCACTGAATCTTCTAGGCAAGCTCAGATGCCACCTCTTTCAGGAAGGGTTTCACACGCGGCTTCCTCTGAGCTACTCGACCTCCTACTGACCATGGCTGCTCTCAGCATATGTTGTAATGAGCATCTGTTCATCTCCTCCCTACAGGCGATGAACTGGAAGGCAGGACTTGGGTCTTGCTGATCGCTGCCCACCAGCCCCCCTTTCCCCAGTGCCTGGCCCTATGCATGGCACCACAAGGCAGTTGAGTGCAGGTGATTTGTAGAGTCCTCCTGGCCCCTTGAGCCCAGGGCTGGTCAGTATGGACACTGCAGCTTTTGGACCTGTGCAAAGTATGTAAGGTAATACACAGTTCCTAAGAGAGGAGAGAAACAGCATCTGCTTGGAAGTAGTTGGGAGCGTCGGGAGGCAAACAGGACCACACACACCTTTCCTGTGCCCCTGAAGGACCAAGCTAACAGGAGCAAGTTGCTAAGGCCAGGATCATCCAGCCCAACTGTCCATGCAGCACAGGCACAGGCCTGATGTGCTTAATCATTTGTGGATGACCAGTGATGATCCATACAAGGATTAGCCAAGGATGCTCATTTCACTTCCAGAAAAACTACTAGTGGGTGCTTAAAGGCAGGCTCTGGAAGAGGCAAAATATCTTAGCAGTCCCAAAGCATAATACAACATGTTTACTGCACTGGAGAGGGGTGGGGTGTTCTCCCTGTTTTTGAACATGGGCATAGAACCTAACAACTCTCTCCAAAAGATGACCCCTAAGTCCACTTGTCTGAGAGTTCGTCAGAACAGCGTGAGTGGCCTTTTTATAAGAGGCAGGGCTCACGTGCTTCTACTCAGGCACACAGCTTTATTTATTTCTATCTAAGTTTGTTGGTAAAGGACCTTCTATTTTTCAAACAGAATGGACCTTGGTAATGGTGTTTCAATTCAGGCATTCAACAAATACACTTAAGCAGTATTCACAGAATAAGCTTTTAAAAATGAATCAATACAATTGGGAAGCCTCTCTGATCCTTAACTTTCATCACTCACATCTGAGACCTTGCCTTCTTCCTAGATTTATACTTAGAATGTTTCTCTTCACTCTCGCTCACTTTCTCCTCTTGAGTTTTCAGTCCCAGGACTTCACGTCCTGGCAGTATGGACCCTTCTACTCCTCATTCTTGCAATTCTCTTTCCACATCTCCTGCTGACATCAGCCCTCCTACGTCCCAACTCCCTCTGGTGCTCCCTCTCTTCAGTTAGGAGCAGCCAAAGAGAAGGACAGTGGCAAGGCAACAAAGGACATGCAAATTCCCATCCGTTTTATGTTTGAGTCCTGACCAGTAACTTCCCCCTCCACCCCTCAAAAAGAGAACATTTCTTTCTCTCTTGAGGCTATCGCCAACAAATGAGGTGCTGCTGGGACTTAGATAGAATATCTGCTCTTCGGATATATGCTGCCTTCCTGAAATTTCACGAATTATATTACTATCTGAAATAGTTCATATCTTTTATTGCAAATGATTACAGTTTGAATAATTTTTATGCAAAATATTTTTCAAAGTGTGATTCAACTGATTGTGCAATATGTGTTTTAAAATTAATTTCCACTGAGGTTCTGGGTTCTTCAAAGAAGTCCAAACCATGTGCAGAGCCCAGGGGTCTTAGTGGAAAGAGGCTCTCAGTTCTCTCTGCCAAAAGGCGGAGGAAGCTGGAGGAAGCATGAAGAATGAGAAAGTGGGGCTAAGATAGGATTCAAGGGATAGAGAGGGAAATCTCGGTGTTCCCAGTACCTGAAGGTCACAACTCTGATCAAAGAACCTTTTTTTCAAAGGAGCTGGTATTCTCCACATCTTGAAACAAAGCGTTTGAAACTCAGGACTGCACAAGGAACCACTCACTTTGACTAGTATTAGAAGGACCAATGAACTGGCCATGCACACTCCTGGCTGCCTAACCTCCAGGACTCTCTGCCCAGAGCACAACTCTGGGAGCTGGGCCTGGGAACATGTCTCAGCATTGACTTTCCATGTACCTGCTCCATGATGCCAGGCATATATAGTAACCAACCTCAAAGTCAGTGGTGCTCACCAATCAACTCCTCCAGCCAACAAACTCAACCTGGGGGAAAGCCGGGAAATGCAGACATACAGCCCAACCGTAACTGAATATGCCCTTGGGCACAAAGAGCCAGATTCATGCTCCTCAAAGAAAACTGACTTCTGAAAAATCTGATTTTTGTATTTCAAAATTTGGAACTACGGTGGGACACCAAAATTTGGTCCTTTGTATTAAGTTTCCTGGCTGTTCAATATTTTGTTGTTTGAGACTTTCTTTTAAAAAGATAATCAAAGGAAGTAAGAGGTTTGAAAAAAAGGAAGAGAAAAACTGCTAGACCAAACCTTTTCAACATCCACATCTGCACCCACCTCTTTCATGAAGCCCCCTTGCTACCCAAAATAATTTGAAACAAGTTCTATTCTTATTGTCAACTCTCTGTGAAAATATCAAACCTACTTTTGTTTCTCCTGTCCTTCACACAGATGAATTTTCTTCATGGTTTGTCACCTGCTAGGGATTCTAATTTTAGAACAGTTTCAAAATGCTTGTGGATAGCTGGTTTTGTAGGGATAATATAGCTCATTGTATATGTGGCATATAACTTATTACCTAAGTTAAAAATAATTGCCCCCTTTACTGAAAAAATTAATTAATTCAATATTAAGTACATAAAAGGTTATTTCTAAATGTTTACTAAAAGTTGTAAAAGACTCTTTGGGGAAAGATTTAATTTTTATAGGATGCTACCTAATCTATAGGAGAGGGAATTTGCCTATTATGAGCACCTACGGTATGCCAGGCCCAAAGTGCTTTTATATAGTCCACGCTATTCCACAGACAAAGAGCCTGAGGCTTGGAGCTGCCAAGTCAATGAGCTAGGACTCAAACCCAGACCTGCTTTTCTACACCAAAATGTGATTTTGAAAACTTGATACAAGTTAAATAATAGATGCAAATAAGTATTTCGATGCTTCTACAAATGAATACCTAGATGAGCTAAGACATGAACTCCATCAATGAGAGAAAAAGTAAATCTGTACCCATCAGTATATATTTGCTTTCCAAGCTGTGCAAACGCAAACAGGAAATGTCACAAGTATCGAGGAAATCTACACAGGTTTAACATAAGCCTAATGTTTGGGGGCTTCAAAAGGTATTTTTTAAAAGGTTCTATTTTCAGATCTGTAAAATAGAGCCCAACATATGTAGAGATAGCAAATAAGGAATATCTCATAAATAAAAAAGGCTTGGAGTTAGAAATCCACAGCCCGTAGGTGCTGCTGGGCTGGGTGACATTCTCTAATGTGTTCAAACAAGAAAGGAGCCAAGAATACAAGGACAATGGATGACAGCCACAGCTAGGCACACTGGGCTGAAAGAGTCTAAGAGCAACTTAGAGGATTGACAATAAAGTAGATAAATAAAATGAATTAAAAATTTTTTTAAATCTCATCTGTCCCTGAGCAGCACACACCAATGCAGTACATGCAGGAGCCTTTGGGAGTCAGAGACCCATCTGTACAAGGAATGGGAACACCTTGTAGGAGACAGTGGCCAGTACAATTAGATCCAGCCCTGGCTCTTCCAGAAACCCTAGGTATGTGATGTTGCCTTAGAAAGTTTCAACTGCTCTTATAGAAAATGGAAGGAACATCACTTCTTTACAGACTGCTGTGAGGAGAAAAGAAAATAATTTCTTATGTGTCTTCTGTAGGGCTTGTCAATAGTAGGTGTTAAATGAATTGCAGCTATCATGATAATTACTATTGCCAATAGTTATTTTGTTAAAGAAATTAAGTTCTAAGCACTGAAAAATGAATTAAAGAGTGGGGGTAAGGTCAGAGCCCACGATGGAAGGACCTCTGTAGCACACAGCCAAAACCTTCCTTTAGCTCCACAACCAGAATCTCCACAGCACTTCACTCCTGACAAAGCACTTTCGCAGCATGCTCTGATTTCATCCTGACGACAGCTCTGTGTGGCAGGCATCTCCTCGCTTGAACTTAGAACTCAGAGAGGCTGAAAGGGTGGGCTGGGAGCCTAATTAGAGGTAAGAGGAGTGCCTCGGAATGTGAGAGGTAGGAGAAACACCAAACATGAAGTACTTCAGAGTCCCCCCAGTGGCTCCTCATGCTATTCAAGATTAAAGTCCCAACTCTTAAGTTAGACTCAGGACCCTTCGGTCTAGCCTTATGTCCACTGCTTCCCTCAGGCATCCCATAGTCAGTCATAATCGAGACCACCCTTCCAGAAGATGCCACGACATCCACACCTCTCCACCTCTGCAGGGGCTGTTCCTTGCTCCTGGAGTACCTGCTACCAGGCCTCCCCAAGAGCTCTGCAGCCTTCACAGCCCACCTCACATACAAATGACCAATAAACTCAGGAACAGACTCTCAGCCTCAACACGAATTCAAAACATGCAAATAGGACATGAGATGCATTCTGCCTATCTGGCTGACAAAGACAGAAGGACTGCTGTGCAGCCCCTTTCAAACACTGCTGGGGAGTGTGGGAATCGATGGATCCTCTCTCTGGCAATTTGTATCAGCATTTTTAATGAGTATCTCTTGTCTTAAGGAAACAGGTAAGTGTAGAGAGATGTATATTAAAGGATTCCTACTACAGCATTGTTTATAATGGTAAAAAACTAGTCACTATCAGTAGAAGAGCGGTTAAACAAATTATGTACATCCAAAGAATAAGAAACTTAGCAGATTTTCCAAAAGTAAGATGGAGCATTATACACTGCCAAGGAAGGATGTTCACAATAGAATATCGAGTCTTATGTACATAAAAGTAGTTGAATATATACTGGGAAGGAAGAGGAAAGAGAGAGTGAAAATTCAAAGACTGTCAGGTGTGAGCTACTTATCAAGTTAAGCATCTCCTACAGGAGGCCTGCCTGGTTTGCCCATGCTATTTGGTGCCTCTGTCCCTGGCCTGGACTCCTCCCAGAGCACTTTTCAACGTTGTTGTTGCACTGACTAACACTATCAGGTTCCCCCATCAGACTCTGAGTGGCAGGCAGGGCCTGAATTTTATTCAACATTGTGACGGCAGCCACCAGCACACAGCGTGACACATAAAGAGGAAAGGTAGAGGGGATGGATAAAAGGAAAAGAAATTCCTAGCTGAACAACTCACAACTTTGCCTTGGATAAGTCCTGGCCAGACCACTTCTTAGCACTTCCTCAGGTGCTCTGCCACCGCAGGCGAGGCAGTCTTGTCAGAAACTGGGGCACTGGCTCTCTGCCTGGAGGCAGATCTACTTCCTAACTCAGGCCAGAAATAGCCAGGCCTCATGCCTCTGTGAGTCCCTAGGGTCCCATCAGTGTGGCCAATTCAGGCAGTGAAGCGGCAGAGATATATGCCTGGGCGTGCCAGAATCCAAAGGCCCCAGCCGATGCGCCTCTCAGTCTGAGGTTTACCGCTCGCCCAGCAGACTCAAACCAGCAAGAGTCAGGCAGGGAGTGGCTGTGAGTAGAGTACAAGGTGGGTAGTCAAACACCTCCTTAACCCAGCACACCTGTCTTTTGAGCTCATAACATTGCCAAATCTTAGCTCTCTGTAAGAGGTAGCTAGTTATCCCAGGTACAAAACTTTCCCTTTCAGCAGAGTGGCCCTGAGGAGGGATTGAAAGGGCGGGGCTTGTAAGAAATGGTAGGATAGAAGGGCACAGCACCATGTGGGATGGGTTGGCCAGAACTGCTGGATGGGCTCCTGTGCCTCTGACCCCCGGGGTAGCAAAGGGAAAGGGCGCTCCGGCCCCCACTCTTCGCTCTGAGGCAGGAATGGCAGAAGTGGGTGCGAGTCTGCCTTGAGCATCTCTCCCCTGACATGGCTGGCAACCTGCTCTTGTGCAGAGAAGAGGCCTGGCCACTGTGCCTGCTCCCTGCATCACCCTTCACATGTCAGGACTTGCCCGGGTCTTCCTGCCTCCTTCACCCTGGCTGTCTCAACCCCCACAGACTTCCATGTCTGTCTGGAAGTCACCCTGTCCCAAGGAGTGAGCCTCCCTTTCCCGCTATTTGACCCAACAAGTGCTTATTAGGCATGGACTACAAATCTAGCACTGAGCTGGTGCAACAGGGACCCTGGCAGATAGATGGTCCCTCTGCCCTCCCAGATGTTAGCCAACTCATACCTGCCAAAAGAGCCTGCCTGGACTTCAGTGACACCCACCTTGACTCACATTGCCCATTTCAAAGGGGAAACCATTTCCCAACCAAGTTGGCCTGCACTCACCCACCCCATCTCTCTCAGGCTAAGGCAGCCAAGTCACCCATTGCCCTCCCCTCCCCGCACTGTCCTGCATTGGGACCATTCATCCTGCTCATGCTAACAGCAGTAAGGCACATCACTGGAGAGGGCAGTAATAAGCATTTGCTGAATGCAGTCCCAAAGCCATACTTCTTTACTCTGACTGCTTGGTTTTATCTGTCTCACCTGGTCAAAGTCCTCTGCCTGTCATTCAGGACTCTCTCAGGCAGGCTCCCACACTGCCCAACTCCATTATTTGGTTAGTTGTCTGCTCCCTGGGGCAAAAGTGAGCCTGTACTTCAAGATGGGCAGCCCACACTAGTCCCCTTCATGATCCTACATCTATTGCAGAGCGGCCGAGGTTGTCTCAGCAACATCTAGTGAGCTTCAGACCCATGCCTCTGGGTTCCCCAGCCCTTGGTTCCTTTCCCTCCTCACCATCCCTCTGTGCTCCTCTTTATACACTGTATTAGTTCTCTACTGCTGCAGTAACAAATTACTCCCAACTTGGCAGCTTCAAACAACAGAGGCTGCCTACACTCTTTGGTTCACGGCCCCCTCCTCCATCTTCAAAGCCCACAGTGATAGGTGAGTCCTTTTCAGATCACTCCAACCTTCCCCTTCTGCCCTCCTCTTCTATTTTTAAGACTCTAGTGATTACACCAGGCCCACCCAGATAATCTAGGATTATTCCATCCACAAACTTAATTCCCCTTTGTCACATAAAAACATATTCACATATTCAAGGGGTTATAAAATGGATATCTTTGGGAACCATTATTTCACTAACCACAGAGATGGATGCATTCACATCTTTCAAGCTATAGCCAAAGCCCATGTCCTCTTCTCACTCAATAAACACTTATTTGGGGCCCTTAGGCCTTTAGAAGAATAAGATGATAAAGACAATAAGTTAAAAAATATACTATGGCGGAGGTAGGATGTACAAATGCACACCCTCAAAGTGCCTGTGTCATTGAGCCTGTCAGTGTGCACTGGGCCCAACTTGTTGCAGGGCTGGGGGTCAGAGTGGGTGGCCAGGAGAAGCTGCATTCAGAGTGCCCAGTGCAGGATCCTGAGGGCAGGTTAAGAGGTGAACCGCTCAAAATGTTGGGAAACACAGGGGCGCCAAGAAAGGCAGGAAGCACATGGTATGGGGCAGGGCAGTATGCCAGGAGTGGTTGGTGTCAGGAGATGTTCCCTGTCTGGGGCAAGGAGAGGGAAACTGCCTGGCGCATTGCAGACTCAGGTGCATCTGTGCAGAGTGAGCCTGGGAGGCTGGCCAGAACAGCCAGCGAGTGCAAATAGAGCCCGGAATGGGCAGGCCACACATTCAGGTTCCCTTGCCATTAACTTGCTATTGAAGGAAAGGCTGTTTGTGGCCAAGACTATGCCCTCTACCACCGGTTGCAGTCTGCACACATGTGCATTGCCAGTTTAGGTATCTCTCTAACCCAGACCAATTTCCGTCTAGGATATCTTTGATTATTAATTACTATGTCCATTTGTCCTGAGGGTTTCTTTGGGAACCCAAAGAACCCCTTCTCTGTATGTTAGATCTACACTGTCATCCTCCACATCTATCAGCCACTGGGGATCATGTCCTTTCTCTCCCCAGCTCCACCCCCCCACCCCCACTTATTTCTTGTTCATGACTTCTTTTAATTTCCTTAAGAACATAGATACTACTAGTAAAGCTTCAAAGCTTAAAACAAAAAGGCTGTTTTTACCTTGAGTACTGTTTTTCTCCTTTAGAAGTGCATCATTTATTTTTTATATGCCTTTTACTGCATTTTTAAACTTTCCTTTTCATTCATCCTTACATGACAGAACTCTCTAGGCCTGGAATTTGCCCCCAAAACAGTATGAACAGGTTTCTGTCAGTTCCTTACCATTGCCGAGATTCCTTAGTATCATCCTCTCAGATATTAAGACAACAGGTGATAATGCACATTTATATTTTAAAACTTTGTGATTCATTATGGTGCAAGGGGTAGAGTAGGAATCTTGGGAAATGAGAATCTCAGCAGGGGAACTTTGTCTTTTTGTGGTGTTATGGACTGAATATTTGTGTCCCTCCTGCCCCCATATTCATATGTTGAATCTCTAAACCCTAATGTGGCTGTATTTGGAGAAAGGGCCTCCCAACTGACAGATGTATAAGTGAAAGACAGTTCTAGATGGTTTCAGACTCCAGTCTGGAACCATCTGGAACCATCAAGTAAGTAACTCCCAGCTTTCACATCTTCCCATGCAAGGCCCACAACATGAATAGAGAGATTAGCTGTTCTGTGCCTTATCTGAACTCCTGACTCACAGTACCCATGGTCATGATAAATATGAATTAATTACATTAAATGAGGTCATAAAGGTGGAGATCTGATCAAATAGAATTAGTGTCCTTATAAGAAGAGACATTAGAGAGCTCAGCAATCTCTCTGTGTACACACCTAGGAAAAACCAGTGTATCTGTCGGGGTTCTCCAGAGAAACAGAAGACAGAGCAAGAGACAGAGAGAAAGCGAGATACGACAGATGGGTAGTGCAGCAGCGTTTGAATGAATTGTCTTATGCAATTACAGAGGCCAGGAAGTCCCATGGTCTGCCATCTGAAAGCTGGAAAACCAGGAAAGCGGGTGACATAATTCAATGTGAGTATGAAAGCCAAAGAACTGAACGCCAATGTCCGAGGGCAGGAGAAAATGGATATCTCAGCTCAAGTAAAGAACAAATTTGCCCTTCCTCTACCTTTCTGTTCTGTTCAGGCCTCAAAGGGGTGGATGATGACCAACCTCTTTGGGGAGGGTCATCTTTACCAAGTCCACCAATTCAAATGCTAATCTCTCCTGGAAGCACCTTCACAGACACACCCAGGAATAACGTTTTACCAGCTCTCTGGGCACACTTTAGTAAGCTGACACACAAAATTAACTGTCACACCATGTGAGGACACAAGAAAGGTAGCTGTCCACGAGCCAAAAGGAGAGCTCTCACCAGGAACCAAATTGGCTGGGAACTTGGTCTTGATCTTCCAGCCTCCAGAACTGGGAGAAATAAATTTCTACTGCTGAAGCCACCCAGTCTGTGGTACTCTGTTATAGCAGCCGGAGATTAGCACGTGTGGTTCCTACTCTGTTCGAGTGAGATCGCAGTGTTTTGTGTCCAGTTTTCTGAGTGGTCTGGCCACCACTCCAGATCCAAGGTCTGACTGTGGTCTGCTTCCATCCCCTCTAGTCCTCATCTCTACAAAACACAGAAGATTGTGTAACTTGGTTTTTGCCTTCCTAAGAGTTTCCCTTCTAGAAAGGGGGCCACACTGGCTTGTTCTTCTGACTCTATGTGCATCACACCTAGAGTGCACTGTCACATGTAGGCAGTGTCTCCATGACCAAGAGCAGTGCTGATGGTTGCTTTTTCTCTTTTTTTTCTTCCTCTTCTTTTTAAACTCATTTTGTTTCCTTTCATCCTCCTAGAAATCTTTTTTCTGCTACTTAGTGGGGGAGAGTTTGTGTGCAGGCTTATTCCACCCCTGTATTTTTTTTTTAATTTTATCATGAGCTTCAAGTATACAGTATATTGGTTAGACATTTACATAGTTTATAAAATGATCCCCCTAACTGTTCTTTCTCTCCTCTGGCTTACTGCCTAGCCATTATATTTATGCTACCTGCATTCCCTATGCCATGCTCCCCTTCTCCATGACTACCCATCGACTACTAATATGTACTTCTTTAACCCTTCACCCCTTTCTCTCAGGCCCCTGATATACCTCCCCTCTGGCCGTCACCAGATTATCCTCTATATTTGTGTCTGTTTTTGATTAATTTGTTCTGTTTGTTCCTTAGACTTCATATATAAGTGAAATCATATGGTATTTATCTTTCTCTGATATTTCACTCAGCATAATCCAGGTCATTGCAAATGGTAGGATTTCATTTTTAATGGCTGAGTAATATTCCATTGTCTATATGAACCACATCTTCTGTATCCAATCATCTGTTGATGGGCATTTAGGTTGCTTCTATATCTTGGCTATTATAAATTGTGCTACCATGAATATTGGGGTGCATAGATCCTTATGAATTATTGTTTTGGATTCCTTTGGATAAAAACCCAGGTATTTTATTGTTTTAGATGCAGCTGTAAATGGGATTTTTTTCTTAATTTCTCTTTCTGAAAGTTCATCATGATGCATAAAATTCCATTGACTTCTGAATATTTATTTTGGAACTTGTTACTTTACTGAATTCATTGATCAATTCTAACAGCTTTCTGGTGGAATCTTTAGGGTTCTCTGTATAGTACCATTTCATTGGCAAATAACGAGTGTTTTTACTTCTTCCTTTTCAATTCAGATACCTTTTATTTCTCTTTATGGTCTCATTGCTGTGACTAAGACTTGCAACACAATGTTGAAGGAGTGGTGAAAATGGTCATCTTTGTCTTGTTCTTGATCTTAAAGAAAACACTTTCAGCCTTTCCTCACTGAGTATGATGTTAGCTGTAGGTTTGTTATTTATGGCCTTTATTATGTTGAAGTATGTTTCCTCTATCCCCACTTTGCTGAGAGCTTTTATTATAAATGGATGCTGGATTTTCTCAAACACTTGTTCTGCATCTACTAATATGATCATATGGTTTTTATCTTTCAATTTGTTAATATCGTGTTATCACATTAATTGATTTGCAGATAGTGCACCAACCTTGCATCCCAGGAATAAATCCAACTTGATCATGTGTATGATATTTTTAATGTATTGCTGAATTTAGTTTGCTAATATTTTATTGATTTCTGCATCACTGTTCATAAGAGACATCAGTCTATATGTTTCTTTTTTTTTTTTTTCTTTTTCTTTTTTTTTTTTGGTAATCGTCTGGTTTTGAAATCAAGGTAATGGTCATCTCATAAAAAAAGTTTCGTCTTCTTGAATATTTTAGAATAGTTTGAGAATAATAGGTGATAATTTTTCAAATGTTTGGTAAAATTTGCCTATGAAGCCATCCAGTCTAGGACTTTTGTTTTTTGGGGGTTTTGGTTACTGATTCTATTTCATTGGTGGTAATTGATCAGTTCATATTTTCTGTTTTTTCTTAACTCAGTCTTGGAAGATTGCATGTTTCTAGGGATTGGTCCATTTCTTCCAGATTGTCCACTAACTTGTTGGCGTATAATTGCTTGTAGTATTTTCTATGATCCTATGTATTTCTGTGGAGTCTATAGCTATTTCTCCTCTTTCATTTCTGATTTTATTGTTTTGAGTCCATTTTTTCTCTTGATGAGTCTGAATAAGGGTTTGTCAGTTTGGTTTATCTTTTCAAAAAACCAGCTCTTGGTTTCACTAATCTATGTACTGTTTTTCTAGACTCAGGTAGCGTGATACCTCCTACTTTGTTTTCCTTTCTGAAAATTGCCATGTCTATTCATTTATTTCTGCTCTAATCTTTATTATTTCCTTCCTTCTACTTACTTTAGGCTTTGTTTGCTGTTCTTATTCTAGTTCTTTTAAGTGCAAGGTTAAATAATTGAGTTTTTCTTGTTTCTTGAGGAAGGCCTGTAATGCAAGGAATTTCCCTCGTTGGACTGCTTTTGCAGGGTCCCATAAATTTTGAGTCGTTGTGTTTTCATCTTCATTTGTCTCTAGGTATCTTCTGATTTCTTCCTTGACCTCATTGTTAATCCATTCATTGTTTAGTAGCATGTTATTTAGCCTCCATGTGTTTGTGTATTTTCCATGTAGTTGATTTCTAGTTTCATACATTGTGATCAGAGAAGACAGCTGATATGATTTCAATCTTCTTAAATTTATCGAGACTTGTTTTGTGTCATACTATATCATCTATCCTGGAAAATGTTCCATGTGGACTTAAGAAGAATGTATATTTTGCTGCTTTGGAGTGAAATGCTCTGAAAATATTGTTAAATACATCTGATATAGTGTGTCTTTCAGGCCCATTGTTCCCTTGATTCTTTGCCTGGAAGATCTGTCCATTGGTGTCAATGGGGTGTTAAAGTCTCCTATTATGAGTGTATTACTGTTGATCTCTCCTTTTATGTCAGTCAATAATTGCTTTATGTATGTAGGTGCTCCTATGTTGGGTGTGTATAGGTTCACTAGGGTTATGTCCTCTTGATTTATTGATCCCTTTATCATTATGGAATGCCTTTGTCTCTTATTATAACCTTTGTTTTAAAGTCTATTTTGTCTGATATAAGTATTGCTGCCCCAGCTTTTTTTTCCCCTTTGAGTGAAATATCTCTTCCCATCCCTTTACTTTTAGTCTGTGAGTATCCTTTGATCTGAAGTAGGTCTTTTGTAGACAGTATATGCATAGGTCTTGTTTTCTCATCCATTCAGCTACTGTATGTCTTTTGATTGGAGCATTTAATCCACTTACATTTAAAGCGATTATCCATAGGTACATAGTTAATGCCATTATATTATTTGTATGTTTTTCTTTTTTCTCCCTTCTTTTTTTTTACAGAAGTCCTTTTAACTTTTCTTATAATACTGGCTTGTTATAATGTTGGTGATGAATTCCTTAAGCTTTACCCTGTCCATTTTAATTGAAAATTAAATTGCAATTAAATTTAATTGCTGGGTAGAGTATTCATGGTTGTAGATTCTTGTTTTTCATAACCTTGACTATTTCTTGCCAGTCTCTTCTGGCCTGTAAAGTTTCCACTGAAAAATCAGTAGATATTCTTATGAGGTCCACCCTTGTATTTTTTCCCCTTCTTTAATTCACCCCAACACTTCCACCCCTAACCTATGGATGTTGCCGTTTCCCCTTAAGAACTGGATCTCTGAAGGTAGGGCGTCTCCTCCCAACATGCTAGTAGCATGCACCCAGGGCCAGGTACACCCGGGGTACGGTCCATGGCTCCACCTGGGGTGTGAACCCAGGACCTTCTGAGTGTAAGGTAGAATTGCTAACCACTACACTATGGAGCCACCCCTCACCCCTGTATTTTTATTTTGAAAAATTTGAAACCTGGAAACTAGTAAAATAAATGCCCCCTCAACATTCTTTTGAGCTGAAGCTATTTGACAGTTAGTTGGAATTATGGCACTTCACCCCTAAATACTTCAGCTGCATCTCCTAAAAATAAGGATATTCTGATATTCTCCTATATAAACATAAAACAATGACCACACTCAGTACATGTCACATCAGTAGAATACTAATAGAAAATCTACATTTAATTTTTCCCAATTATCCCAAGAATACCCCCCAATTGAGGGCTCAATTAAGGCTGACATGGCTCTTCTTTAAACTGTTCTTACCTTTCTCTGACCTTGATAGTGCTATGTTTAAAGAGTTCAAGGAACTGTTTTGAAAATATCCCTCAGTTTAGATTTGAATTGTTTCCTCATGATTAGATTCAGGTTAAAATTATTGGTAGAGAAATGACATAGGTGATGTAGTTCCCTTCTCAGTATGTACCATTAGTGGGGATAAGAAATTAAGGTGGAGTCTAATAGACTCACCTTCATAAAAGGTGGCAGATTCTAGAGATAATCACGGCAATGTTTCCCATTCTACATGCTTTTTATAATGTGATGTGACACTCCTCTCAATGGCATATGGTGAAAGTGCTTAGAAGGCTAGATCATAAAATGCCTTGCACTTCTCACTTGCTCTCTTGAGACCCAGCTGCCACGCTGTGAGGAAGCCTAAAAGAGCCCACACTGAGAATCACATGCAAATGTTTTTGCCAACATCAGTACGGACTTAGATTCTTTTTTCTTTTTAATTCAACATGTTATAATCCATTTCTGTCACTACCCGTTTTGTTGCTCAAACAGGGCCGTCCCAATATGGCCAGTGGGACCTCATTCAGCCTGGTTCCTCTGTCCCACAGAGACTCACATACCCTCATCATTTTTTGAAGACTTCCTTACTTTTTCACAAAATAAGATGACCCAGGCTCATCTTGTCAATTTCTTGCTCCATTCTTAGAACGAGCCAGTTTCCAAGAAGCACTGGTTCTTTTCAATAATGAATAGTAGTTAGAAACCAAGACCTAGGTAAGAGGAGTGCTCACTGTTATTTAGGTGTCTTTATTTTTTGGCGTTCTTTCAGTGAATAGAAATAGAAAGAATGTATTTCTTAAAAACCATGAGTCTGTATTGATTCCTCTTAATTCCAAACCAACACCATGGGGCTCTGCCTCTTCTTTCTCCATTCCATATCTATACCTCCATTCCCCTCCAGCAAGAACTCTAGTTCCTCGCAATATTAAAACTCATTTGTTCAACCCTATAATATAGATAAGGTTGAAACTGCCACACCAATTCTACTACTGAAAAAAAAACCCCTACTAAGTTCAAGATTTCTTCCTTAGAATATACACCAATGAGGATGTACAAAGTACTCTGTTCAAAAGTTACCTAGATTTATTTGTGATTAAATGTTTTATTTTGAGATAACTACAGATTTATAGACAGTATTAAGAAATAACATAGAGGCTCCCATGCAGCTTTCACCCATTTTCCCCCAGTGTCAACATCTTGCATCACTGCAGGACAATATCACAACCAGGAAACTGACACCGATATAGTCCACTAGTTTTGCTCAGACTTCACCAGTTTTACATGCACTCATTTGTGCATATTTACTTAGTTTTATACAATTCTATCACACATATAGATGCATATAATCACTATCATTGTCAAAATATGGAACGATGCCGCCACAAGGATCCCTTGTGCTCACTTTTTATAACCATGCCACCTTCCCCTTCATCCCAATTCTCCACTTCCCTCAACCCTGGCAACCACTGAACTGTTCTCCATTGCTATAATATTGTCGTTTCAAGAATGCTATAGAAGTAAAACCACACAATATTTAACCATTGGAGTGAGCTTTTTTCCTCAACATAATTTCCTGGACATTGGTCTAAGATTCATTTTTATATCAATAATTCATTACTTTTTATTGCTAAGTAGGACTCTATATATGAACATACTGTCACTTTTATGGCCCACCTGTTGAACATTTGGGTTGTTTCTAGTTTGGGGCTACTGTGAATAAAGCTGCTATAAACATTTGTTTTGTGTAAATGTAAAATTTTGCTTCTCTGAGATAAATGCCATGAGTGCAATTGCTGAGTTATATGTTAACCCTATGTTCAGTTTTATAAGAAATTATCAAACTATTTCCAGAGTGTTTGTACTATTTTACATTCCTACCAGTAATGTTTGAGTGACCGAGTTTCTCCACATCCTCACCAGCATCTGGAGTTGTCACTATTTTTTATTTTAGCTATCCTGATAGGTGTAATGTGATATCTCATTGTGGGTTTAATTTACATATCTCTAATGGCTAATGTTGTTAAATGTCTTTTCATGTACTTGTGATTTATTTCACTTATCTCTTTGGTTAATTTTTCAAATTGTATTGTTTGTTTTAACTAATTTATTTTTTCCACTGGTGAGTTTTAAGAATTTTCTATATTATCTAGATAATAGCCCTTTGTTATGTGGTTTGCAAATATTTTCTCCCAGTCTGTAGTTCCTCTTCATTTTGTTCACAGGGTCTTTCACAGAACAAATTTTTTATTTTGATGAGGTTTATTATATCAGATTCATCCTAAAATGCATCACACTTTTGGTGGTTTTAGTTCGAATTTCCAGATGTTGTTAGTATACAACAATATGTAATACAATAGATTTTTGTATGTTGATCTCAGGTCTTGTGGCCTTGCTAAAATCATTTATTAGTTCTAGGAGATTTGGGTTTTTTTGTTTGTTTGTTTTGTTTTTAAGTCTTCCTTAGGAGCTTCTATGTAGATGACCATGTCATATACAAATAGGGGTAGTTTTATTTCTTTCTTTCTAATTCATAAGCTTTTAATTTCTTTTTCTTGTCTTACTGCAGTGACTAGTGTCTTACTAGAGGTTTAACTCCAGCACTGTGTTAAGTAAAAGTAATGAGAGCAGATATCCTTGCCTTGTTCCTGGTCTTAGGAGAAAACATTCAGTATTTCATCATTACATATGATCTTAGCCATACACTCTTTGGTACATGCTCTATAATAAGTTAAGGTAGTTCTCTTCTATTCCTAATATTCAGAGAGGTTTTTTGTTTGTTTGTTTGTTTTTTATCATGAATGGGTGTTAATGTTTGTCAATGTTTTCCTATATCAATTATATGATCATATTTTTTATTCCTTAGCTTGTTGATATGGTGGATTTCACTGACTGATTTCAAACATTGATGCATCCTTGCAGACCTGGGATAATCTCCTCTTTATATACACATGGTGCATAAATCTTTTTATACATTGTAGGATTTAGTTAGCAAATATCTTGTTGATGTTTGTGTATAAGTTCATGATATTGGCTGGTGATTTTCATTTGTCTTTGTCTGGTTTGGTAATACTATTTCTGTCAAGGTAATCCTGGCCTCATAAAATAAGTTAGGAAGCTCATCCTGATCTTCTATTTTCTGAAAAAGAGTGTTTAAATTGGTTTTAATCATGCTTTAACTCCTTAGTACAAATTTCCAGAGAAACCATTTGAGCCTGGAATTTATTTTTCTGGAGTTTTAAAATCAGAAAATCAATTTTTTTAGTAGTTACTATTCAGGACTATTCAGGTTATCAGGTTCATCTCGATTTGAATTTTATTAGTTTGTGATTTTTGAGAAATTAGTCCATTTGTTCTATACTGTTGAAGTTATAAGCATAAAGT
This sequence comes from Cynopterus sphinx, assembly GCA_030015415.1. Classification (NCBI taxonomy): domain Eukaryota; kingdom Metazoa; phylum Chordata; class Mammalia; order Chiroptera; family Pteropodidae; genus Cynopterus; species Cynopterus sphinx. The sequence continues at coordinate 48,963,176 of CM057384.1, read as the reverse complement.
TGTTCATAGTATTACCTTATTCTCTTCTAATGGCTTTGGATTCCGCAGGGATACAACCAGCTCCACTGCTCATACTGGTGATTGTGTCTTCTCTTATTTTGTCACTCTTGTTAAAGGTTTATTAATTTTATTAATTTTGTCCAAGAACCAGCTTTTTGTTTAATTCTACTGTTTTCCTGTTCCAATTGCATTGAGTTCTGTTCTTATCTTTATTACTTCCTTCCTTCATTATTATGAAACGTTGTTTATTTTGCTTTTTTCCTAGTTTCTTGATGTAGAAACTTAAATTTAATTTGAAAGTTTTCCTCTTTTCTAAGCATTTACTGCTATAAACTTCCCTTTTAGCCCTGCTCAAGCTGTATCTTAAGTATTCTGATATGCTGATTTCAATTATTTTAAATTTGTTAAAGTTTGTTTTATGATCCATGATATAGTCTATCTGGGTTCCATGGGTGCTTGAAAAAATATGTATTCTGCTATTTTTGGAGTATTCTTTATATGTCAGTTAGATCCTGTTGACTGGTTATGTCATTTAAATCTTTTATATCTTGATGAGTTTCTTGAATAGTACTTCTATCAGTTGCTGAGAAGAGGGTGTTGACATCTCCCTATTATTTGAGATTTGCGTATTTCTTCTATCAGCCCTATCAGTTTTTGTTCAAGTATTTTAAGATTCCATTCTTTGGTGCATACACATTTAGGATTTTTATGTATTCCTGGTGGATTAATCCTTTCATCATCATATGATGTCCTTCTTTGTGTCAAGTAATTTTGGATCCATGTTTACATATCTTTTTTTTGTCCTTTTACTTTAAACTAATGTTACATTTGAATTGAGTTTCTTACAGACAGCAAAGGTAGGTGTGTAGGGGTGTGTGTGTGATATATCTGGCAACCTTGGCCTTTTAATTGGCATATTTAGACCATCTACCTTTGAAGTAATTGTTGACATGTTAGAACTTAAGTCTAACATTTTATTGTATGTTTTCTGTTTGTCCTCTATTTCTCTTTTCTTGCCTTCCTGTGGGTTATTTAAACATTTCATAGGATCCATGTTGATTTATTAGTAGGGTTTTTGAGTATATTGTATCATATAATTTTCTTAATAGTTGCACTGAATATTACCATATACATATGTAACTTACCACAATCTACTGGTATCAGTGTTTTACTACTTTAAGTATAGAAATCCTACTTGCATTTAGATTCTTTTCTTCTCTTTACTTTTGAAAACCTTTGCTTTGAGCATTTTTTTCTCATAAATTTGCCTCACATCAGACAGTGTTACATTTTTTGTTTCAAGCATCATATTTTAAAAACTCATGAGAACATAGTTCATTTATCCATATTTTTACTTTTCCATTGGTCTCTATTATTTTTTCACATTCGAAGATTGTTTCTTATATCATTTTCCTTATGTGTGAAGAACTTATTTTGCCATTCTTTAAGGGTGGATTGGCTAGCAACAAATTCTGTTTTCCAAAATCTAAGAATGTCTTATTTCCTCTTCATTCTTAAAGGATAGTTTTTCTGGGTATTGAATTTGTGGCTAATAGATTTTTTCTTTCAACATCTAAAAAATATGCCATTTCTTTCTCCCTGCCATGGTTTTAAATGAGATCCCACTGTCATTTGAACTGATGTTATCTTTTAACTAATATGTTGATTTTCTGATTGCTTTCAAGATATTTTGTCTCTAGTTTTCAGAAGTCTCATTATTATGAGTCTAGGTATAGATTTCTTTTGGTTTATCTTCTTTGAGATTTGTTCAGCTTCTTGAATCAGAGCCTTCACTGTACTATTTTGGTCTGTTTGGTTCATGTAAGGCCACTGGGGCCCTTGCTGATCCCTGTTGGGGTTGCTTGTGGGGGCAGAAAATGCTTCCCTAGGCTGTGGGGACAGAGTGCTTCCCTACCACCCACTTGTTGTGGTGCAATCCCTCCTGCCAGTGTCAGGCCTCCCAGTGCCTCCAGATAGTAGAAGGGAATCTCTGACCTACAGGACACAAAGAGCACTACTCTGTTTGTGGCAGGATGTCCCCTGCTAGTCCCCTGTTGGTGTTTCCAGGTAAGAGAAAGTACTTTCTGGTCCACAGGACAAAGAGTACTTCTCAGGCCACTGCTTCCCAGCCACCTGGAGTGGAGTCTGTAACTAACTGGACAAAGAGTACTCTCAGTCAAACTGCTTGTGTGGCTCAATCTCCTATTGGTGCTGTTGAGCCACTTGGAGGTCTCTGGGTGGAGGAAAGGAATCTCTGGCCTGCAGGAATAAAAAATACTTCTTGGGGGCACTTGTCAGTGGGGTTCCCACTTGATTTCCTTTTATTGGTGCCATTGGACCTACTCAGTATGGTTGGCAGGACTCCCTCTCAATCTGGTAGAACAATAAGCCTACCTGGGAAATGTCTGCCACTAGGGTAGGGGGTCAGAGAAAATGGCACTGGGTTGCTGTGGTTAGGTGGAGGCTCATGAGGCACCAGGCTATGTTATTTCTCCAGTGGCAGGGTCCCTACCCAGCTTCCTTTTCTCTTCCTACCTTTCAGAGTTCTACTATGGTTGCTTCTGAACTTACTTCCAGGGTTCACAATTGTATTTAGTAGGAATAAGCAGAGAGAGATGAATCTTTCCATCTCACCCAGACTAGTAATCCACCTAAGTTAATATTGTTCCTTCTGTGTGGTGTGGTGTCCATCTGATATATAGCTAAGCTCATTTGTTTGTATGAATTTTTTAAACCCATCTTTGTTTATTTAATTTTTAATCTGTGAAACACAAGCATGGTTCAAAACTCAAACTATATATTAAAAATATACTCAGAGATGTCCCATCCCCTTCCCTGTCTTCCCAGCCCATTTCTGTTCACCCCTATAGGTAATAATCTCACTAGTTTCCGGTTTATTTTTCCTGAGTTTCTTTTTGAAACCTAAGGAGATTACACAGTTTTAACATTTTTTCTTATTTTAGCAGAGGCATGACTTTGGCCTCGGTCAGCAGTTAATCATTCATAGCCCAGTGATTTAAAATCTTCATAATTTGAATGTTTTTCTTATCAAAACCCTTTCAGTGCCTCTCTGATCCCATTTAAACCTGTTCTCTCCATTCTGTTGATATTTCTCAATCTGTTGACTCATTCATCCATTTCTTTTAAATTTATTAATCTGGTTTTTCTGACTTTCTTCATAATTCTTATTCTTCCTTCAATCATTACCATATTTGAGAGCCAATCTAAAAGAAAAAAAGGGTGTTTACCTTAATGGAATAAATGTATTCCTTTAAAGTTGGCTTCAAAATGAATTTCTGTGAAGTGAATCTCATTTTCCAATGAAGTACATTTCAGTACACTGGAAGGAAAGTGTTCATAAGATATAATTGATACTGTATAAGTGCTCCCTATGTTTTTAAGATCACATATTCACGAAAGAAGTGATATATTTTCAAAAACACTGCTGACAAAACATAAAATGTTAACAATTATACTTCTCCACGCTTTTTAAAATGTCACAAAATACAAGTACCAAAAATGAGAACACAACACCATCACAGTTCTGGCAAACGAATCTGTTGCCTCATACACAGTTCCCACATGTGGGCAAACATCCCTGGAGTCTTGGCAATTTAGAACAGTTTCTTCTCACAAAGCTCAGAAACCTTCACATTCACTTTACTCCCAAATATGTTACTGCTGCTTTTGTATCCTTAGAACTTACCAGGCCTCTTTCCAAGCACCCCACCCTGCCTCCTCCACCCACAGATAAAATGCCAGTCATGTCCACTGATGGATACTTGGGTTGGTAAAAACCTGATTCGAAAGCAGTTTCCCTCCAAGTTGGCTAGAAGCTCTTTTTCATTTGCTCATGAGTCATTTATTGAGTATCTACGAAGTGGCAGGTTATATATGAGCCACAGTGACTGGCACAGCGTAAGTATCCTGTGCATACCATTATTCTTGGTGAGGTAAAGTCACCAGCTAAGAATCAACAACCAGGAGTTAATTAGCAGATTCTGCCATATTTCTATTTATTTTACTGATAACTGGTTTTCTCATTAGATGGCACTAGCATATCCAAAATATTTGGCAAGTCTGACCATTTTAACAAGAGACAACAAAACAACCTATATTCCTCCCGGGACAACAGCAGAAAGCATGGAATCCTACAGGTTTTCATGGCAATATTCCTTAGAGAGAACCTGTAACAACAGTACATGAATTCATTATATTCAAAGCATTTCAAATAAAATATGGAGCACTGTATTTTAGAAGCCCTTACCTAAGCCATTTAACTTGAGTAAATAACCTAACTTCCCTGTGCTTGACTTTAAAATCTGGGATTGAAGGATTCAATGGAGTATGGGGACTGTCACTAAAGATAAGGAGATTATTGGGGACAACTGCTCTCATCTAGGTAAAAGATGATACAGCAATGACGATGAAGAGGAGGAGACAGTTTTTAACTTGTTCAGAAGTATGAGAATAAAGTGAATGTAGGAAATACAGAGATATGGAGAGAAAAGACCCCAGCAGACATTGAGTCTTTTAACACGGGGGACAAGCAGGGCCATGAACTGCACATTTCCAGGGGAAGATGATAGTCCAAAGTGATGGTGAACTGTCCACATGGAACCACCTCCACATGTGACCTCGTATAGCTCTTGGCACTCCTGCCACTGGACAGGCCCAATGGCACAGGCACGAACTCCCTAACCTCTAACTCTTGACTTTTTTCTCCTGAATCAATGACCCACTTTTGTTCCTAAGGTTTTTTCTGGATTAGACTTTACTATGAACACTTTTATTGATCTTGAAAACAGGAACAAAACTATAGATAAACCCTATATCTAAAAGTATTTGTGCAAAGTACAGGCTGCCTTGAGAGAGACAATCCAGAGCAGCTAAGAGCAACTCAGACAAGCATTTCACAAGTGCAAGAGATGGCATCAGACTATACAGAGAGGACACAGTCTGGACACAGAACAGGCAGGGCAGCATGGCTACTTCTGCAGGGCCATTTCCATTTCTGATGCATATCTGCCTGTTCTTTACAAAGTTAAACACATCACAGCTTGAACGGTGGAGGTTGGACTAAAGATCCTGAAATTGGCCAGCCCTCGGTGTAAATCCTAGTTCCACCATTTATGAGACTGGTGGCCTCATATAAGCTTCTTGTAGTTTCTGAGGTCCCAAGTCCTCAACTGTCCATTGGGAATGACACTATCCACATTTCAAGACCTGTGTCATGGCAGATAAAGCCTCACGGGAAGTGCCTGATTCTTAGGCACCTGACAAGAGGCAGCTACAGGTGGCCCCTTGAAAGCTCATGTAAAGAGCAGTGAGGCCATAGCTTTCTGTTCAGCAGTCGTGGCTGCCAGGATCAGCAGAGGCCAGTGAAGGGGCATGGACAACCAGAAGGTCTTATCACCGTGTTCCAGCCAGACCCGGCTCTGTGGATTAGTTCCTTTGGTTGGCCAACCTAAACAGGCCTAAGCTGAACAGCCATCTTGCACCCTGAATCAACAGGAAAGGGACTGAGTGTGTTTGAGGTCTCTCTGAGCTCAGACAATGAAGTCTTCCCTCCTCAACTCTCATTCTGCCAATACCACTGGTAACATTGGTGAGGCATGCAGTGAATAATGGACTTGAAAGAACAAACAAATGAAGCGAGGCAGGGAGAGGGCTTCAGGATACAAAGAGAAAAAAGACAAACCTTTTATATAATGCACTTGAGTAATTACCAGGTCTCATTCAGGCATTACAGGAAAAGGAGGCAGTGCTGTGGTCCTGGACCAGCTCCAGAATAATTTCTCTTCTAGAGAAGATGATAGGTCTGTGTAGCCTCCATCAGGTCTCTGAATATCCCTAAAATGCCTGGCAACCCCTGATGGTCAAAGTGATGGGAAATAGCCAGAGGAAATACGTAAATGTGCTCATATGATTGTGGCTACTTATGAAGAGCTGTGTCTGAGGAAGCACAAATAAAAGCTACCCCAGGATTATGACTCTCTTCGCGGTGCTGACTAGAAGGTAGAGGCATAGTAGCCCCCTATCAAGAAAATACATGCCAAACCCAAGAGCTCAAACATGCTAGAACACACCTGGCTTTAGGATGAAGGAGAGAGGGCGTGAGGTGAGGCCTGAGTTGGAGATGAGAAGCAACCTACCTCAAGCAGATCACAGCCCAGGGACAGAGGCAGTGGTGATGGGGCAGCATTCTTACCTATCATTCACCTGAGGGATGTCTCATTTGGCCTCAAGGTTTTAGAAATAGGGATGAAAACCTGGGCTCTCCAAAGAAACAAGGTACTGGAACTAAGTCGGCCCAAGGGAAAGGCCCATTTGACCTGGAGTTCCTGACAATTTAGGAGACAGTGGGTCTAAATCTGGGATTGCCTGGGGCCTCACAGAGGAGTCCAAGGAATCTGGGCTTTTACCCAAGGTTCTAAAACAGTGTTTCTCAAATGCTTAGAATCACTTTGGGGCTGGTTAAAATGTTGATCTGAGGGTCTCACTTGAACCAGGCCTCTCCAGAGGAAACCTGCACTGTGAACAGGCATCGCAGTGATGACGAGGCCCACAGTTACTCTGTAGTGGGGTCTCCCTACCTTGACATTTTGTGTGGGATAATTCCTTGCTGTGGGGTCATCCTGGGCATGACAGGATATTCAGTAGCATCCAGACCTCCATCCACTAGATGCCAATAGCACCTTCCCCCAGTAAGGACAGTCAGCATGTCTGGAGGGAAAAGTGGCCCATGTTGAGAACCACTGCTCTATAATGAGAGGACAGCTTAAGAGCAATAAATAGTTTAAGAACACATTTCTGAGAAATGCTTTTAATAAGGAAAAATAGGCCCCAGTGCACCTAAAGATCACAATGGGCCCCTGCCTGCTCCCCCAGGGCTCTTCCATGGGAGGAGAGCCACGATTTAAAGATGCAGAGGTGATTCCTGCCCTGTGCTTCCAAGAGTGAGATTCCCCAAGAGTCCTTGACCTAGATGGTCTCTGGGGGCAGTGGGATGCTTACACAGAAGCGCTGCATCCAACAGAGCGAAGGAGGGCACGGAACCAGCAGAGAGCAAAAAGGAGTGGCCTGGCCCTATAAAAATAAGGACAGGAGAACTGAGGCCCAGGCAAGCTAAGCCATTCAGAAAATGGTAAGGACAAAAAAAGCGGGGTGGGGAGGGGGGCACTTTTAAAATGAGATTATGCATGACAGGAACAAGAAGGGGGTTTATATTGGGGTGAAAGGTGTTTAGTTAACAGATGATGGAGAGAAAAACTAAACTCCCATTTTCTATCAAAGAGAACAATCTTAAGACTGAAAAGGTTGAATCAAACACTGATATGAGGGAATTGAAATGAAGGCGAGGGGGAGAGATTGTGATTGTGAGAGAACATCCAGTCATACTAAATAAAGTCAAATCTCCTGATCCAGATGAATCACATAGCAGCTCTGAATTAACTTACAGAACAGATTTGCTCACTGCTGGCAATCTCAAGAATGCAGATAAAATGGGAAGATGCCCAAGACAAGACAATGTCCAATTTAGCAAAGGAAGAAAAGGTATTTTTGCAAAGTACATATAGTTGGTGACCCAGACACAAACCCCGACAGAATTCTATAAAACTAAGTACTTAGAAACACAGCCCAGGAAGACAGAAAACAGTCAGGCAGACCCACCCCCCACTTCTATCATAAAGTGATGGGGGGACCCTTCCTAGAGTAATTGGGAGACTGCCTAGAGCAAAGGGAATACTCCTAAAGTGATGCGGACACCACCTAGAGTGATGGAGGACACCGCTTACAGTGACAACACCTACAGAGTGATGGGGACACCGCCTAGAGTGATGGAGGATACAATGGGAAGACTACATAGTGAGAGTCTGTCTAAGTGGACCAAACGGCAGAAGGGAGCTAGAGCAGTACTCCTAATGAGGGAAGGCTCGAGAATGAAGACTAATGGCTTGACCATAAAGTGTGCCATCTTCTTTCCTGCTCAGCATCATTACTGATGACTGGAGGAGGGAGAGGCAGCATGTGATCAAACACACAGGTGATGTTAGCTCAGAGGAAGACCAAATACGTTGGATGAATAACAGAATCAGAATCCAAACATATCTTGAAAAGCTGAACAGCCATGTCCATTCCAATGAGACGAAGGGACCTGATTAAGGTCCTGTGCTCGGGTCAAAAATCCCTGGCCACATGCATACAGAATGGAGAGAATGTGGCTTCCTGGCAGTGTACACACGGTGACCAAGGGACCTAAACGCAAGTGCAGCAAAGCTGCCAAACACAACCAAAGGCAGCGTAGCAACCCTGCCGGGGAGAAACAACCCCACAAATGGACCAACGAGCCTCGTCCTGCCCCATCCAATCAAACCCACCTACTGGCGTCAGTTCCAGAGGACCATGGAGACAGGGACAAACTTACAGCTACCAAAAGGAGAACTGTCAGATTACTTCCTGTGAGGAATGTCAGAGAATTGGGGATGACAGTCAAGTGGGGAGGATGGGGGAGCACGAGAGGGTGGTGGTGAGTCTTCACCTCTCTGATGAACCACACAGGTTTTGCTGCGTGGCTCTGTGACAGCTGTTACGACTCAGCATGTAAGCAGAACCAGCAAGTCATAGTTACACGCAGGACACCTGGGCTGACCCCAATGTAGAGAACTGCAGTTGTCCATTACAGGGATGGATGACCTCAGGAGGAAGGAACACGACCATACAGTTATCTACACACATGGCAGTAGGCATGGCAAGGTGTTCTCTCATTCAGTCCTTTTTAGTCCAATGAGGTTATTGTTATTATTTCTGAAGAACATGAAATCTAGACTCAGAAGAGTTAACTAATTTGCCTAAGGTCACACAGTTAAGGCTGACAGAAGGCTGTGATGGCACAGGTGTTAGGGGGGACTCACTAACCCTTTTTGTTGGTACATAGTTCTGAAGAGAAATTTGGATGTATTCATTAAAATTAATTGTGAAAGATTAAACATAACCTAAATGTCCATTAACAGGAAAACAAATAAATAATGGTAATCCCCATCATGCAGTAATTAAAAGGAAAACAGTAGATCTGATGTGCAGAGAACTAAATGAGCATAATTGTCCAAAACATACTTAGGTGCAAGAAGCAAGTTAGAAAATAATAAATTACAACTCCATTTGCAAAAAACAAACCACGACTGTGTTCTTCGCATGTATGAGACTGATATTCACAGGGGATGGACAGAGCACACCTACCAGAGTTTCTTCTGGAGAGTCTAAGCCATACTTTGCATGCTTTTGTAGAGCTTCAACTTCTTACAAACATGCATTACACCTGAAATTAATTTAACAGATGGAAAGGAAAATAGCCAATGCCAATGAAAGGAAGGAAGCCCAGTACCATCATACACTGCTGGTAGAGACGTGAAGAGCTACAAACCTTACTGCATGACAATCTAGCAATGTGTGACCACAAGCCTGAAGGATAGACACAATCTACGACCCAGTAAGAGCAATTCTAAATATTTTTAGTAATAATTGAATTCAGGTAGCGATAAAGGTGGCCAAAGAATACCACCTCCCTTTTTTCTCCAATAAGAATCGCTTAAAGCAACTTCACACTGCAATGATAGGGAATTGGTAAAGTTATGGCACAGTCATAAGTAGGGATAGTATGCAACTAATTAATTAAGTATAGAAATAGATTTGATGTAGAAAGACGGTCCATAATATATTGAGTTTTTTAAAGCTTACCAAATGACATGGATGGTTATAATCCATTTTTGAAAGTATTATATACGTGTGACTACCACTGCCACAACAGAAATGGTCTGGCCTGCATCTGCCAAGATGTTAACCATGGTTGCCTCTCCAGTTGGAGCGCTGATTTAGCAAACTGCACTTTATTCCTGGGGCTTAGCTCCAATTTTTTTTTTTTTTAATGTGAACATGTGTTACCTAAGCAAGAAGTATAAGCGATTTTTAAAAGGGCAATGCTGCCCCATGGATAGATACGCTTAAAGCAGACTGCTGGGTAATTCCCGAGATGCCCAGTGCTGAGGCAGAGGTTTCTGGGCAGAGAGATTCTGGCTACCCTGCTGGCACCGAGCAACACGCAGTTACATGCAGAGCATCACCTCCATCTACGTGCATGCACCCCAGCCTCACTCTGCTGCTGGCTGTTCCGCGCTGTCATCTCCCTTAACTGCCGAGCCACTATTTCAGGCATCTATCAAACACTGAGCTCACCCTGGGGACAAAATAGCAAGTTAGGTTATGTGGCAGCCTGGCATGGAGGGGGCAGTGGGAAGTGGTCATAGAAGGCCTCTAGGGTGATCTGAGTGTCCAGGAAGAGGCCATGTGGCCAGACGGCATGCTAGGTCTGGCTGGAGAAAAGCAAGGCATGCATGCAAGTCAATGCTGAGGAATCCTAGTTTTCTCTTGAATGAGCAGGGAATCACTGGTAGGCTTTAGGGATCATAAGTGGAGGGTCTGACCAATGCAACACCAACAGGGAGGTGATGGCTACCATTCAAGAGAGAGATTAGCAAGCCACTGCCATTGTGGAAGGAGGACAAAGGAAAATCAGGAGCCTTAAGCTCAATGACCTGGATAGGACTTGGCCACCAGTGCAGTAAGGTGGCAGAACACCAGTAGAGAGAGGCCACAGGGTAATTTTGGAATCCCTTCTCAGCATTTTGCCACCACGGTGGCCAAAGAGTAAAAGAAAGACTCAGCAGAATTCACCTGGTCAAACTGAGCTGATTGAGGCTGGACAGGGAAGAGCTGAGAAAGAAAGGGTGGTGTGCAGGGAAATGCCATGGAGTCCCTATTTAATTAAAATTATTATTTAATTGGGTCTTTTCCAGCAGAGATAGGTGGTACGCACTTATTTAGGAGACCTAATGTGCTGGAGGAAAACCAACAGACAATGACCCTGGAGCAGGAACTGCTGCATGTTAATGCAGCTGCTGCCAGGAGTAGTGCGGAGACCATTTCAAGAGAAGATAGTGATTGAGCTTGCGCTTAAAAGGACCCTGGAACCAATAACAGAGGGAATGACACAAATCAGCAGCCATGAACAGCTGCCTCACCACTGTGATTCAACCCTGGCCTTGCATGATAATTTCCTGTCTCCTAACACAGGATACAGTTGGCTTTCCCTGCAGTAGTTACCTTTACTTCTCCGGACCAGGTTCAATAGAATGAAGGAGAAAAATGACAATAAGAAACTAAAGAATTTTTGTAATATGTCGCTGGCCTAAGAAAAGGGGGTAGGGTCTGTTCTCAGTGACGAAAGACTTAATAGCCTGAGAACTAATGGCAACTTGGTGACTCTGGTGGATACTGACTTATACTAGTAACAAACAAACAAATGAAAACCCTAGAAAAAGATATTTTTTAGGAAATTGGAGAAATCAATGTTAATTCTCTGAGGCAAGATAACAATACTGTAGTTATGTCAGAAAATGTCCATACTTTTTAGAGACACATTTCAAAGGATGTATGGAAAAGGTCATGGTCACTGGGATTTGCTGTAAAGTGCTAAAGCAACGAACAAAAAAAGGAGAATGGGATAGATATGAAGAAATGTGGCAAAATCAAGTCTGGAGATAGAAACAGAAGGTTCATTTTACTACTGTACCATTCTACTTACAATAAATTCAGTTGTAGATCATTTTAATAAAGTTTCAAACAATACCCTGAGTAGCTGATGAACAACTGATTCCCTGAATGTAGCCTGCCAGGGACTATGAACAGCAAACTCTGCCTGCTCTCTACAACCCCAGCTCATTCACACAACAACTCCTGCCTATTTCAAAGCCTGTTTCTTTACCTATAAAGTGGGGAGGGTAACAGTTCTTACCTTGTAAGATGGTTTTGAGGATGTAATGAATGAGTACATGTCATACATTGAGAATACACCTGGCACTTTCACAGCAAGGCCTGAGACAAGGGCGGTTGGTTTTTTATCACCTAGATCACTGGGTTCTTTGAAGGATAAAGGAGGCAGCCCAGGTAAGATGCTTGGCCAGTGCTTTTCAAGTGGGGGGCACTCAGCCAATGTTAGCTAGTGATCACCAAAAACACCAGCTTTGGAGACAGAGGTAGAGTTTGTTAGCAATATTTTATCCATTTAATTCTCAAAAACTATCTTACAAAAAGAGAACTACTATTGTTCCTATTTTATAGATGTAGATTCAGAAAGAACTGCCTAAGTCTTAGATCTGAAGTTTAGTAGCTGTGTAACTTTATACCATCTCAACCTCTTTAAGTGTCCTCATTTTTGTTTGAGATAACCACTCCTCCCCCACTCCCCACCCCAACTGCCATAAAACGTAAGTGACATAACTTAGGTATGTGAAGCAAAGAGGAGGTGTAGCACCAGTTTGGCAGGTTCCCTGGCTCAGACATCTATTCCAGAAAAGCCTGGCCACAAGGCCCAGGAAAGCCACAGCCTCTCCAAATGGGCAACAGAGGCTGCAGACTCTGCTCCCTCTTCACCTGAGAGGTTACTGTGAGATACACGAGAGGATTTCTGCAAAGACTGTGGAGTAAAGAAACAGATCTTTAGCAAACAAACCAGAAGCAATACACAGAGTAGAGGTAGATAAGTTGTGGTGGTGGAGCCAATGAGATGGAGGTGGAGGTGAAGGTAATAAGAGGTGGTAAATGTGATGGTGACGGTGGAGGTGGACATAGAGGTGAAAATGAGGATGGTGGGGGTGAGAGGGGTGGAGGTGGTGGGGGTAGAGGTGAACATGATAGAAGTGATGGTGAGAGTGGAGATGATGGTGCCAGTGGAGGTAAAGTTGGCAGTGACGGTGGACGTAGAGGTGACGGTGATGGTGGAAGTGGAGGTGAAAGTAGAAATGACGGTGGAAACGGCAGTGGAGGAGTTGGAGCTTGGGACAGAGGTGAGGTGATGCCAACAGAGGTGGAGGTATTGCTGGTAGTGGAAGCCAAGACTTAAAAGCATCTAACTCTAGAGCCTGTAATTAACCACTACTCTGACTCTACAGTAGAAAGACTATAAGACTCGTGGACAGGCAAACGGCAAGGAACTAGAGTTCTGGTAATGCTACTAACTAGGGACAATGAGGGACAGTAACAGTTATGCTGTTTATGTGGCCGCTAGTAGTAAGGCAGCTATCATCTATACTGTGAGGTATTACAATAGACTAGATTCTACGTTACGTTCTTTATTATCTTGAAAGTGTAATGATTATCCTCACCCTGTAAGTGACTTGCTCACACCTAAGAAGCCAGGAGGTGGTGACGCTGTAATTCAAACCCAGGTCTCTTCAGATCTGAAAACTTCCTTACCAAGTGCGTACTCACTGGGCTGCCTTTAGGGCCCATTTTCTTATCTGTGAAAATAACCGAATTGGAACAATGGTTTTTGGTTGATTTCCTCCTGCTTCACTGATCACCCTGATCAAAGGCCCTGGGTCCCATTGGCACAGGCAAAAAAAACTATTCTTGCTAGGAAAGGCCATTCTAAATCTCTAAGTAATATGCTCTTTCACTTCTAGGACAGAGCTGAGAAGATACCAAATACCCCTTTTTATGCTGGTACCATTACCAGAAAGAGCTACTAGTCAGGTAACAGGGACACCGGTATCCTTTAGTTCACCTGGCAAAGAACTTCCAGAGTGAATCACCTTCTGAACTCCTTTGGGCTCAGATCTTTACAAACTCAGTAGGTAACAAACTGCTCCCCACAATGATCAGGAGGCAGACTCCTTCCCCACTTGGGCCAATTTCTTGCTGCATTGTTTTCAGGTCAGTGTTACCTGTTCCTTTCTCTGAATTCCCACTGCTCTGACAGCTTCTCTCTGTGGGCATGTCACACTGGGAATACTTGCTTTGTCTGTTTTGCATCCTAAATGGCAAGCCCCTCTGACTCTGTGGTACCGACTCTGGGCCTGACACAAATCAAGCCTCCCCACACTCAGAAATGTCTGTTGGCCATTCATAACGGTTGGCTGTCCACCTTCCGAGCCAGAGCATGGCATCTCTGAGAACATTCCTGCCAGGTAAAGCCAGCCCTTACCAAATGCATACCCTCCTGCCACCTTTGGGACTGGCTTCCCCCAGGACCCCCTCAGAGACACATTATGAATTTTCCTCCTCCCATAAAAAGGCTCAAGTGACTCCCTCTTAAAATACCAATGTTCTCTCTTTGAGCGATGAGACTTCTTGAAAGAGTGGCCTACACCTGCTTCCTCCACTTCCCTCCTTCACTGTGGATCCAAATAACCCTACACGTACCACGGCTTCAGTCTCTACTGTAGTCCTGACAAGGGTCCCTCAACACGACTCACATATCCTTTAAAGCAATTAAGAGGCATCTTCTCAATCCTAGTCCTCTCTGACCTACAGCCTTGACACTGTCAACCACGTTCTCCTGAAGCTTTGCTTCCTGAGCCAATTTAGGAGGTGGCATGGTGTGAGGGAACGAGTGGAGACTGGAGCTCTGGCTTCATCCAGCAGCAGCTTGTTCTGATTCCCAGATTCTTTTATTGTACGATGTGTAATAAAGTCCACCTTGCAGGGCTGCTGCAAAGATTTGTGATAAGAGCCTAGCACACAGCAAATGAACACAAAAATCACAGCCACTGTCAGCTTATAGGGCACAAAACTCTAAGTCTACACTTCTCAGTTGTCTGCTGGTCATCTCTACCTCATATGTGCATGTTTAGAATTAAACTGGTGACCTTACTCAAGTGTAGTGGCTCTCTTGAATTTTTCTCCAAATTATCCAGACATTCAAGCTCCAATCTCTCTCCAGCTTAAAGGCTTTCGAGAACTCCCAACACTATCCCAAAGGAAGGCCACACTTGTCTCCCAGTCACCCAAGGCCCCTCACAATCTGACCCCAACCTATTTTTACAGCTCCACCACCCACTGCCAACTGTCACATGGAACACCTGAGGTCTCCATCCAGAAACCCCACTTTCTCCCTGTCCTGCTCATTCTCCAAACACAGCTGCCACCAAAAAGCCTTCCCAGAAGCCCCACTGGGTCACTGCTTCCTGCTTGTGCATACACACTTTCCTTTCATTATTCTTGCAAACACTTCCCAAGCACCTATTCTATGCCAGACATCCAGGCCATGGTGCTGAATCACCCTGATGAATCAGACCAGTGAAGACTTTGAGCTCCCAGACCTTCACAGTCTGGAAGGGGAGAAAGCCACAGCCACCAACAGCCACAAGACAGTGTGTCAGGTGCTACAACACATGACAGGGACACGGGCCCTACAGGTGTGCAGGAGAGAGTGGCAGGTGATTCTACTAGTGGCTGAGGGCAGGCCTGCCTTCCTCAGCTGCATACTATTTTCTATTAAGTATAACATGCTGGCAGAAAATTGTAAAACCCTTCAAGCACAGCTTGATGGATTCTCCCCTGTGTAACTAGCACCCAGATCGAAAAAGGGAAGCTCACCCCACCCCAAAAAGGCCCCTGCATGTTCCCTTGGTGCCACTACTCCCCTCAAGGGGTAATTCCAATTGCTGACACCACAGATCAGCTTTGCTCTGTTTGAACCCATCTGATGTACACATGTTCTTCTCAGTCGGTCCTTTTGCTCAATATTCTGTTGGTGAGAGTTATCCACATCGCTGTCTGTGGCTGCAGCTTGTTCATTGTCATTCCTGTACAAGCCTCCACTGTGATGACTCTTACCAAATGCATGCCCTCCTATCCTGCTATTGACAGTGTGGGGTTATTATGAATGTTGCGGTGATGATCATCCCACAGCATTCCTTTTGGTGAAGGGGCACACTTCTGTAAGGTACACCATTTCCAGGTCAGAGGGTATGCCTACATTTAGCTTCAACAGACACTGAATAACAGTTCTAAGGTGACTCTGCCCATTTACACCCCCACCGGCAGTGTCTGAGAGCTTGGCTTAAACCATAGCCTTGCCAGCCACCTGGTGGTATCCATTGTTCTCATGTCAGTCGTTCTACTGAGCACGTATGGCCTTGTGCCTGTGACAACATTTCTTCATGTTTGTAAGGCTGGGCCTTTTCACATGTTCCTGACACCCCCAGGGACACCAGGCACAGAGCTGTTTAGTGCTGTCACTGAGGAGGCTGCAGTCTTGGTAGGATCACATGACAATCATTCCTTAAGAAAAGAAACCCAGGGTAGAAGCAAAGAGTAAAACAGGAGGCAGGGCTGGCTGCTCACATGTCAATGCTGGGATGGCACTGTGCACTGACAGGCAAGAAGTAAGATCTACTTTCTGGGGGAAAGAGCCCCAAATCCAGGAAGAACACACATATTTCCAAATTTCTCCCTTTCTCTCGGCCTCAGTCTTTGAAGTGAGATCCCAAAAATGCCCTCATAACTTTGTAAGTGCTGAGTTTAGAAAAAATGAGACCATTTTTAAGAGCTGGAAGGTCCTCTGGTCACAGGCAGCTGGACTTCATGCATCATACCATCAGGAGGCCTAATCTCACCCCTCCTCCCAAAATGGATTGTGAACTTTGTGAGGCAAGAACCACAACTGTCTGAACCACCTCTTGGCATTTAGTAGAATTAAATAAATGTGAAATTAATGAATGGCTATGCATTTATTAAAGAAGAGGGAAAAAGATAGAAATAAGGTGAAAGAGAATTGAATACTTCGATCTCAGGTACTTTGCATAAATAACCACTCACCCCCGAAAAAACTGGCAGGCTACCCTTAAAATTCCCATTTCAAAGATAAGGAAGTTGAACAATGGAATTCAAACAACTTGCTCAGAGTCATAAGGCTGTTAAATTATTGAAGCAGAACTAGAACTGAGATCTGCTAGATTCCAAAATCCTCTCATCCCGCCACCCTACTTGGCCCCATGGCTAAGGACAGAAGAGCGGTCAGCTCACCAGCTATAGGGCCTAGTTCAGAGCCACTCAGCACCAAGGATTCTGCCAGAAGACAATGAACGTGCTGGTTCTGAAGGGGCACAAGTCACCCTTAGCCCCATGACAGCTGAATCCAGGTGTGGTATGAGTGAAGCTCACTCCGAGTCTTTTGTTTCCTACAAGAAATCACAAAGTGGCAGCTGAGCAAACTCTCTGGGAGGCCAGTTTAGACAGTAAGATTTGCAGGTAGTAGAGAGCTTCACCCTCCGGGGATGAATGCCCGACATGTGGACACGGAAATGGCCTTGTTCTCGAACACTCTCAGGTCTGAGAGAAACATCCAGTTATGAGTAGCACATGGTCCCCACACTGCCTTTCACAGAGGTCTCTTCTACCCCTGTATACAAATGGGTGGCACTGCAGTCATCGGAGAATGGCCTGTCCTGGCGAGTGGGCCGTCCCTGAAGACAAGATCCATCTTGGCATGCGTACATATGTGCGTGCACGCATATATTTATCGGATAAATCCAAACCTGAAGCACTATAATTTGAAACAGAACCCCCAATACCACCACACACTTGAGAGTAGAGCTGGCACTCACAGGGGCACCTAGCATACATGAACACACTTGCAATGTTATCTCATCTGCTATCCCCATCAACTCCACGGAAAAGGCACGAGCATCTCCACTTTATAGATGAAGAAACTGAGATGTGAGGAGCCGTAGTAGGTGTAGACTGCAAAGGTACAGAACCACATGTGGGCCAAGGTCCTGTGCTGCTTTCTGCTTCATGGTTTGTGGGTGAATACCACATTTGGGGTGTACTTCCAGGCACCATAAAACCCTCACAAGACCCCTGTGTCTCCAGCAACTCGCTGCTCTCTGTGGTGAAACGGAAAACACTCCTCACTTAGATCTTGCAGTGTGGGCGTGAGGAACAATTACTCAGAAAGATTATAAAGCACACGAGCCCCACAAAATATAATTCCTGCACTCAAGAATAATCATCTAGGGAATAAATACTGCAGTGCGAAAGGGTCAAGAAGTCTGCTCCCCCTTGGAAACGAGTCTGGATTCTGTTCAGGCTTTCCCTACCTGCCAAGCACAATGGGCTGGCACTCCAGGCCAGCATCCCCCAGGCGGAAGGGCAGCAGGGTTCCAGCTGAGAGGCCTGTGGACACATCAATCAAGGCACCTCCAAGAGCCCAGACCTCTGCCTCCCCATCTCAGTCTCCTCTCACCCAGAACTGAATACCCACCTATTTCAGGTGGTCCAGGATTCAGCAGTTTTCCCTGAATAGGTTTCACCATCAATTCCTAAACTTAAAAGGAAATGGAAAAAAAAAAAAAAGGAAAGCAGCTTGATAATTGGAAGGCCCCCGAAGCTATGTGTAGAGAAGCTGAAATGTCAAGGTCTGAGTGTATTCAACAAATGAAAGCAGAATTATATAAAAGCAACAGCTAATAAAAGAGATTGTCGAATGCTATGTTTCCATTCTCCCAGTCACTACAAGAATAAAGTTATCCACAGAGAAAATGGAAAACTTTTTTCAGAACTGATACAATTAAGCCTTCGACTATGCCTCCTTGCTTCCCTTTCTCCGGTCCCCTTGCACCGTCCATCTCCTTCATCAATCTCTAGTTCCTGGGATGTTGACAGTACTTTCCGTCTTTGGATGATCACCAGCAAAATGCTAGAGTGTAAAAGTCAAGAAGAAGATTATGTTTCTGAACCTCCCTCTGGAAGCATTCAAAAATTGTTCTCAAGCATGTAGGAAAACCTCATTTAAAAAAAAAGGATACATCTGCATATATAAGTAGTTTGGGCCTCACTTTATTAGTGGGATTAAACAGATGAGAAAGAAAGGCTTGTCCAGGAGAATGTCTTCTCCTATAGCAAAGCGGATAATTGGTTTTAAGGAGAACTAGAGTAGAGATGAGAGAAGAGTGACAAGGGGAAAACAGATTTTAGAGGAAAATGCTGTGAGGCTACTTCCTTTGCACCCCAAACAGACACATGCACGCATGCTTTTAGGAGCCAAACCCAGAAAAGAAAATGCAAGAGGAGCACAGCAGGAGACTGAAAACTGCACACATAAGAAGAAAAAAAAAAAATCTGTGCTTATGAACATATGTCCGGGCAACTGTGATAATTAGAGCTATGGCTGGTGAAATTATTTTACCCTCTTCCAGGATCTCAAATCACAATCCCTGTCATTACAGCTACAGCCAAACCTGGACAAGGAGGTTATTTAGGGAAATATCTGCTTATTAAGGGCCACCTCTGTAGGCAGTTCAGGGTACCCTGCCAACCCTTGGGATCACAGGCTGTCACCATCAGCACTCTGTTCTGGCTGTCCCCAAAGAGGGTAAACAGGTAGGGGTGTCCCTCCTGCCCCCACTGCCTGGAAACTCAGAAATCCAAGAAATCCATGTTTCTGCCAGGCTCCAGTGTGGCATGCCACAGGAGAATACCCCTATAAAAATCAAGCCCCTCAAGCAAACTGTCAATTGCAAAGCTCCAAACTGTGACAAACGGTTCTTGAAGATTTGCCTGCAATAAGCTGATGGCTCGGGTTGTTCGGCATGCTGTCTCAGGGAGGAGGGAAAACAATTTTTTTTACCCTCCCAACCATCCCCTCCCACGCTGTATTTGTATAGCAAGACTTCAAGTTATTATGATCTTTATCCAATGCAGCTTAACTAAAGTGAGGAGGGTATACTGAGTCTCAGGCATCACCTGTGGTGAAACAATTTTTTTCTTAAAACGAACTATAACAGAGCCAGCCTCGTTCAACAAAAAGCAGGCCAGTTAAAAACCAGTTATCTCTATGACTGCAACTTGTTGAAAGGTTGGGGGCATGGTGCTTGCTGTGGAGTGCAGGAGGGTGTGTCCACAGGGTGATTGGCTGTTGGGGTGAATGGGCACTGAGGCTTGTGGGCTCCTTTCTCAATGGTGCCTTTAGGACTTGGCCCACAAAAGGCAGCCAAGCCTCAGCTTTACCTTCTTCTCAATGTGCCCCAGTTGCTCCTTATAGAAGGTGTCATGGTGTCTCAGCTCTGCCTCTTGGTTCTCCAGCTCCCTGGCCTAGTTGGAAGAGAACAAAGCCCACATTACCAGAAGCAGCAGGGCTGGGCTGGGGCTGCAGGGAGAAACCTATGATGATTTCTGCTCACAGCAATGCTAATAATGAGAAGAGCGATAATGAATTAAAAACCTATGCTATGCCAGATCGCTTACATACCTTGTGTTTAATTTTTACCACAAGCCTTCTAGGTAAGTAATTGCTAGACCCATTTCACATATAACAAGCACTGACATTTACTGAATGCTTACTTATGCCGAGTACTGGTCCAAGTGGTTCCCACAGGTTCTTTCATTTGGTCCTTACAATTTCTCTATAATGGAGGTAGGCTTATGATCTCCCATTACAGATACTGAAACAGTGGGGCTAAATAATCATCCCAAAGCTCAGAGCTACAAGGGAGGAGCTGGGGTTTGGATCTCAGCAGACATAGGACCTGGCCTGGGAGCTGCACTATGCCTTGAGGCCGCACAGTCCAGAAGGACCAGAACTATTCTCTGGCCACAGTGTCTTCACACCTGGCATCACACCACACCACTGACACTCTGAGCTATAAAAGGTAGGGACTCCCAAATGCGCTTCTTCTGGTGAGGCAAACTCCCTCCTTCAGGTGTCAGGGAACTGAAAGGTGACCAGTATCAGAACCCCAGAATCCTACAGCTCCCTAATCCACATGATGGAGAAAGAAATGTTGGCACACACAGTCAAGGACTCTCTCTCACCATCACAATTAGGCTGAGGGACTTGGCTAAGCAGACAAGCAACATGGAACCAGCAGACTAGGGCTGAACCCACCCCACCCCCACCCTTAACTAGCTGGGTGACCACAAATAGTTTCCTAACTCCATTGAGTTCTCACTTATTCAGGTATAATATATAACCTGGAACTGAAGTGCCCCAAAGGACTATGTAGAGGTTGAAGGAAACCCCACAGAAAGGAGCATGGTCACTGCAGGCCACCACGATGGGACACCCGCATCATGGCAAAGCAGGACTAAGAACTCTGGAAAACCAGCTTGGTGCTTATAGGAGAAATAATGCCATCTGCTCACTGTCTGCCTTCTGCTAAGGACCAACTGTGCTCTGTGACCATTCTATGCTTCTTGTCTCACTTAATTCTCATGACCCCAACAGCACAAACCTAGTCAATGACTGAGGTGGGCCATGAACCTAAGTCAGTATGACTCTTGAGTTTTGGGCTTCTTCCTTTAAACCACACTATGGTATCAGCATGTGAGTTTGATCTGTTCAAAAACACCAGGTAGGACAAGAATCAATATTCTTATAAAGTCATTTCCTTGGCATAAAACCTTTCTGAAGCCCAGTCGGAGAGACAGGGTTGGAGGTAGAAGGTTGATAATGAGGAGCTGGCCATACAACAATGCCTGAGTAAGGGCTTGGGTTTAGAGCAGAAGTCCACAACCCCTGGGCCATGGACCAGTACTGGTACCAGTCTGTGGCCTATTAGGAACCGGGCTGTACAGCAGAGGGTGAGCAGCAGGTGAGCAAGCGAAGCTTCATCTGTATTTGCAGCCACTCCCCAGCACTAGCACCATCACCTCAGCTCCATCTCAGCTCAGATGGCATTAGATTCTCAAAGGAACATGGGTCCCTGGTGCCAAAAAGGTTGGGGACCACTGGTTTAGAGGACAATGCTGCTCCTGGGAAAACACCCAGCCAGCGAGGGCTTGGCAACAAGCTGACCACCTGAGAGTTGAGTTCCAGTGCCAGCTCAACCACTGAGTGTCTTACATAAGCTTGAACAAGCTGCTAACCTTTTCTCATGTATTTTCTCTTTACCTGTAGAATGGAGAAAAGAGTAGTAACTTGGCTCCCGAGGTGGCTGCAGAATGTCTAAAAATGCCAAGAAGACTTCTGGATTGCCTGCGGAATGCCAACACTTCAAAAAAGCTCAAGGCAAACAGTGAGACTGAATGCTGGGGATTTCTCACAGGGTTTTTCAAAGTATGATGCTGAGGCATGTCCCAAGAATGCAGCATGGCTAATCCGTGCTGGACCCTCAGCAGCCAGAACTTAACCATTAATCATCCCTGGTGCAACTGGAGAAACTGGTCTGATAAAATGAAGCAGGAATATCTCCCAGGGCCCCAGATCTGCCATTTTCTAGCCAACAGTCTCAGCCAAGCAGGAAGATTACATGTGAAAGTAAAACTGCTGTGAGGCATTTCCATGGCCATTCACTAGGAGCCAGTGGGGCAGGATGCCTCCTCTGGGCAGAGGCTCCAGGAAGGCTCAGCCCATGGTTCCTGGGCTTGTGACAGCATGGATGCCTATGTTGGGAATGGGATGCAGAGCTAAGGCTCTGGGCAAAGCATTGCAATCACTGCAGCTTCCTCAGGCCATGGACTGTTCACACAGGAGAGGGTATATTGAGGATACAGAAGGCCTCCTTCTGTAGTTATATCAACTTGCCACACAAGCTGTTAACAAGTAAGAAAGTGATAAACTATTTCAAGAACTATGAGTTTGTCTTGTCCACTGGAATGGAAGCTCTATGAGAGGAAGGGCCTTGCCTGACTCTGGCATAGCCCCAAGCCTTGATCTCCACCACAGTGAGCCGGCAAGGTGACTAGCTCACTCCCTTCACTCCGTCCACTAATCAGCACCACCTATCTACTCTATTCATCTCTGAGATTTATAATGAAATCCAGTGACTGACAATGGACCAGAGGTGACGTGAGAAAGGGCTATAGAAAACAGATGAGATACAAACGCCTGGACATCAATGCCTGGCCCAGAGCAGGCACTCGATGATTCGATTTTTATGAATGAAGGTGGGCATCAGACAATACTGGTCACTCCACATGGGTGCTACAGTCCAATATCTGCTTCCCCGTACTCACAAGAAGCCATACTGCAGGACCCACAGCATGACCACAAAATCAGGGAGGCACAGCCGGGTCTCAGGGACTGATTCAGTAATTATCAGAACATTATTGAGTGTCTACCATGTGACAGACACTATCCTAAAGAGGCTGTGGATTTAAAAGAGAACAGAGAAAGTCTCTGCTCCCATGGAGCTTAGATCCCAGTGGGAGAGACAAATGTGTGAGCAGATAAATCAGATAATTTCAGAGAGGTATATGTGCTAGAGAGACCACAGACAGAATAACTTGCGGGGTAGCGGGTTGCCATTTTCTCTAAAATGATTTCCAAAACAGTCTTCTGGGGAAAAAAAATACTGAATAAAGTATGTTGTCTCCAATACAAAGGTAAAATATCACCGCTGTGAAGATCTACTCAGCGGATTAGTCTTTGAATAGGGAATTGAAAGGGAGCTTTAGTGATTTAGTCAAGGACTTCTTCCAGTCAAGAGAGCACAGTTAGTTCACACTTTGATGCATCTACTCTGCTCCAAACACATAGCAAGGGCAGATAAAAAATAAGAACACAAGACCAAAAAGACATGGCCAGGCTCAAAAACAAGATAAAATATCCAACAGAATTGAAATGCAAAGCAGTAGGTAGGCTGAAGCCATCAGAGGCAGTCAGAACAAACCCTGCTCCATTGAGGCAGGGGACTGGCACTAAGTTTGCCACCCAGAGCCGAGGGCTCCCCGAGAATAAGCTGATATAAAAAATTCCTCAGGACCCCCATATATGGTTTCAGTTTACTTGAACCTAATTCAGCCCACAGGCCACAGCTACAGCCCTAACAAAGGAACCAGCATGCCGGCTCATGTCTCAGCCCCAGAGCACCAGCAGGACCACCATGGAGATGGACCTCTGAAGGCCACAATCACACTGGGCCCCGCACGTGGATGCAGGTATAGGCAACCACAAAAGTGCTGCACAGGGGAAAAAGAAAATGAGAGAAAGACAAAGCAAAACAAAGCGAAACAAGGCAAATACCAAAATTTCTACTTAAAACGAGCCTGCAAATTAATTCCAAATATGTACACAAATGTAATGCTTAGACTGCCAATAAAATCAGTAACTGGAATATGAGTTCACTCCAGATTAAATTTATTTTATGAGACATTATAAACAAGAATTTTAAAAAAACATGGTTTTATTATGTAAAAATTTAAACACAAGACAGAATAATATAATAAAACCTCAGAGAGCCATCACTAAACTTCAAAATTTAAAGGAAATCTTGTTCTACCTATTCTCCCTACCTGCTCCTTATCCCCAAATTTCTTACAGCAGACCATTTCATCTGTATATAATTCAATGTATTTGTTTAAAAGATATAGACTTTTACTTTCCTAAATAGAACCATAGTACCATTAAACACAAAAAATTAAAAAAAAAAAATTAAGAGCCCCATACAGGGCATGATGTTAATTTCTTAACATCATCAAATATTCGGCCAGTGTTCAAATTTCCAATGGATAAAAGATCTTTAAAATATATATTTGAGGTGTTCAAAAGATATGTGAAAGAATAACTTCGGATTAAAAAAGGAGAAATTATGAACTTGGAACGGGCAAATGTGAAAACAGGAGAATGTTCCAAATTTAAATTTCTTCAAAATAAAAAAATAAAGTGGATAGGACAAACTCTATGCTGAGGGCAGTAAGAGAGAAATTAGTAAACTGAAATATAGCACAGAGATTTCAGCCAGAATGTTGTAATAGAAGGCAAAGATAAAAAGAATGAAAGTGGACTCTTGTCAGTCAGTCAGTCCTGACTCACTATTTCAGGGGAATACATGGCAGGGATGGCAGAGGAAGTGGAGGAGGAAGAGAAGGGAGAAAGAGGAGAGGGAGGAGGAGGAGGAGGACAAATGTTGGAGAGAAGGCAAGTTAGAGGAAGGGGAGGGCAGGGAAGATTGAGATGAAAATGAGGTGGGGGCATGGAGCAAGACGTAAGCATAAGAAAGAAGAGGGGGCGATTGGAGGAAACTGAGGGGAAGAAGAGAGAGAATGTAAACAGAAAATACCAATTAAAATTATAGGAATATACCAGTTATATGTGGTAGGAAGCTTCTAAGAAGGGCCCCAGTGATCCTCCTCCTAATACTCATGCCCCTGTGTGGTGCCTTACTCTTGAGTGTGGGCTGCACCTTATGACTAAGTTCTGATGCACAGAACATGGCAAAAGTGATAGGGTGTCACTTTCTGATTGCCAAAGATAGTGATTTCTGTCTTGCTCACATACTCTCCTTTACTCTCTTGTTTGCTCACACTGATGGAGATGCCTGCATGGTAAGGAACCAAGCTAGTGAGGAACTAAATTCTGCCATGTGAAGGAACATGGAAGCGAGGCCTCCGAGAGCTGAGTCCCTTCATGAGACTGCAGCCAGCCAGCACCGTGAATACAGCCTGTGAGAGACCTTAAGGCAGAGGCACCAGCCAAGCCAAGTTCGCAACCCGACTTACAGAAACCATGAGATCATAAATGTTGATTGTTTTAAACCACTAAATTTTGTAATTTATTATTTAGCAATAAGTAACACAAAATGTGAATGGATTAATCTTGCCCTTAAAGGTAAAGATCATCTCTTTGGATAAAAGAAAGAAAAAGAAACTTCAACTATGTTTCACTGACAAGAGGCCCAATCCCCCATGCTAATGGCCTTACAAAATAAAAGAAAGCCTTTAACCAGACCTATAGACTGCAATGTATACTGTTTTGTTTACACAAACGTTGAGCCTTCAAACTAAGATTTTAAAATCACACACACAAAACAAAAAAGTAATGACCTGGGCTAAAGCAAAAATATTCAATAAAACCAGATGTAGAAATGGCTCAGATGTTAGAATCAACACCAAGGAACTTTAGAACAACTCTGAATACATTAAAGAATCTAGGAAAAAGGGGTAGACACCATATGTTAAAAGATGGAGAATTTCTGCAGACACAGACACTATCTGGCCTTCATTATTTACAATGAGAAATCAGCTATTAATCTTACTGAAGGTCGTTTTTACATGGTGAGTTACTTTCTCTTGCTGCTTTCCGGATGCCCTCTTTGACTTTGTCCTTCAACGGTTTGATTATGTGTGCCTAAGTGTGGATCTCTTTGAGATCTCCTTGTGCACAGCCCTACACACACATATGGCCTTCGAGATTCCTGGGAATATGTTGGAGCTTTTCAAAGTCTCCTCCGGACATCATTCTCTAGTTTTTCTTTTTAAGTTGTTGGGTTACTCTATTGTTGGCCACCTCCTCAGGCAGCTGTGATGTTCAACAAATGCTTCTGATTGTTTCAAAAAATGATCCCCGGGAAAAGGCTCTTTCCGCTGGGCAATGAGTCAAGTCAAATAAGATAGCCTTGGAAGTGGGGTCTTCCAGAGAACCAGGAGATAGGAAAAAAACTGACAACTCTCTAAAAATGGGGCCATGAATGACTCCAGTTCTTTTCTGCCCTGTACAGTGGTTGCCCGGCTGCTGGTTTTTACAATGATTGTGGCTGTTGGTTTTCTAGGTTACTGGGGAGGAGAGAATGGGGATAAGATAGTTTAAGATGCTACAAAGCTCATAGTCCTTACTGAGATTCACCCATTTTTCCTGAACAAATATTCCTACATGCCTTGGCTAATTTTCAGAGTTCTGAAAAAAAAAAAATAGATTCTGAGCATTTTCATTGCCTTTATGCTTCGAAGAAAGGCTTTTCAGAGGTCCTTACTCCACCATTTTCACTGACACCACCCAAAACTATAAAATAGAACCAAACAGAAACACTAAAAATAAATTTCTAGCATGGTATGACATTAAATCATCGATTTATTAGCCGACCATACAGAGCATAGGAAAGAATCAACTTGAAAACTAGTTGTTATAAATTATCCTAATTGAAACACAGAAAGACAAAGCATGAAAAATAAAATAGAACGGGGCACACAAAATCTATAGAACAATATCAAGTGATATAGCATACATTTAATAGGAGTCCTAGTAGGAGAGAAAAATATGCCAAGAAAAAAAAAAGAAGAGATAAAGGATAAGAATTTTCCAAAATTAATTAAAGACAACAAATAACAGATCTGAGAAGCTCAGAAAAAATCTCAAGCAGGATGCTTTTGTAAAGTTCTTAAATAATTCCTGAAGTCACGAAATATTTTCACTGTTGTAAGTTTTTTTTAAAAAAGCAATATCTAGAGCAACCACTAAAAAACTAACAGAAAAGACACAAATAAAAAGTCAGTGAGAAGATAAAATAGAATTCTAAAATATATTGATTCATCTCCACCCTCTTCCTCCAAAATAACCTGCAAGAAAGTAGTAACAGAGGAACAAAAAAATAGCTGGAACAGAGATTAAGTATCAAGATGGTAGATTTAAATGCAAACATATCAATAACAACATTAAGCATAAATAGACTTAACCCCTTTTGTTAGTTTCCTATTGCTGTTGTAAGAAATTACCAAAAATTTAGTGGCTTAAATAATATAAATTTAGTCTCTTACAGTTGTAAAGGACAGAAGTCTTAAGTAGATCTTGTTTGTCTAAGATTATGATGTAAACAGGGCTGAATCCTTCTGGATGCTCTAGAGACTCTATTTCCTTGTCTTTTCCAGCTTCCAGAGGCTGCCTGCATTTCTTGGCTCATGGTCCCAGGTCACCAGGACCTCAGCTATCTCATCACCTTTCCTTCTCTGATATTCCCATCTCCCTCTTTCCCTGATAAGGACACTTGAGATTCCTTTGGTCCCACCTGAGTAATACAGGACATCTCCATTACATATCCTTAACTTAGTCACAATGGCAAAGTCCCTTTTGCCATGTAAAAGAACATATTCACACATTCTGGGGATTAGAAGCTAGGTATCTTTGGCGGGGGGTCATCATTCTGCCTACCATAACCCCCAATAAAAAGGCAAAACCCTAACTGTATGTTATTGATATAAAATATATTTTAAATAAAAAGACACAAACAGGTTTTAGAAAAAGGAAGTAAAAAGATATATTATGTAAACACTAAGTACAAGAAATCTGGTGTAGATATATTAGTATCAGATCAAGGTGAATTTAAAATATTACCAGATATAAAGAGGGGAAGTTCATAATCATAAAAGAGAAAATTATTCAGTAAGAAATAATAATTCTAAGTGTATATGCACCTAATAACAAATCTCACAAATACATAAGGCAAATATGACAAATAAAAAGAATATAAACAAATTCATAATCTAAGTTAAAAACTTTAACATCTCACTCTCAAAATATGTACTGAATACTAGACCAAAAAGAAAATCAGGAATACAGAAGATATTATCAACCAACATGACCTAATTGACATTTACAGAACACTGTATCTAACAACTGCAGAGTAACACATTCTTCCTAAGTGACTAAGGAACAGTCATAAAGGTAGGCCATATCCTGGCTATAAGAAATTTAAACAGATGAAATTAAGTAAGTATCTTCTACGACCACAAAGGTATTAAATTAGAAATTAACAACAGTAAAATATCTAGAAAATCCTCATTTAGAAATTAACATATTACTAAATAATCCATGACTCCTAACCAGGAGGATAATTCATTCTTAAAGAGACTTGGAAATGACAGAGATAATGGAATGAGACAAAAACTTTAAAATAGTTATTATAAATGTGTTCAAGGTTTAAAGGAAAATGTGAATATAATGAGATAAATGATAACTACCAAAAAGAATCAAATAGAATTTTGAGAAGTGAAAGTAAAAATTTGAAATAACAGGCTGAAAACGTGAATGTTACTTCAGTGAACTGTGGAACAATTTCAATATCAACTGGTAACATATATGTAACTAGACTCCTGGGGCAGGGGGATGGTAGTGGAAAAATATTTAAATATTTGAAAAATCATGAATGAAATATTTCTGTATATGTTAAAAAGTATAATAAACCCACAGATCTAAGACATTTAATTAATTAAATAACCAATAAATACAATGTGATGAATGCTATAATAGAAATACACAAACTGTATACTTGTGATAACTTTTAAAATACATAATTTTCCAATCTTGAATTTACAAAACAAACCAAATGAACAATAATTAAAAAAACCCTTATCCCAAAGAATTTCGATGCCCAGATGGCTTCACTGATTAATTCTATCAAAAATGTAAGGAAGAAATTATACCATTTCTAAGCAAACTCAGCAAATGGAACACTTTCCAACTTGTTTTATGAGGCCATTATAATAACAAAAATGACAAGGGCATTACAGCAAAAGAAATGTACAAAACTATATCACTCAAAAAAAAAAGATATCAAACTCCTTAACAAAACAATCAGCAAATCAATTCCATCAACCAGTAAAAAGATAACACCACACCATCAATTGGGGTTTATGCCAGGAGTCCAAGATTGCTTTAACACATAACTTATCAATCAACATACTCACCACATTACAAAATAAAAGAAGGAAAATCATATGATCATTTCAAAGAGATAAAGGAAAAACATTTGACAAAATATAACACCCATTTATAAAAAAAAAAAAAAAAATTCCAGTAAACCACTAACAGAAGGAAATTCCCTCAACTTGATGAGGACCATGTACAGAAAATATACAGATATTCACACTTTTGGTGAAATATTGAATGTGTTTCCCCTAAGACTGCAGAGAAAAGGTTAATAAGGATTTAGAAGATTTGAATAATAAAACTGACAAGATTGATCTAATAAATATATTTCTAGAATATCTACTGCCAAAATATTTACATTCTTTTTTAGAGTTGAGTGGAACATTTGCAAAAATCAATTACTTTTTTTAGGATATAAATTTCAATGTATCAATATCATAAAAATATCTCTGATGAAAATACAATTAAGTTACAAACCAATAATGAAAAATATGATTAAAAATAGGTTTGGTAATAAGCCTTCCTAAATAACTCCCAGGCTAAGAGGAAATAAAAACAGAAATTTCAAAATTAGAAGAATGAAACTTCTACATTAAAAAAGATATGTGACATAGGTAATAAGGTATCTGAGAGATAAGTTAATGGCCTCAAGTGCTTTATTTTTAAGAGTTAAGACAAACAAAAAGATTACTCATGCCACATAAGAATAAAATTAGACTCAGATTAAGTGATTTGCTCCAGGTCACACAGAGTAGGGCTATGAACACAGGTTTCCTGATTCCCAGTTCACCAACCTCACAACATTTTGGGACCACACCATCCCACCCGGAACTGTGTTTTAATAAAGTAAAATCACACTGGCTGATCATCTAACTGGATGCCTCTAAAATCATGTATTATAACAGTGCTTTTCAAATGTTTAAAGCACATTTGAATTACCTGGGCTTTTAATAAAATAAAGATTCTGAATTATAGGCCTGGGATGAGCCCAAGATTACACATTTCCAACAAGCTCCTAGGTAACGTTACCTTGAGTAACAAGGCCCTAGATCATGCCTATGGAAAGAAAAATGATGGTTATAATGACATCTCAAAGACCCTGAAAGATCTATGATGGATCTAAATTATGTTCCACACAGCCCTTCCTTTAAATTAATGATAATGTACTCTAATTTTAAAAGATGATAGAGTTAGTGGTTTAAGAGAACAGGCTTTGGAGTTAGAAAAAACAAAAACAAAAACTAGATTTGAATACCAGATCTGCCATTTCCCTAGTGACCTTGTTCCAGTCAGGACTTCTATAAGCCTCGGATTCGTTATCTGTACAATTGGGAGATTAATACCAACTATATATCACGAGGTTGTAGTGAAGTTAAATGAGATTATGCACATAAAGCATTAAACACAGTATCTGGTACACTGTAGTTTTTAAAAAATAAATGGTAGCCAAGAATGACTGCCATAGCAAAAGTGTTATTATTAAACATTCAACCAGAAAAGAAAATAAACCTATCCACAAAAATAATGGACAGCAGATTTTTAAGGTAAAAAGGCAAATCTCAAAGACAAATAGAACTGTGAGATGATCTGAGATAATCTCTCTTTGAACTGATACCAAGATACTCTGAGATGCTATATGTCAACTTCTCTCTTACATGGCACTTTCCCTCATCACACCTCTATGTTCCCCTCCTTAGTATGTCTATCTACAGCAACTGTCACAGATGTCTTTTTCAAAAACTGCTATTGGATTTTTCCACTGATATACAATTCACACACCATAAAACACATCGTTTTAAAATCTACATTTCAGTAGTTTTCAGTATATTCACTAAGTTGTGCAACCATTAACACTATCTAACTCCAGAACATTTTCAACACCCCAAAAAGAAACTCCATGTCCACTGGTAGTCATTCCCCATCTTCCCCTATATCCAGCCCCTAAATGTCTATCTGGACAAAAAAAAGTGACATACCTACACAATGGAATATATTCAGGGATAAAAATGATTGAAGTACTGATAGATGCTACAACATTGACAAAAACCTTGAAAACATTGAAAACCTTGAAAAGAAGCCAGACACAAAGGGCCATATATATTCCACTAATATAAAATATCCAGAATAGACACATCCACAGAAATTTTTAAAATTATGGGAGAAGGGAGAATGTGGACTGAATACTCAGGGATACCAGGTTCCTTTTTTGGCATGAGGAAATGTTCTAAGCTCAGATCATGATGATGGCTGCACGACACAGTGAATATACTAAAAACCACTTAATTGTACACTATAAATGGGTGATTTTATGGTATATGAATTATATATCAAAAAAGACGTTAAAAATACAGAGGATTACAATGGAAACCAATTATACTGAAATAATACCGATAATTTTATTTTAGGTTACAGAATATGGCAAGGACCTGAAACAGAGGCTGGCACGTGGGAAAGAGGGTGCCACAGGAGAAGACCTCCTGATTAAATTTAAGGGGGAGGCAGGGAAACACAATGACTCCCCCAGGTTGCTAGCCTGAAAATGGTAAGCTACATCCACCTAGATTGTGCAGACAGACGAAATCATGCACCGTGTATTTATATATGTCATCTATACATAGTTACATATATTCACACAGCTAATACGGTATTTAGCACATGGATATGCTCACATACACTGCCGAGCATTGCCAGATGCCCACCTGCACTGTGTACGAACATGTGTCTATACAGAGATACATTCTAAAATGACAAATTGTGTATTTGCTGCTCTGTTTATCAGCCTGCAAGACACAGTCTGTAAGTTCCTGGAGGTCAGGGGTGTGATTGTGTTTGCTAACTTATCCCCAGTGCCACACAGAAAATATTTTTTCAAAGGATAAAATGAATGATGTTATTGGGAAGTTGATTTGGGGGGAAGAGGCAAGGTAATCTTTAAGGACACAATACACTGTGATGGCTAAGAGCCTGAAATCAATTTCTGACTATTATTTGCCACAAGACACTGGATGCTTGGTGTTTCTGAGCCCAGGTTTCCTCATAGCATTGCCACAAAAGTTTTCTGCTATGTTGCCCTGAGGTAGGGGGTCCTGGGAGTGCCTGGGTGTGTCTACTATGGATCTGAAGGAGAAATTTGCACCAAGGAATCCAGTCCTGCCTTGCCCAGCTTAGAAAGGTGCACACTGTTCTATGGGTTCAGCGCAGTTCAGGAGGTGGGTTGCAGCTTATCACAGGAATGCAGAACTGCAGTCACGCCCTCATTGGCTATTATATGGGTCTTGTCCAGGCCAGAGCCCAAGAGAAGAGGAGGGAGGGTCATAGCTCTCCCTACTGGGCACTGTTGACACCAGAACTAAGTCCCAGCTCTTTAGAGACTACCTCTCTAGGATTACCTTCCTAACTTTCTAAAACCACCTACACCAGGAAAAAGAGGGCAAGTCAGCAATGTGCCAGTGGAGAGGGAGTGCTCAAAGCCACGTTTTTGTTACTCGTTTTCTAAGAGTCACTGATGCCGCACAGAAATTTTGGAAAAACATTGTATTACAAGACCATCTGCTGAAATATTGTAGGCTCTCCTGCAGCCCTCATTTCCTTTCACTACCAGGGAAAGCTGTATGAAAATGGTCTCATTCTGAAGGCTTATGTCTGTTCACACTGGTTCCTTCCCAGTCTCCAACCACAGGCTGCAGTTCTGAGACCCCCCACCGCAATGCGGACACAGTACCCATGTTCAGAGGATGAAAGAATGGAAGGATCACAGAACAGATGCCCTCCGAGGCAACTAAAGCCGGCTATCCCCACATAGCCCAAGTCAGAAAAGAAAAAGACCACAGGAAGGAGACAATGGAAAATGCTCGATGCTTGTTAACTCTGACACATTTGATCCAATAAGTACTATGCCCTCATAGCCTTCCTTCTCTAGGCAACACCTAGATACTGGGGAAAAAGTATAATCTTGGTTAAAACAAAAACAAAGACCAGCACAGTCTCATGAAACAATCAGGGACATGTCGATAAAAGCAGCAGTGACCATTTATTAACAGTTAATAAATAATTACCTAAGCTTTCCATTAATTTACACAACAACCCAGTGGGGCAGAGAACTAGTATTAAAACCCTCTTTAAAGGCAAAAAAAATGAGGCACAGAGTAATTAAGCCATCCAGAGGCACACAATCCGTACATGGTAGAGCTGAAATTTTAAAGTAACAGACCTCATCTCCCAGAGTAATGAAGTCCTACTTGGTATAATTTTCCAAGCAAGATCATGTTAACAAGCCAGGATATTGCTACTCTGCAGTTCCTAATTGAGTTCTAGGGCGCAGGAATGACAATGGTTGGAAATTAAACATAACCACTTGGGTGCCCAATTCTCATTATTGGTGTGGTGGTGGAGAAGGTGTGAGTAGGAAGAATCCAGATTAGCAAAGAGCAATGATGAATCACATGGGATCTCCTGCATGGAAAGCCCAAGTGACAGCCCCATCGCCTATGGAAAAGCAGGCTGGCCAGCCACCCTCCTCTGTCACAGTCCTATCAGTCAGCATTGTTCTAAACTGCTTATCCATCCCTGCCACAGACCATGAACCCCTGAGGACAGGGAACATTCATCTCATATCTGAAACTCTGAATTCAGGGACAGGGTCACAAAGCATTTGCTGAATGGATGAAAGAATGAATCAGGAAAGAAAGAAAGTCAAGCTCGTGACCCATGAACCACATGATCCTATTTTATTTGGCCTATTCGTTTGGGATTGGTTTGGGTTTTAATTGAATCACTCACCAGCATTTTAAAACCGTAATTTTACACAAAAATTATTTTGACTTCCTTCCGAAAAACTGGAAAATGGGTCATTAACCCAGTGTGAATGAAAGCTGCTACCTGCGGAGAAGTTGACTCCAGTGGCCACGCCCATCACTGACAGCATGACTCCCTGGAGCAGAATGCCTGGTGTGATATCAGTGGGCCTACCCTGCAGATGACTTCGCCCCTCTCAACATCTTGAACAATCCCTGCTACAGCCTTTGCCTCTCCCTGTACAAATGTCCCTGCTTCTGCTATTTCACTCATTTGTTCAGTCACTCTCAAAAATGTCCAAGAGACATTGCCAAGGGAATGGCCTGATTATCTATCTTCCCACTGTGTGCACTTGCGAGCGCAGGCACACAAAATATCAACTGTGGTTATGGCAGCTGTATGGTACACAAAGGCGGCAAGGAGAAACCTTTACGGAGGAAAAATATGCAATTTTCTACCTGAACACATTTTTAAAAGTAATGATGGAGAATACAATCCCGTTCAGGGCAGGGTGAAAACATGCCACTTGAAATAAGCAAGCTTACTTGTGTATTGAAATCTGCAGGCTGAAAAGGCAGAGAAGAGTAGGGAGAAAGGAGTCAGGATTCCACTCAGCTACCTGATGCTTCTCACTGTGGCTACAAACATTAGGAGTTCAGAGACACTGCTTAAAAGTGATGTGTGACTGAACTTGGCTCCTAGCAGAGAATAAGGGCTGATCTACACAAGAAGAGCAGAGCCAGCTGAGGGTGAGTGCGAGGCTCTTGCATGCCCAAAGGCTTCCACAACAATCCTTCCCTGACCTGATGTGAGCCTCAAACCAGAGAATCAGATGTGCTAATGGGTTAGAAGATGTGTTGCAGAATGCCACGAGGTGAAGGAGTCAGAGATGCAGACCCCAACTACCAGGGAGCAAGTGGCCTGGCTCTAGGTCACACCCTGAGCCTGTAGCTGTGTCAGCAGGCAGGTTGGCCACACTTCACACCAGGGAAATTGGCTCTGTGCAGCACTGCCCTACCTCCACTGCCAGCACCATTTGACCTGGGCTAAAATGATGACATCGAGAACAGGGAACAGTTACCCTGGACATAGCGAGGGACTTACTGGGCTTCAGATCAGCTCCTGTGGCACTGTCCAGAGGCCAAGCTGCAGAAGATGACATTGGTCATCCTCACGGCCTTTGAAGAGCCACTCAGAGGTCTGCTCCAACTCTGTGGGTCCATTGATAATCCCTGCTTGTGCTACCTCCGGGGATAACAGATATCAGATACTGAATACTTTTCTTAGACCTATTCTCGCCCACCTAGAAAATACTACCCATTCCATACTGAAACTCTCCTCTTCCACAGACACACCAGTTTCCATGGCATTTGCTTTTGACTTCTGCTGTTCTTTGCCGGAAGTGCCCTGCCTGCCACCCTGGCAGATTCTTAAAGGGCCCACCCACATGCTCTGTTGTTCTTTGGTTGTCCAGGGCCCAATCAAACCTTCCTTCAGAACCCGCTAAAATCCCTCTCTGGAGTCTTGGGCAGTGTGGGCAATAAAAGGCTCTGTCCTATTTCTAGATAGGGGCAGATATGTGCATTCACCCTGCCCTGGACTCATCAGGGGTGAACACACAGCAGGGTCTCTGACAGTCACCATTCCATGACTCAGTGCGGAGTAAATGACACAGAATGGAGAGACGGATGGAGACCACAGTGACAGCACCAGCAACAACCGTGTAATAGACCAAACTGCCTTTAGAACCGAGGCCCATGTGAGGTTTCCTTGCTTCTAGGCCATTCCCTAAGCCTGGCCCTCCAGCCTCACATCCATCAGGGGATCCCAGCATCCCTCCACTGAATTCCCTCTTTGCTTATGACAGCCAGAGCTGGTTTCTATGGCTATAATCAAGATCTTGACTGACATATTGTTTTCTTCTCTCTCCATCCAAAAAGAACTATTTCTCCCATCTACACAACCAATGTACTTAAATATATTTTATAATTATTTTCATCATTGTTGTACTAATTGATGTATAGCTACCTTTGTGAGAGGAGCCCGAGTCACTTCTGTCTGTCTGGCATGGTATCTGGTAGATAGATACTAAACAAATGTGTGTCAAAGTGAATTTGTCCTTGAAACTTAGGCCCCCAATAACAATGCTGTAATCTTCAAGAATCTTCCAGGGGAGGTTAAATATTTAATCTCCAACATATATCCCATCGTTATTAGTGCCACTATCATAGTGGCATGTTGGATGTGAACACCAGATGAGAAACCTGAGCTCAAATTCACATAACTATTAGATGGCGGAGCTGGGGTTTGAACTCAGGTTTCTATAATTATGAATCCTTCCTCCCCACACTGCTTCTCAATAGATCTTTATTAAAAAAAATACTACAGGCAAGGCACTATTTAAATTATTCTAACAAAACTGCTGCTGTTCAAAAATATCATTTAGAAACTATTTTCAGAATGAACATGTTTATGCTTTTTTTTTCACCTAGCTACCCAAACCCCCTCCCATCTGACAACCATCAAATTGTTCTCTGTATATGAGTCTCTTTCTGTTTTGTTTTTTAGATTCCACATATAAGTGAGATCATATGGTTTTTGCCTTTCTCTGACTCATTTCATTTAGTTGTCACAAATGGTAAGATTTCGTTCCATTGTAAATATTTACCGCTTCTTCATCCATTCATCTATCAGTAAACACTTAAGCTGTTTCTATATCATGGCTATTGTAAATAATGCTGCAATAAACATAAAATTACATACATCTTTTTGAATTAGTATTTTGGTTTTCTTCAGATAAATACCCAGAAGTGGAATTACCGGGTCATACAGTAGCTCTATTTCAAAATTGTTGAGAAAACCCTGCATTGTTTTCTACAGTGGCTGTACCAGTTTGTAATACCACTACCACCAATAATACACAAGGGTTGCATTTCTCCACACCCTCGCCAGCTCTTGTTGTTTGTTGATTTATTGATGATGACCATTCTGACAGGTGAGAGGTGATAGCTCATTGCAGTTTTAATTTGCATTTCTCTGATGAGTAGTAACGTTGAACATCTTTTCATATGTCTGTTGGCCATCTGTATATCCTCTTTGGAGAAATATCTACTCAGGTCCTCTGCCTATTTTTTAGTTGGATTGTTTGGGGGTATTTTTGGTGCTGAGCTATATGAGTTTTTTTCCAGTTTTGAATATTAACCCCTTATTTAATGTATCATAGGCAAATATCTTCTCCCATTCAGTAGGTTGTTTTTTCATTTTGTTCATGGTTTCCTTTGCTGTGAAAAACGTTTTAGTTTGATGTAGTTTGATTTGTTTTTCTTTTGTTTCCCCTGCCCAAGGAGGTATGTCTGAAAAAAATATTATTAAGGTGAATGTCAGAGTGTTTACTGCCTATATTTTCTTCTAGGAGTTTTATGGCTTTGGGTCTTAAATGTAAGTCATTAATCCATTTTTAGTTTATTGTTGTGTATGGTATAAGAAGGCAATCTAGTTTTGCTTTTTTTTTTTTTGCATGTACATGTCCAGTTTTCTCAATATCATTTATTGAACAGACTGTATTTCTCCACTGTATAGTCTAACCTCCTTTGTCATAGAGTAATTGGCCATATGGATTCCACTGATCGATGTGTCTGTTTCTATGCCGTTACCATGCTGTTTTGATTATTATAGCCTTGTAGTATAGTTTGATTTCAGGTTTGTTCTTTTTCAAGATCCCTGTAGCCATTTGGGGTCTTTTGTGGTTCTATATAAGTTTTAGGAGTATTTATCCTAATTTTGTGAAAACTGCCATTGGTATTTTGATAGAGATTGTATCGAATCTACAGATTGCTTTGAGTAGTATGGACAGTTTAATGAAGTTTATTCTTCCTATCTATGATCACGGTATATTCTTCCACTTATTTGTATCTTCTTTAGTTTCTTTCTTCAATGTGCTATAATTTTCCGAGTACAGATCTTTTATATCCTTGGTTAAATTTACACCTAGGTATTTTTTTAACGCAATTGTAAATGGCACTGTTCTCTTACTATCTCTTTCTGATAGTTCATTATTGCTGTATAAAAATGCAACTGATTTCTGAATATTAATTTCGTATCTTGCTACTTTATATTTGTCAGAATTCACTTGTCAGTTCTAACAGTTTTTTGGTGGAATCTTTAGAGTTCCCTATAATTAGTATCATGCCATCTACAAATAATGACAGTGTTGCTTCTTCCTTTCTAATCTGGATGCCTTGTATATCTGTTTCTTGTCTGATTGCTGTGGCTAGGACTTCCAATACAATGTTGAGTTAGAGTGGTGAAAGTGAACATCTTTGTCTTGTTCCTGATTTTAATAAAGATGCTTAATTTTTTATCATTAAGTATAAATATAAACTGTGGGTTTGTCATATATGACTTATTTTATTGAGGTATGTTCCCTTTATTCCCACTTTACTGAGTTCTTTAAAATAGATGCTGGACTTTGTCAGATACTTTTCCTACATCTATTGATATGATCATATGATTTTTATTCTATATTTTGTTTATATGGTATATCATGATAACTGACTTGCAAATACTGACCCATGTATTTTTAAAAAATAATTTTTGTATATTTCAATTACAGCTGGCATATATTATATTAGTTTCAGGTGTACAAAACAGTGGTTTGACATTTCTATAACTTACAAAGTAAACTCCTCCACAAATCTGTTACCTATCTGACACCGTACATAGTTATATCAATATTATTGACTACATTCCTTATGCTAACTTTATACCCCCATGACTATTTTTTGACTACCAATAATACTTCTTAATCCCTTCCCCATTTTCACCCAGCCCACCAACCCCTCCTCCCTTCTAGTAACCATCAAAATGTTTCTGTTTTGTTAGTTTATTTTGTTCTTTAGATTCCACATGTAAGTGAAATCTTATGGCATTTGTCTTTCTCTGCCTGACTTACTCCACTCAGCACAATACCCTTTAGTTCCATTCATGTTGTTGCAGATGGCCAGGTTTCATTCTCTGTCTATGGATGAGTAATATTTCATTGCATATAGGTATCCCCTCATCTTTACCCATTTATCTATCAATGAACATTGATGGATACCCAGGTTGTTTCCATATCTTGGCTCTTGTAAATAATGCAGCAATAAACATACGGAATCACATGTCCCTTTGAAGTAGTGTTTTGGGTTTCTTCAAAAAAAACCCCAGAAGTGGGATTACTGCGTTCTTCTTTGACTCTTGTTATGGCCATTGTTTTAAAGTCTATTTTGTCTGGTATGAGCATTGATACCCCTGCTTTTCTTTTTTGTTTCCATTTTCATGAAACATTTTTTTCCATCCCTTTGCTTTAGTTTGTGTGTATCTTTAGATCTGAAGCGAGTGTCTTGTAGGCAGCCTATGTAAGGGTCTTGTTTTTGTATCTATTCAGCAATCCTATGTCTTTGGATTAGAGCATTTAATCCATTTACATTTAAGATAATTTTGATAGATATGTAGTTATTGCCAGTTTATCACTGATGTTTTTGACATTTTTTTCTTTTTCTTAAAGAAGTCCCTCTAAAATTTCTTGTATACTGCTGTGGTGGTGATGAACTCCTTCAGCTTTTTCTTGTCTGGGAAGCTCTTTATCTGTCCTTGTAATCTAATAATAATAACATTGCTGTGTAGAGTAATCTTGATTGTAGGTCCTTGCTTTTTATCACTCTGAATGTTTTGTACCAATCCCTTCTGTCCTGCAAAGTTTCCATTGAGAAATCAGTTGACAATCTTATGAGAGCTCCTTTGTAAGTAAATATGTAAGATTCTCAGTCTTTATCCTTTGGCATTTTAATTATGATGTGGGCTTCTTGGGTTCATCTTGTTTGGGGCTCTCTGCACTTCCTAGACTTGCATGTCTTATTTCATTCACCAGGTCAGGGAAGTTTTCCATAACTGCATCTTCAAATAGGTCCTCAATCCCTTGCTCTCTCTCTCTTCTCCTTCTGGTACCACTATGATGTGAATGTTGGTATGCTTGATGTTGTCCCAGAAGCCCGTTAAACTCTCCTTATCTTTTTAGATTATATTGTCTTGTTGCTGTTATGATTGGGTGTTTTGCTTCTACCTTGTTTTCCAAATCGCTGATTCAATGCCCTCCTTCATGTAATCTGCTGTTGATTCCTTCTAGTGTATTTTTCATTTCCGACTTTTTCATTTTTATGGTTTCTATGTTATTTTTTATGCTATCTCTTTGTTGAAGTTCTCACTAAGTTCCTTGAGCATCCTTATAAAGTAGTGTTTTGAACTCTGTATCTGGTAGATTGTTTGCCTCCATTTTGTTTAGTTTTTCTGGAGTTTTCTCCTGTTCTTTCATTTGGGACATGTTTCTTTGTCTCCTCATTTTGGCTCCCTACATATGTTAGTTTCTATGGATTAGGTAGATCTGCTGCATCTCCCAGTCTTGGTAAAATGGCCTTATGTACCAAATGTCTTGCAGGGCCCAGTGGCACAATCTCCCTGATCACCTGACCTGGGTGCTCCAGGAGTATCTCTTGTGTGGGATGTGTGTGTCCTACTGTTCTAGTTGAGCCTTGATTGTTGTTGGCACATCCAAGGGTGGGACTGACCCTTGGTCTGACTGCCTATGAGGATTGGCCATGACCACAGTGTAGGAGCTGCTGTGTGATCCTATGGAATGAAACTGTCCCCACTGGGTTCTGGTGCCTGTGAGATCATCCTTTGGATGTGTCTTTTTGGGAACTAATCAAGAGTTGCTCTGTTGTGGTCTGAAGCCACCCACTGCATGTGTTAGTTTTGGAGCCTCTTGGGAGAAATATGGTGCAGGCCAAGGTCAGTCACTGCCTGTGACCAGCCCAGATTCAAAGCTAGTGCTAGTGCTGAGTCTGGGACCACTCATCAAAAGGCAGAGAGCACACTGTGGTCAACTGTTGCTCACCTGGGACCCATGGACCCCCTAGAGTTGTCAAAGAAAGACTGTGGCATGGGCCAACGCTGACTGCCCATTGCTGAAAGAGCCTCAGGTGATGCATCAGTTGGGTGGGGCAGGGTCCCAGGCAGTCACTAGGGCAGAGTGAGTAGAGTTTGCCAGGCTAATGCAGATTCAGGTTTGGCCATGTAAGGGGAGGGCTCAGCAGAGAAAAGATGCTTCCCACCAGCCGCTGGACAGGAGGAGAGCTCAACATAGGGCGATGGTAGCTATCGTTCTATCTTTTACCCCGAAGTCACCCAACCCAGTCTTTCCCTACATGTCTCTGGTGCCTCTCAAGCCACTGTCCCTCTGTCAGAGCCCAGGGTGAGTTCCTGAAAGCCTATACATATATCTTTAATAGTGGCAAATCTTTTATCTTTAGGAGAGGTATTAAGTTTCTGAAGTTTCTATACCAGGCCAGACTGGAGGGCAGACTCAGCTACAGAATGTGAAGTGTGTGCCCCAATCCCAGGAAGACACTGACTTCCTAATGGGTTTCCTTAACTAGCAAGTCCTAAGAGTACAGAATTTCAACTCTGCTTAGAGCTTAAAAGTATGTAAGTATGTGCACACATTTGTGCATGTGTGTGAAGATGTGCACAAGTGTGCACACATGTACAAGTGCAGGGGACTGATTACCTACCATTGAATCCCTGGTTACACTCCTATGAAAACTGTGTCACTGTGTGCCTTGTCTATCCACTAAACTTTTAAGCCACTGGAGGAGCACCTACCACATTATGAAGGCTGCTGGATCTGCAAATTGCTGGACCTAAAGTGATGATGTGGAAGGCAAAATGCTAATGTGAGGATTCTCTGCCATTCTTCCAACATCAGTAAACCTTGGATGGGGTGAAGCCTTCCCTTACGTGGTCCCTCTCTCGAGAGGCATTGTGATGGCCCTCACTCAACTGGCTCTGATCAATTCTGGTCCCAAACCAGCAACCCCCCCTCCACCACTGGGTCAGCCACCAGGATGCACTACTTGAGTCTTGATCTCAAAAATGCCACACAGGAGAAAGAACACATAAAACATGCTGAAATATGAGGATGGCAGCAAGAGCCAAAAGACTCCAGACATCTAGTGTCCTCTTGGCAAAGGCAAGAAAGACTATCGCTCCTCCTTCGTAAGGCAGGCCCTGAGGATGTCACAGCTCCGAGTCCTAGATGTTTCACCAGGAAACAAGCAGCACACACTGCAAGAAGGGTCTTGCTGTCATCATGATTCCACAAACACTCAAAAGCAGCCACTAGATGACTAGTACTAAGCTTGATGTGGACACGCTGGAGATGGTGCAGAGAGCCGGCACACAGGGGCTCTGCCACTGCTGAAACAACACAATCCTGGACATTTAAGTGTGCTCCCTCTGTTGACAGATAAGGCTAACATAGAACAAGAAGTTAGCCTATGTTGAGAGAGAGGAAGAGATAGAAGATATTCGTTTAAATGCCTATGACGAACTATTGGATACATCGTTAGATACTTTCAGTCAGAAACCTGTTGTGGAATTCCAACTCTGACCATTACTATGTGTAGGCCCCTAAGAAAGTCAGCAAGATTCTCAGTGCCTCAGTTTTTCTATCTGTACTGTGGTGAAGACTAACAAAATCAAATGTGAAAAGCTGCTGGTACAAAGAGCTCAATAATCGCAAGACCTTTTTTTCTCTTCCTTAATTAATACCTGTTGGCCACATATTTTTATATACATTTAAAGCATTTATCATACTTTCTACCCCTTTATGCAGGAAAGGCCCAAACAGCAACAGTTCCAACACCCACACACTGAGTCTCTCACAGCCCTCAGCAAGCATGTCACACGCTCGCCTATAGCATTTTCCCATCCAGAAATTAAACCAAACACACTCTTCTCTTTTTAATGGTAAGAGTATGGGAATAGAGATGGCTTGCTTTTTCACTTCCTAAAGATAGGCAAAGTCTTGCCTTTCTCATGGAGATTTAGCACGAGTCCATGCAGCTCAGAAGTGAGTGAAGTACATGGCACAAGCACATAAGCAGGCCCGGGCACATGAAAGAGCTGTCCTATGTAAGCACCAGTGGTGCCGCTCAGTCGCAGCCCAGGGGAGTGCCTAGGAAGGTGGCCAGAAGAGGCGGGCAGGAGCAGAGCCCCAAAGACCAGAAATATTATGGTAAAAGGGTCCAGACAATAGAGAAGTGCTGAAAAGTTTTAGTGAAGTTCGTTAATACTCAAAATTGCCTCTTCCTGAGGTCAGTCTCATGGCAGTGTTAAAAGTGATTGCAAAGAAGAGGAAGATTAGGGTAAAAGAAGACCATGTGACCAATATGGTTTTGACACGAGATGATGAGGCCCAAAACAAAAACAGTGGTTTCTTTGTGAGCAGAGATTACAGGATGAGGAAGGATGTTTTTATACCAAAGGAAAATGAGTGAGGACACAAGAAGGGCAGTGGGGTGAGGAAGATGACAAATTCCACTGTAAACATGCTGCCTATATGGTGGTCTCCAGTGAGGGGCACCCAGGAGAAGCTGGGTTTGTAGGTCAGCCTCAGGCCAGTCTCTTCCCCTCAGCCCCAACAAGGACCAAGAGCTGAGGCCTCCAGAGAAGTGGTCACATCCTAAAATCTTGGTGTGGCCAGGAAATGACAATAAGAGCAGCAGCATTAGGAATCCTCCTGGGGCAAAGGGTCACCAGGAGGTTCTGGGATGGAGAACCAGAAATCTTTCCTAAAGATGCAAGTGTTTTCTACTGAAGGAGAATTTAAGCCCCAAGAGAGAAGAAGAAAGCAGCCCTGCCTCTGAGTCCAATAGCTTGAGCTTTGCCGTGGTCCTGGATTCCCAGCCTGCTTTGGGAACTGGTGCATCTTCACACCAGCCAGCAGATATGAGCTGTAATATTTTCTGCCCACTACTGTTGCCAACCATGGATAGCAGCACTCTGCGCTTAGCCCAGCACACTAGACAGGAGGCCCCAAATTTACATGCTACTGTGCTGAGTATTCAGAATGCTTTGCCCAATTATCTAATTACTCACCTCCTAACTATTAGGGGCTGGAGGCAGGAAGTGTTCTTCCTCTTTAACAGATTTCAGAAAGGAAGAAAAGAGGCAAAATCTTACTAGGGGTACAGGAACAGGGAAGGCAGGCCCAATTCCTAGTTGAACATTCTACTCACCTTTTCCTGCCATTCATTCCATCACCATTTCTTAATGTACTCACTCTGCACCAGACCCTAAAGCATAAAACATACTCTCTGCTCTCAAACTCACAGTTTAGCTAATGAGAATGGCAGATAGCTAACTGCTCATTGGTTTAGTCTTGCATTCATCAGACAGGCAGTGTAACAGTAAGTTCAAATCCAGCCTAGGTTATAGGCTGTATGATCTCAGACAAGAGCCTTAATTTTCCTGGGTAGAACATGGGGGGCTCAGCTACCTTAGAGTGTTGCTATAGGGGTTCAATGAGGTTATGATGATGGACAGCTGGCACACAGCAGGTGCTCAATAACTATTTCCTCTCTTCACCCCCAGGTTCTAGAGCAAAACCTTAAACACTCTTTGCAGAGGCTCCATTTTCTTTTCTCCATCTTT
This sequence comes from Cynopterus sphinx, assembly GCA_030015415.1. Taxonomy (NCBI): domain Eukaryota; kingdom Metazoa; phylum Chordata; class Mammalia; order Chiroptera; family Pteropodidae; genus Cynopterus; species Cynopterus sphinx. The sequence goes on along the minus strand of CM057384.1, from coordinate 48,918,652 downwards.
GAGCCAAGGGACAGGTAAGCCAAGTACAGTGAGAGACACACATAGACCTTCAATAGGTGAAGTTGTTATTATGACCATTAACATTTTCTGAGTAACCCCAACGTGTCAACCCTGGGCTACACACTGAAGCCACAGAATACAGTCATTCAACAAAAATTTATTGGGTCTATTATGTGCCAGTAACTGTTATTGGTGCAAGTTAGGAAAGAAGGGGCTTTGAGCAAGAAAATTAATATAAATATAATAAATATAAAACTATTAGTTGAGCCTAGACAGTAAAAGAAGAATAAGCTTTTAATCCCTGCAAGAATAGGCTGACTTCTAAGTTTTAGAGACCCATGAGTGTCTCTGAGGAGATATCAAAAGGACCAGTATCTCTGTAGACTGGAGCTGAAGGGTGTTTCTGAGCTTACAGGGACAACTGAAACCCAGGGAGGAGAAGATGTTTCCTGGGAAACCACAAAAACTGAAAAGAGAAGAGGCTGAGGGTATTAGGCTAGGGGCCCAACATTTAAGGTAGGAAGGAGATGGACCTAGCAGAAGAGACTGAGAAAGACAAGGCTAAGGAGAGACAGAGATCTCAGATGAATGTAGCATCCTAGAAGCTAGGGCAGAAGGGGTGTCCTCAGTGTCCATATCCAAGGAAGGGTTAAAGAGGATGAAGCCCCTTCACCAAAGCACTGCTTTAGGTTGGTGTTTTTCAAGCCATGTTCCCTTGGAGGTACCCCAGGAGCTACTACAGCACAGAAGAGGCAGTCAGGTGGGACTTCCACTGCCATTTCAACCAAAGCAACTCTACTTTCATTTCATGGTCTTGTCTTTACCTCCCACCTGCTCCTAATCACTCATCAAATATTACTGATTTTTCCTATTAAATATTTCCTGAGCCATTTTCCATTTATTTTCCATCCATCATACTGGTTCAAGCCACATTAACTGCCTCTTGGATCACAACAGCAGGCAGGAACTGTTCTTCCTTCCTCCAACCTTGCTTCACTCTGCAAAATTCCTCATACTACATCAAGAATCATCTTACCAAAACACAAATATGATCATGTTATTTCCTTGCATAAAAGCAGTAGATATTGGGAAATATCTTCATGAACATAGTATAGGCAAAGATGTTCTAGATAGAAAGCAAAAAGCACTAAATGTACAAAAAAAATCTGACAAATGGAACTTAACAAAAGAGATTACTAAGAGAGTGAGAGAAAGGCTCAGACTGAGAGAAAATATTTGCATTGTACATTTTCAACAAATATAAAGAATATAAAGAATTCAAAAACATATAAAGAATTCTTACAAATTGATTAAAAATATATAAAGAATTCCTACAAATTCAAAAAATATAAAGAATTTCTACAAATTGAAAAAAAATACATTCCAATTTTTTAAAAATGAGCAAAAGATATGAACTGGCAGTTCACCAAAGGGGATATCAATAAACATTCGAAAAAGTATAAACCTCAATAATCATCAGGAAATACTAATTAAAACCACTGGATCTCTACTAGAATAGTTCAAATGAAAACAACTGACAATAAAAAATGATGGTGAGGAGGTGAAGTAACGAACTCTCATACATTATTTAAAGAAATAGAAACTGATACAACCACTTGAGGAAGCTGTTTAACAATTCCACTTCTGGGTAAATAGTCAAGAGAAAAATGCTTATGTCCACCAAAACAAATATACAAAAATATTCATAACACTATTATTCATTAGTCCCAAGCTGGAAACAACCTAAATGTCCACCATGTAGATTGGATTCATACATCGTGGTATATTCAGACAATAAAATACTACATAGAATGGAAAAGGAAAAATTATTGTTCAGTACAGTACAGATGAATCTCACAGACAATGTAGACCCAAAGCAGCTGGAAAGAAAAGAATACCAATGTACACTTCCACATATCTGAAGTACAAGAGTAGATAAACCAATCCACGATCATAAATGTCAAAATGGTACTTATCTTTGGAGAGTACTGATTGGGAAAGGATCCAAGGGAACCTTCTGAGATACAAGAAATGATCCAGGTAGTGATTACACCAATGTGAAAATGCGTGGAACTGCTGACATAAGATCTGTGCTTTTATTATTATACCTCAATAAAACACGAATTAAAAAAAAATACTTTGACCAACCATTGTGGCCACGTTGACCAAGGTAAGAAGCTAGAGCAAGAGCTCATTAGAAATAAGTGCCTGCAGCAGAGAGGAAAGGCAGTTTCCTGGAGAGGGAGGTAATGAGGAAGGCAAAGCAGAGTAGGTCCCATCACCCCGTATGCACACACACAAGCAAATGCTCTCTGACACACATATGGGTGTCCATTTAGACACTTGTCTCTCAAAACAGGCCTCAATCAGTTGTGGCCACTCATGAGCTCAGTCAACTCAGAAATGCCAAGGGCTAAGGGTCATAGACTGAGTAGACGTGGTGAGCTGGCTTCCAGACCTTCATGATAGTCACAGCCTGATGGTGGGGGATAGATACAGTTGAGCCTGTCAGACTGCTACATGTAGAGTCTCTTTATGAGAGAGACCCAAGGAATAAACATGCCTTTTCCTCTGCTAAGAATATTCTAGTCTTGCCAACTTCCACCAAAGCTGCAACTGCCTTGATGCTGCATCCAAAAACCTAGCCAGCGAGGCACCCTTTGCTATTAAGATAGTGGGCAAGGGAAGTCAAGCTGCCCAGGAATAGGCCCTGGCCACACACCATTCTGAGACGGATGCACTCAGAGAATGCAGCCAAGTCCTCCTGGGCAGCTGTCAGAATTCAGGGCCACGGTACCTGCATCTGATTTCAATATGTTCTGATACACACACATACACACACACACACACACATATGTATGTTGTATGTGTGTATATGTGTGTGTGTGCATGCATTTGTGTGTGTGTATACCCCATCCCTACCCCACCCCCCGGAAAAAAAGCCTGAAACCAGGAACTTGCCACCCTGCCTTTCCATCATAACACAGTGAGGCAGGGGCTCAGTGGATAGGCTAATTTTACAGAAAGCGAGGCTGGAGTCTGCCACCGGTAGGCTGCACTGGGTGGCATTAGGAGTGGAAATGGAGGCAGCTGAGGGATACAGCAGAGCTACCCAGATCATACTTCAGCTTTGAACTGAGCTGCTAAACTGAACCTTAAGAATCCATCCTTACACCTCTCTTTGGGCCTGGGAGCAGACACAGCAAGTATGCAGACCACAGCCGCACTGGCCGATATTCTCCTTAGCAGCTCAGGCCTTCTTAGACCCACTGGCAATGCCATGAAGCCTGCGGCAGGAGAGACCAGGCTGTCACGGAGAATGGAATCAGACAATAGGGAGACAGAGGGAATGCAAGGGGTCAGGGCTGCTGCCTGTTGACCCCCCATCAAGAAAAGGTTACTGGTAATGAGGTTCACTGCCTTTCAGGAAGAGACCTCTGTGGGGAGCACTGGGTAATGGTGGCCAATCTGTTCAGTATTTCTGGGCAGGAGAGTTCATCTTCTTAACTGGTGAAATGTGAAGGCCACCATGTTGCCATGGTGATCTGTATTAGAGAACACTGGAACCCACACGGATAGGCTGTCGCTTCATATGCCTTCATTTGTTTCCTCTTAAAAATACATCTTAATATAGAGCCAAACCCAGTGTAGATATTAAACTTAATGAAAAGCAGGCTGGCTATCTCCGAGGGGATCCAGTCACCTCTGCGAGACTGACTCGGAACTTAGTGAAATGCTCATACACTCAGTAAGCATACATGGAGCCTGGAACCCCAGCAAGGGGCTAGGCTAGGCTTTGAGAGTGACAAAGTCAACCGCAGCTGAAGCACCTTATAAAGACAAGCAGCTCATCCATAATAATTACAATAAAGGTGGGAAGTACCAAGTTCTACCATTAGGGCTACCAAATGCATAAGAACTCAGAGGAGGAAAAGATTTCTTGAAGTTAGGAAGATCAGGAAAGAGAGCTACATAAAAGAAAGAGAGAAGAAAAACATTCATTAACACCTCCCACCGCTAAGCTTTGCTTTACAGGTAGGTTATCTCTTCATCCAAACAGGCACCAAGCCAATCATGCCACCTACTACAGACAAGGGGGAGGCTCTGAGGGAGGAGGCGAACTGCCTAAAGACAGAGCTGGATGCTGGCCAAGTCAGATTCCAGTCCTGGCTTGACTAACTGTCCCTACCACATTCTACAGCCACCTGGTAGCATTCGACCCAGACCCGAAGAGGCTGCATTTCAAGTAGGAAATAGGGTACAGGCATTGGGACTGACAGCAGACTCCCAGACCCCCAGAGGCAGTGCAGCACAGGGCACAGAGGAGAAAGGAATGCAGGCCAACTGAGACAGGAAGTTCATGGAGAGGAACAGGAAGGCTCAGAAACAGCCTCGCGTGCCACCGATAGAGGTGGGAACTGCACAGGGTTCAGCAGAGAGAACAACAGCGAGACTATGAACAAGTAAGCTGGACAGCAGTTGACCTACCCTGGTGCCAGGTATCCTGCAGGGTGGATCATGCACCTGGAGGCGTCCCTGAAGCAGAGACGTGCAGGCATTAGGCCTTCTCTAGATGATGGCACAGATGCAGAAACACACAGCTGACAGGGAGAGGAAGCCAGGGCCTTTTTGGGTAACTATCAATGCCCTAGAAGTAGCTGTCCAATACCTGCCAGGAAAGCTTTTCATTAAAAAAAAAAAAAAAAAAAAAGGCAAGAGGAAAATCTATCTGGCAAAACCCCAAGGTACTCTACTGTAAAAAAAAAAAAAAAAAAAAAGACAAAGCTGCATTCCTCTTTTCTACAGTGCTATGCTGCCTTCTGGCTTTCAGACATTAAAACAGACAGGCAAGAACATTTTGCAGAATTCACTCACCAAGGTAAGGTATAGAAGCTTCTCTACCCTTCAAAAGGGTCCCCAGCAGGGCTCATTTAAATGACAAGTTCCCAGCCAGGTGCATATGCAAGATTCCATTTATGCTCCCATTACAATAGGTAAGTCTGTTTACAGGACAGAGATCAAGAACAAGATGATGGAAACTTCCTCTGTCCCAATCTCTCAGGCCCACACCCAACATCTTAAGGAGTCCCAAGATTCTGGAAGCCAGATCCTTTTAGACGGGAGACAAACTTCCCTTACCATGATAGCTGGCTAGCTCAAAAAGTCCATCACTGGACATATGTACTATAAAGAAAATGTGAGCTATGAGAAATCCGGGTGGTCACCCCAAAAGAGCCAAGCAATGGCTTGCCAATCCATACAACCACCTGGGCCTTGGCTATTCGTTTGGTCATGTCCAATATGACAGAGCCTCTGCTGTGCCTGGCTTTGTATTGGGCTCTTGTCATTCTGTAGACAAATCTGCTTCAAGCACACGGTTTATACTGTTGCCAGAGGAAATAACAGAAATAACAACAGTCTTCTAGTACATCCTGGCCTAGGGTGGATACAGACATACAGTGCTCTGAAGGAGGAGGGGACAGAGGCAGAGGAGAGAGGAGAAGCTGAGGACAGCTAAGAGGAGAAGCAGGGGGAGGAATCAGCAGGGCCCACTGAGAAGAGGACACTTGAACTTGATGTCAGCAGATCTCTCTTCCTGGGCAGAGGAGCGAGACCTTCGAAGCAGAAGATACATTCTAAGCAAAGAACAGAGGGAGGAATCACAGAGTCTTTTGCAACTGGTGAGAGGTTCTGTGCCTCCAGTAGTGGTGCAGGTCTCTTCCTTGGAGAGAAGCTGGGATGAGGCCAGCAGAGGCACAGCTAAAGCACCTTGACTTATGGACTACAGGGCTGGGACTTGATCACAGAAGTGAAAGAAAGCTTTTCATGGTTTAAAACAAAGAAGTAGCATCATCAGACATGTTTTTCTGATGGATAATTCTGGGGGTAAGTTGGGGGTGGATTCCAAGGGAACAGGACTACTGACAGAGAGGTCAGGTAGGGACCAAGAGCCCACAAAGGAGCAGCTAGGGCCAAGACTATAGGAGTGACTGTGGGGAGAAAAGAGGATTGATTTAAGAGGGAAATTCAAGGTTACGTGAATAGGACTTATAACTAGAACTAGGTGAGAGAGAGGGAAGAGTCAGTGATGCTAACTAACTAGGTTTCTAGCTTGCTGTTAACCCACCTAGCTAACACCAAGACAAGAGCCAACTAGGGAAATAAGACAGAAAAATCTGACCTGGACATGTCATAGAATTAGAAGTCCCTAGCATAGGAAAACAAGCCAAAACCATGGGAAGATAGAAAGTCACCCACAAGGACAGCTATTCAATAAAAATGGGATGTGGCCCTAGGGAATACCAAGATTTAAAGATAAGGTAGGAAATAAAATAAGGCCTTGCTGAAAACATAACCCTGTGATAAAAGGGCTTAGGATACTAACTTGATTCTATGCTATCACCAAACTGAAGGTCTCCCAAGTTTGGATGAGATTCATAAACTCCTTCCTGTCTGTGCTTCACCAAAGGAAACAAACTCCCGTAGGGGTGCAGAGAAGCAAAGACAGAGAAAGGACTCCAACCCTCTTCACACAAACCCATGTCTTCCCCTCTGTTCTCTTAACAGAGAGATCTTTCTGATCTGTATTTCTTTCTTACAACATATTATTTCAGGTCAATAACCCACCCTTGAAAACTGTACCTAGATACATAAAATAAAGAGAAGCCACATATCAATACTCTTGGTGCAATAAGCCTAGCAAAGTTAGCTAAGTCTAATGCTGGATTCAAAACAATCCCTTTGGGGGAAACGCATTCTATACCCCACAAATACTGAGTTGGATTTGGACTCTTCCACATTTATTCTTCCATCTGGATGAGAATTTTAAAAATCTAGAACAGCTTCCTGGTGGCTCCCTCAAGGTACAGCTAATGTCCTGCAACTAACTTATGCTTTGAGGTTCACTCTGGGCAGAAATTCTCCTGGCCCCAACTAAACCAGCTCCAGGACCCTAAGACTTAATCAAGAGACTGGAACCATGACTAGTCAGGGAACAAGTACATGCCAGGCCAATTGATGGGCGTCCAGGCTGCACAGTGCAGGTCAGGACAGTGGGTTCTCCAACCCAACAACCCTGACAATATGGCCTCCCTGTTCTCATTTGGAAAAATAAATCTAAGGCTTTTCTCAATGTATTTGTGATGATGCAAGAAGTAAATGTGGGTAAAAACACTTAGTAATAGTCAGAATTATATTTCTTGTAATCCTTCCCCACACTGAGTGCAGAGGTAGCTACAAATTTAGGGAAGCTCACTGAAGTAAGGCAATTATTCACATTCCTTGTGTTTTCTTCAAACAGCAAACTTTTCTAGCACATTTTAAAATGATAGCAACAATGTAATTCATTAACATTAATTTCGAACTTACTTATCAACAAGCTCATTTGATCCTTAATAATAATCTAATAGGGTCAATAGGTAGGGATAGCACCCCTACCAATGGGGTGAGAATGCCAAGGTTCACAGAAGTGACCTGACTTGCCCAAGATCACTAAACCAGAAAAGGCAAAATGGGATCTGAATTCAAAACTTGAAAAAAAAATAACTGAATTTTAAGATTTATTGACCCACTGCTTGCCTCAGGTGTGAAATCTCACACAAAATATCTAATCTAATTTCTAAATCCCATACCCTTCTATATAACACCAGGCTGACTTCCTAAAAAAAAGATTCAAACTTACAAAGTTTCATTTTTACAAACTTAATCAGATTTGTAAATACACACACACACACATACACACACATACATATACATATACGTGTGTATGTGTGTGTATCAAGCATTGTATACATATAATCATGGTAGGTTCCAAGACTGCCTAGAAGAAGAGAAAGCACAGATATTAGAGCCGCCAACAGGAAACCTCCAGGATAAGAAGACAAAATATATTGGGTCATTCAAAGGTATGTATAAAAATGGCAAGTGATAACTAGACTGAATGTGGTTATCTCATAAAGATATATAAATATGTCAAATCACTATGTTATATACCTGAAACTAAAATAATATTGTATGTCAGCTATACTTAAATTTAAAGAAAGATTCCAAGGTGCCAGTCAATAGGCAAAAAAAGAAATAGAACTCTTCCACAAAAAGTAGTATCATAAAGTTTAAGCCAGAAATGAGATGGAACTCAAAGGCAAAAATAAACAGGAAAACATTTTTTAACTATACTAGAAGCCAATAAAAGATGACCTTGCCAATTTTTAAAATAAGGTTCATAACTGATCATGTGAGAAAAACTTGTAATATTTTTTTTTCTCCAAATTCAAAGTCATATGTGAACTAAAGACTTCAATCAGGCCACACAGTGAAGGAAAAGGGGAAACCATATCTGTATCTCCAAATTTGCATTTGGGACTCTCAGAAAAGCAGCCAAATACATTGCAGGATCTGATATTTCTAAGAATTCAAGGACTGAGGATATGCCTGACAACCTGGAAAAGAGCCACCATGATGTCTGTATATACAAAGAACTTCGGGGATACAAGACTGGAAAACTACAGGTCCATCAACTTCATTAGAGGGTTTGCACTTTTTTCTCCTAACACTAAAGCTATGTGCTTCCCTGACTACCACCAGCAGCATGGGCATGGAAATAAAAATACAGAATTCATTTACAAATACCTGAAAGGAAAATGTGCCATGTTCTGGCATGGCTGTATGAAGAGCAAATCCTTCTGGGTTAGATTAATCTTCTAGGCTATTACAATGGGCCCACAGGTTTTAGCGCTATATTGTCTCACTTTGGCAGGAAATTAGACCCTGTCCCCTATAACATGGTCATCAATTACAAGGGAAATCATGAGATAAAGTCCCTTTAAGCAAGAAGATATATGTCTGGCAGACTGCATTCAGTTCCATCAGTAAGGCAGTGCTTCTAGGGCACAAGGATTTAATAAATAGGGCTGTGTAGGAATATGTCCTAGGTCTAAATCTGTCAACAGCCTCATCAAACACCTCATTGCCAGTCTACTGGGGTACTGTGGATTAAATATATAAAGGTTTGGGCCAGGGGAAAGAACAGAAAAGTGGCCACACACCACAGGAAAGAATGTGAATAGAGATCACAAATAATGGGCCTGCAAGCCACTCACTGTCAACAGTCATGTTCTACTTGGTTACCAAAGATTTAAAATAATTAATTGCCAACTCTTAAAAAATAGGAGGTTTCACGTAAACTTCTGCACTTCTGACTTAGAAAAATAAAAAAAAAAATGTGTCACTATTAGACCCACATTCCTACCTAGCAACAATAAGCTGGAGCTGGAGACCCCACTCCAGGCAGAGCAGACACACTTCAGTTTACCATAGTCCATGCCCTTTCCTATTGCCAACATAGAAGGTCAGTTTCACCCAGTTAATTCTGCATGGCTTCCATAGGCTTTAGAATTTGTCAGCTCTTGATTAGAATTACAACATTATATAGAAGTTCAGTTAGTGGTCTCAAAAAATAAGTGAATCAATACAAAAAACTACAATTAGGAATGCAACTCAAACTACAAAAAAAAAAAAAAAAAAAAAAAAAAACCCAGCACTTTTCCCCTCAGTGTGTTTGGTATTCATTAGAGCTCTGTCCAAAGTCCTATCTTCTTCTCTCACACATGTTCCAACAGACATATCCCATCTGCTCCTAATCAATGACCCATGGACTGGTGGCTCACACTCTTGGTCTCTAACCTGAAGGTACTACCTCCTGGGAAATTAATACACCTAGATACACAGACTTGTCTGAAGTGTCCTCTTCCCCCACCCCACTCACTCACTCACCCAACCTGTTCCTTTTCTTATGTCTATAGCGTAAGAAGTACCCACAATCCACTAAGTATCCTGAGAGTGTCAACACTGAGCCTCTTTACCTTTCTCTTTTTTTCTTAAATAAACTTTCTAATTTTGAATAACTTTAGATTTACAAAAATCCTGCAAAGAGAGTGACGTCAGAAATACGGCAGAGTGAGAGACATCCCCAGATCTCTCTCCCTAAAACAACAATAAAATCTAAAACTCAACAAAAAACACCCAAACTGCACTCTGGCATGTCTGAGTGTGGGATCTGCACATAAGAGGTACCACGAGTCAGAATCCCGGGTGTCTGGCAGTGGACTGGGAGAAACAAAGGAACTGCCTCTCACAGCTGCCAGAGATTCATGTAGAAGTAGAGGGAGGGGAGAGGGTGCGCTGACATCCCTGAACAGCCCTGCCTGGGAGTGCTGTGAAATCCACGAGGCCAGTGACAGTGCCCAGTCATCAGGGCAGAAGACACAGAAGTGGGAACAGCAGAGAAACAATAGTTGATTTTTACCAGCTGTGGTTGCAAAACCATGGCTGAGCCACAAGCTGCATCCCCAACTTAAAGGGTCCCTCTCCGCATACCCTCCAAGACCAAACATGGCAGACCCCAGGAGAATTTGAGTAAATAATATCGAAACTGTTGCTAACACTGACAGGGACTGAAACTGAGGGTAGTGAGTCTGACTGAATATCTACAAGAAAAAAAAGTCGTTATTAAGACTTGATATTAGACACCAACTACTGGAAACCAAAAGAAAAGCACCTTCTTTGCAACAGGCTAAAGAAAGACCTTGATATAATAAATCTTTCTGAAAAAAAAAAAAAAAGCAGAATATACTTCCAGTAATGCCCAGGTGGAGAAAAAGTCCATTATACACCATGAACAACCAAACTGACAAGGCATCTCAGAAAGAAAGAGAAAAACCTCCAGACAATAAACTTACACACATGAAAATATGCAACTTAAATGACAGAGAATTTAGGATGGCACATCTGAAAAAACGCAATGAGATCTGAAACTAATCATATGAGCAATTTCAGGAATTGAAAAATCAACTAAATGAGCAGAGCGAGTTCTTTAGCAAGAAGACTGAAACTCCCCAAAAGAACCAAATAGACCTTTGGAGATAAAGAACACACTCAAAGAGCTGAAAAATGAAATAGCAAGCTTGAGAAATAGAGTCGACCAAATGGAGGAAAAGATAAGTGACATCAAAGATGGACATCTAGAAATAAATCAGAAGGAAGAAGAGAGAAACTGAAGAAGGAAAAATAATGAAAGAGAAATACAAGAACTAGCTGAAATCATCAGGGGAGGAAACATAAGAATAATCAGCATTATTGAAGGCAAAGAAATGGAACAGGGATTAGAAAGCATTTTTGGACAAGTAGTTGATGAGAATTTCCCAAATCTAAGGAATTAGTTGGACCTTAGAATTCAAGAAGTCAACAGAACACTCAATTATCTCAACCCAAAAAGGCCTTCAACAAGACACACTGTATTAAAATTATCAAAAATCAATGACAAAGACAGAATTCTCAGGACAGCCAAGGAGAAGAAGATGGTAACTTAAAAAGGAAAACTCATTAGACTATCCTTGCACTTCTCAGTGCAAACCTTACAAGCCAGAAAGGAGTGGAATAAAATATTCAAACTATTTAATGAAAGAAACAGTCTAAAATAATGTATCCAGTTAAGCTCTCCTTTAGAGACGGAGAAGAAATAAAGACCTTTCCAGACATAAAAATTGAGGGAATTCACCAATACGAGGCCTGCACTACAGGAGATATTGAAAAAGATCAGCTCACCTAAAACAAAATGACAAAAGAATACATAATTAGGAGTAAGGTGATTAGCAGACTGATAGAAACAGAAGAGGGCAATCCTTACTAAGAACAATAAGCTTAAAAATAAGAGATTTGCTATAGCAAGATAGTAATGAACATTCAGCATACATTGGGACAAATCGGGACAACAATGACTGAAAGGGGGAGGATTCAAACATCCAAATTCGCAAAAGGGAATGGAGATAAGGCACCGCAGAACAAAAGGGATGACTATGTAGATACAACTATCCTTTATATATTCGTAATGGCAACCACATGCCAAAGATTCAGAACTGAAGTATATAACATAAAACAAGAAGAAGCAGAGGCAAAACCCACAAAGGCCAACCAAAATCAAGAAAACAGAAACACAAAAACAAGGAAGCAATGGAAAAACTGAGCTACCACAAATCAAAAGATAAAATGGCTATAAGAAGGCCTCATATTTCAATAATCACCCTAAACATAAATGGACTGAACTCATCAATAAAAAGGCACAGAGTTACAGATTGGATGAAAAAACAAAACCCAAGCATATGCTGCCTCCAGGAGACACATCTCAGCTCCCAAGTCAAATATAGACTCAGAGTGAAAGGGTAGAAAATGATATTTCAAGTAAATGGCATTCAGAGAAAAGCAGGAGTAGTGATACTAATATTGGACAAAATAGGCTTCAAAATAAAAAGGCAAATAAAGATACTGAGGAATGCTTCATAATGATAAATGAAATCATGCACCAAGAAGATATAACACTTATTAATATCTATGCTCCCAATCAGGGAATCCCAAAATATGTAAAACAATTACTAACAGAACTAAAAGGAAGGAACAGACCAAAAATTATTATATTGGGAAACCTAAATGCCCCACTCTTAGATACAGATAGATCACCCAAACAGAAAATCAATAAGGAAATAACATCCTTAAATGACATATTTAACCAACTGGACATAATTGACATTTACAGAGCCTTTCATCCCAAAATAGCTGTTTGTACATTCTTCTCTAGTGCACATGAAACAATCTCAGGGATTAACCACATACTGGGACACAGAGATAGCCTCAACAAATATAAGAGGGTTGAAATCATACCAATCATATTTTCTGATCATAATGCTTTAAACTAGAGATAAACTGTAGAAAGAAAGTGGAAAGAAACCACAAATACATAGAGATTAAAGAACATATTACAAAGAATAACTGGATCAGAAAAGAAATAAAAAGCAAATTCAAGAAATACAAAGAAACGAATGATAATGATAATACAACATGTCAAACCTTTTGGGACATGGCAAAAGCGGTCATAAGAGGAAAGTTCAAATCATCACAGGCCTGCCTCCAAAAACAAGAACAAGCCTAAATAAATGACCTAACGCTTCATCTTAAAAAATGAGAAAAGGAAGAACAAATGAAGGCTAAAGTCAGCAGAAGGAAAGAAATAATAAAAATTAGAGTATAAATAAATGAAATTGAAAACAAATTTTAAAAATAGGAAAAACTAAATGCAACAAAGAGTTGGTTCTTTGAGAAGGTTAATAAAATTGACAAACCCTGGTTAGACTCACTAAAGAAAAAAGAAAAAGGACACAAATAAACAACATCAGGGATGAAAGAGGAGAAATTATGACTGACATCGCAGAAATACAAAAGATCACACAAGAATACTATGAAAAAGTATGTAACACCAAATTTAACAACCTAGAAGAAATAAACCAATACGTAGTATAGAAATTGAAACAATCATCAAAAACCTACCAAAAAGTAAAGTCGAAAATGAAAAGGCTTCACCAGTGAATTCTACTAAACATTCAAAGATTTAATACCTATTCTCCTCAAACTCTTCCAAAAAATTGAAGAAGAGGCAAGACTTCCCAACTCATTTTATGAGGCCAATATTACTCTGATACCAAAGCCTGGTAAAGATAACACAAAAAAAGAAAATTACCAACCAATATTTCTCATAAACACAGATGCAAAAATCCTAAATAAGATACTAGACTAATCAAATACAGCAAAATATTAAAAAGATTACACACCACGATCAAGTGGGCTTCATCCCAAAGGCACAGGGATGGTACAACATACGCAAATCTATTAATGTGATACACCACATAAACAAATTAAAAAATAAGAATCGTATCATCACATCAATAGATGCACAAAAAGCCTTCAACAAGATACAGTACCCATTGATGATCAAAACACTTAACAAAATCAGTATAGAAGAAAAATATTTTAATATATTAAAAGCCATATATGACAAGTCCTCAGCCAACATATTTCATGGGGAAAAACTAAAAACCTTCCCTCTAAGATCAGGAACAAGGCAAAGCTCTCTACTATCACGACTCTTATTCAATATAACACTGGAGGTCCTAGCAAGTGCAATCAGGCAAGAGAAAGATATAAAAGGCATCCAAATAAGAAATAAAATAGTCAAACTGTCCCTATTTGTGGATGACATGATTCTCTATTAGAAAACCCTAAAGACTCCACAAGAACACTACTAGAAATGATAAGCAGATACAGTAAAGTCTTGGATACAAAATCAATGTTCAAAAATCCATAGGGTTCCTATACTCTAATAACTGTCAGAAAAAGAAGCAAAAAAATAATTCCTTTTGCAATTGCAAGAAAAAGAATAAAAACCTAGGAATAAATCAAATTAAACAGGTGAAGGACCTATATAATGAAAACTATAAGACCCTATTAAAAGAAATCAAAGAAATAGAAAAATATTCTGTGTTCTTGGATTGGAAGAATCAAAAGAGTTAAAGTGACCATGTTACCTAAAGCATTATACAGATTTAATGCAATCCTCATCAAAATACTATCGGCATTTTTTTAAAGATAAGGAAAAAAATCATCAGATTTGTATGGAAGCACAAAAGACCCCGAACTGCCAAAGCTATCCTGAGAAAAAAGAACAAGGCTAGAGGCATCACTCTGCCCGACTTCCAATTATACTACAAAGGGACAGGCATCAAAGCAGCATGGTATTAGCAGAAAAACAGACACATGGACCCGTGGAACAGAATCAAGAGTCCAGAAGTAAACCCATATTTATATGGGCAAATAATTTTTGACAAAAAAAGTCAAAAACACACAGTGGAGAAAGGAAAGCCTCTTCAACAAATGGTGCTGGCAAAACTGGAAAGCCAACTGCAAAAGAATGAAACTAGACTGTTGTCTCTCACCACACACCAAAATGAACTCAAAATGGATTAAGAACCTGAATATAAGAACAGAAACAATAAAATGCATGGAAGAAAACATAGGAACTAAACTCAAGGACTTTGGACTTAAAGAGGATTTTATGAATTTGACCTCAAAAGCAAGGGAAATAAGAGCTAAAATATTAAATGAATGGGACTATGTCAAACTAAAAAAGCTTCTGCTCAGCAAAAGAAACCATCAACAAGGTAAAGAGACAACCACCTGAATGGGAAAACATGTTTGCAAGCAACTTCTTTGATAAGGGCCTAATATCCAAAATATACAAAGAAATCATATAACTCAATAACAACAAACAAACAAACAAACAAACAAACAAACAAACGATCCAATCAAAAAATGGGCAGAGGACCTGAACAGATACGTCTCCCTATAGGACATACAAGTGGCCAAGAAATATATGAAAAGATGCTCAACCTCACTGGCACATCAAAACCACAATGAGATACCATCTCACACCTGTTACAATGGCTATAATCAACAGAACAAGTAATAACAAGTCTTAGAGAGGATGTGGAGAAATAGGAACCCTCATGCACTGCTGGTGGGACTGCAAATTGGTACAGCCACTATGGAAAACAGTAGAGAGTTTCCTCAAAAAACTAAGATTTGATTTACCATATGATCTAGCAATCCCTCTCCTGGGTATTTACCCCAAAGACTTGAAAACCCATATCCCAAAAGATATTTGCACACCGATGTTCATAGCAGCATTATTCACCGTGGTCAGGACATGGAAGCTACTGAAGTGTCCTGGGATAGATGATTGGCTAAAGAAGCTGTGGTACATATATACAATGGAATATTCCTCAGCCATAAGAAGAGATGAAATACTGCCATCTGCAACAACATGGAAGGACCTTGAGATAATCATACTAAGTGAAATAAGCCAGACAGAAAAAAATGAAAATCACATGATGTTGTGGCACGATCAATGCTAAGATCCGCAGAGCCAATTGAGATTAATTATGAGCCTTTATTACTGGCCAGTGACTGACTCCCTACCACACAGGGTTAGAAGAAACCATTTGCCAGCTGGCTAATAAAGGCTCATAATTAATCTCAAATAAACAGAAACTCATGGACATGGACAGCAGACCAGTGGTTACTATAGGGTAGTGGAAGGGGAGAGGGGGAGGTAGACAGGGGGAAAAATTCAAATCATTTCTTCAATAAAATAATTAATTAATTTAAAAAATGCTGCAAATACAGAGAATTCCTGCATTCTCCTCACCCAGTCTTCCCTGATGTTAACATCTTACATTATCATAGTATTTTGTCCCCACCAAGAAGCTAACTTTACTATGACTTGAAGTTGAGACTTTTCAAATTTTACATTTTCCCGCTATTGTCCTTTTTCTGTTCTCCAAAATTGAATCCTGGATACCACACTGCATTTAGATCTCCTCTCTTTTTAAAGTTCACTTCTATTAACATCAGATAGTACCTAAAGTCTATGTATGCTTTAACTCTCCCCATTTCCCCAGAGACAACTGACATTATTCCAGCTGTTTCTTCAAGTGTCTGCCTCCATGTTTCTAATTCTGCCATCTACTGACTTACAACTACAAAAGATGAGGATTTAGCTCCCTTCACATACCTCCATACTTATTTCCCCTTGCTCTCATCATCCTAATGGGTCTGATCATAACATCTGTATGGCTCAATATATTTAGTGTTTACAGTATGACTGTAAATATCGTTCATAAATGCAGTTAAATTTCCATTCTAGCATAACTTTGTTTTCTCTGGAATTAAATGTTTATTCCTCTTAGGAATTATAAAGACATTGCTCCATTGTAGCTTCCAGTGTTGCTGTTGTCTGAAGACAGTGATTTGTAACCCTTTGTAAATAACCTATTCTTTTCCCCTCTTGTAGTCTTCTAAGATAGTCACAATGACCCCCATCTCCTGGTATTTGCACCCTTGTAATGGCAATTCCCACACCTTGAACACGGGCTGAACCTGGCAACTTACTACTAACAAAGAGAATGTGGTACAAGTATCGGGATATCACTTTGAGGTTATAAAAGACTGTGACTTCTGTCTTCTAATGCTCTCCCTTGCTCATTCTGACAAAGAAAGCTACCTTATGGAGAGAAGCACGTAGCAAAGAACTGAGGCTCTCGATGCAATGGGCCACCAGAACTAAACCCTGAAGACAGCCACATGAATGAATGAGAAGGCAGATCCACCCATCAAGCCTGGCTGGATAGTAGCCCTAACCAAGACCTCAGTAGAAGCCTTGTGAGAGACCCAGAGTTGAATGACCCAGCCCAACTGCAGAAACCACGAGACATAGATGTTCTTCTAAGCCAGGGTTGGCAAACTATAGCCCTGGAGTGGCCATGTGCTCTTGCAAATAAAGTTTTATCGGAACACAGTCATAACCACTCGTTTAGGTATAATCCATGCCTGTTTTTGTGCTGTAGCAGCAGAGCTGAGTAAACCGTATGGCCCACAAGGCTAAAATGTTTACTTTAAGAAAACGTTTGCCACTCCCTGTTCTCAGTCACTAAATTTTGGAGTAATTTGTTATGCAGTAACAGATGATTCATCCTTTCTCTGGAAATTCATAGGATCAGTTTTGGTGCTTTATGTTCTAAAACTTCACAAAGATATATCCTGGTATAGATCAATTCTCAAAAGCTAATGGACTAGGAAATAACGGGCCCTCTAAATCTGGAAGCTCTTGTTCCTTAGTTCTGGGAAATTTTCTGCAATTATTTCATTAATAATTTCTTCAGTTTTCTCTTTCTGGTACTGTTATTATTTGGATGTTTGACCCAAACAAGGTCTCTGATGTTCCTAATGTGTCTCTCATAGTTTTCATCTGTCTTTTTGTTCCAATTTTAGGGATAATGCCTCAACACTATTTTCTAGCCCTTCAATTAAACTTTTCATTTCTGGTATCATATTTTTAATTTCTATAAATTCTCTTTTTCTAAATGTTTTTTTAACAGCTCTCATTCTTTATTTTATGAATATGCTATTTCCACTAATCTGATATCTTTTTTAAACTGTAAAAAAAGGTTTTCTTCCACTCCCCTACATTGTTTCTTGTGCTCCCTTTTTCTCATTTATTTAGGACAGTAGAGGCTAAATGTTTTGGTCTCATATTTATATTGGTTTATATTTTGGTCATGTCAGAGAAAATTATCAAGTATCTGATCTCTTGATGGTATTGTCACCCCATATTTAAGAATGAAGCAACAACAAACTTGCAAGGTCACTTTCTATGAGAGCAATTTGTCAACTAAAAGGGTGATCTGATTCACAACATTTTACTGAAGAACTTCCAATTTTCAGTTTCTATACAGTTTTTCACTTGAACTGTTCAACTTCTCATAAAGAAATGGTTTGATATCCTGTCTGGGAGGGTTATACTATGCTCTTAGAGTTAGGAAGGTATGAAGCATCTTACATGGTCTTGAACATGTTGTACCATTCTCAGTGGCTCCTGTACCCAGAGTCCTTCCACTTTAATCTCATCAGATGGTCACCTGGAGAATAAACCATGGGTCTTCCACAGGTTTGAAGGAGGTGCAATTACCACACTGCACGATGGGGAGGGGAATCTGACTACTTCTCACAAGACTTTATCTACCCCACCCGCTGTACCCCACCTTCAGAGGTGTCTGGTCCCTCCGATTTTGGAGCTCTCTGGGGCTCCCTGATGTGGCCCATCTGCTTCTGTGCTTCTGTACTGTAGTCTTGAGCTCCAGCTGTCTCTGGTCTGCTTAGTCAGTTACCCACCAATCATGAACCTCTTTTTCCAGCTATCTTAATTTTGTTGCCATCATCTTCCACTCTTGGTGCTTTTACTCTCATTTCAATTGGGCTTGGGGAAGGAGCCAAGGTAAATGGTTGTGTTTACTATGCCATTTATAACAGGCAGCCGGGTGTCCTCAGTTTTCTCAGACTTATAATCACTGAGTTCTATAATTCTGTTTCCTTGCTATCTCTTTAATCATCCATTCCTCTGCAAGTCTACTGTCATTTCTCCAGGCCCTTATCTTTTATTGAAATACAGCCAGTTTCCTCATTTCCTTGTTCTCTGGACTCTCCTTCCTTACAAGACACTCTCCAATATTGTCAGTTTAAAATGTAAGTCAGATCATTGTCACTTCCCAGCTCTTGTGGGTTGAATTTGTCCCCCAAACATTCATTTGTGGGAGTCCTGACCCCAGTAACTCAGAATGTGACCTTATTTGGAGATAGGGTCTGTACGGAGGTAATTAAGTTAATATTAGGGTAAGATCCCAATCCAACGTGACTATTGTCCTTATAAAAAGGGGAAATTGGGGACTTAGGCAGGCACACAGGGCGAATTTTCTTCCTCATTTTCAGGTCTTTTTATAAGCTGTTCTCTCTGACCTGAAATGTGTCTCCCTTTTCCACACTTTCATCTCTACCATGCTAACTCCTTTTCAGTCTTAAGGTCTGTTCAGACAAAAGTGCATTCTGGATCTCTTTCCTCACAACTCCTCCATTTCTCTCCCCAACCAGCCCCCCACCCCAAAAACCCATTCCTGGGCTCGATGTTTCTCCAGTGTATACTCTGTGTTTTTCTTAACCATAACATTTACAACATTGCAATTGCCTGATTATTTCTCATATTTTTCCCCAACACAAAAGCTTTATTGACAGCTGTCTTATTGACAGCTTACTCCTAGCACAGGGGAAGCACAGGAGGTATTCTGTTGGTGAATGGACAAACAAATCAATATGAGAAAGAGAGGTCTGCATGTAAACTATTCTGTCAAAAAAAAAAAATTAAGGGATTCCATACTACAAAGATGTTAATCTTTCCCAAATTAAACTATAAATAAATAGGCTTTTTTCAACTTGAAAAACTAATTCTAAAATTTAATAAAATAAATGTGCATGAACAATGAGCAAAATTGGGAAAGAATGAGGTAGGCTTTGTCTGCTCAGATAATTAAGTTTACTCTCTAAGATAATGTTAAGTTAAAAAAAAAGTACAGAACAGTATGCATAGGATGCCACCATATGTGTAAAAAGTGTGAAAATAAAACAAATTTTCGTTTTTGTTTGAATGTGTATTTAAAAAATCTCTGCAAGAATACATAAAACACTAGTAATAGTGATGCTTTATGGAGGAAGGTGGTAATCAGGTGGGTGGGTCAACGGATGGAAGGGAGACTTTTCATTGACTATCTTTCTATGTTTTGAATTTTCAATCATGTGACTGTTTTACTTACTTACAAAATAAATTAAATTTTAGAACTGTAAAGCATCATAGCATGAATACATCAAAATTATGTGGATAGAGTCAAGAAACAAAATAACTACCTTAACTAAAATTGGGAAATTAATTTATGAAAAGAAAGTTATTTCAAATCAATAGGTCAATTGACTAAGAATGTCTTAATTAGTAAATGATATTGAGACAACTACTAATCAATTTGAGAAAAGAAAACTTGGCTATCTACTTTATGCCACATACCAAAATCTATAACAAATAAATTGAAGTTATATGTTAACAATAAACTCACAAAATTACTAGAAAAATTATAAATAATATATACATATATGTAATACATACACACAAAGTAAAATATTTTTCTAGAGATGCTTCTCAGCGAATCTAAAAATATATATCATAATTTTGAATGTGCATATAATTTGACTAAGCAATGTCATTTGTAGAAATTTAACCTAAAAGAAATATGGACAAAAGTAGCTAAGAGATAGATGCATATTTTGCAAAGTGCTGATTTTAACACTGAAAATGGAAAATAAACTAAATGTATCATATTAATTAGAAAACTGCTTAAAAATTATACATATCTGATTATGAAACAGTATGTAGCCTGTCGAAAAGATGATGTATACCTATATCTAATGACATGAAAAAGTCACAAGTTTTTATTAAACGAAAAAAAAACAACATTTACAAATGAGCATATAAAGTGTGAACCAGGATGTTACCAATCTTTGTTCTCTCTACATAGTGGAATTTTAAGCGTTTACTTTCCTCTTTTTGCTATTTTATTGTCTGACTTTCTCCTCCTAACACCCAGCCTAGAGAAGGAAAAGGTCACAGGATCAGGACAGCACGTCAGTGGTACAAGAAGAGGCAACAGGGAATGAAGGATGACGCCAACTGCATGAGTCTCTGATCTAGGTGTCAGGACAAGCTGGTTCATCTCCTAGCCCTGGTCCCGCGACAAAGACAACTTTGGACAGTATTTTCTCCACATTTTGTTTCTGTTTTCTAGAGTAATACAGATCCATGTTTTATCCCAGGAATAGTATGACAATAAATATAATCAGACAACAAAGAAAGAAACACATTTTAGGACAAAGGTCATGTAATTTATCCAGGCATCTCCAGACCCCATCCCATCAGTTTGAATCCAGTAACCTTTCTCCTTGGAAAACACATTTTATAGCTGGTGTCTGCTATGTTCAGCCAGAGACAAGATTCCTTCAGTCATTCCGTATTTTTTTTTAAGTTCCTATCAAGTTCTTGACTTAAAGCTAGCAATTCAGAGATGACTCAGTCACAGACTCCACCTTCAAGGAATTTGTATTTCAGGTAACCTTAAACAAAGCATAGAGCACAGTGTCAACAGAAACCAACACTGGGGCTACTCACAAGGAGGATAATCGAGGCCGACCCTGAAACTTTTCCACTTAACGTGGAGAAAGCAGAAACTGGAACACTCCAGGATATGGACACAACCAAGGCATAAAATAGCAGAATGCTCAGAAACACAAAGGCTTTTAGTCTCGATAAATCAGGCACTGTGGTTCACACCACACCAAGTGCAGACCACAGCCCAGCTTGAATTTCTGCAAAATTCAACAAATTTCTGCTTGCAGTGACTGGATAGCTGTTATCTGTGAATGTCACAGGTTCTCCCACACCTTAAGAGTCCAGGAGACCCTGGGCTGGACACCAGGACAAAAAAGTGACTCAAACCCAGCCCTTGCATGTGGGAGCACACAGGCTGGTGTCAGGGCCGAGAGCAGAGCGCAATGCTTTTCAGGAAACAGAGAGAGAACATTCACACCCCTGTGACTGCTGTCTGCTACAAAGGAAAAGCAGCTAGGAAAAGAGAACAGAAGGTATCCATTAAAAAGGACAAATTTAGTTTCCAGATCAAATTGTGGCTGATCCTGAAAGCAAAAGTAACAGACAAACAACACAGACCTCAGCAGAGCCCAGGCTCTTAACTAGAACCACTTTTTGTCATTTTAAGAATGGCAAGTTTTTAACAGGCTCCTGTCTTTACCCCTTCATCTTTAAATAGATTGTCAAAGAAAAGCCACTCAAGAACCAACACTCTGAAGCCACATTTGTCATGAAGTGCTGGCACCTCTCTGGCATGAAGACCTTAATGATTCACCTTTGGAAATAAAGTTCGAGCCTCACTATCAGTGCTCCCTCACATGCAACAGCACAAGAGGCAAAGTGAACCCCCTGCACCTTGTCACTTTATTGAGCTAATCTCCTTATGCAACTCCAGCATGCCATTTGCTTTTCCCTCCTCCTGCCCCTCCATTATAAGGCTGTGCTTCAAACTGGGAAGCAGAAATCAGACATTTAACACACACACACACACACACACACACACACACACACACACACACAGAGAGAGAGAGAGAGAGAGAGAGAGAGAGAGAGAGAGAGAGAGAGAGAGAAACCTGACTAAATGCACACTAGCAGCACACAGCACAAGGCTTGAGGAGGAAAAAAAGCACAGCTGAGAAAAGATTATTCATCTCTTCCCAACATCTTCGCTTGACCAAGATGACAGCGTTGCCCTGTCATTTTTCACTATCTTTTTTCTGAAGGAAACCACAGCATACCAGAGGACTCTTTCCACACTCAGCACTGAAGGGAGAGGTAGAATGGCCTGCTGAGCTCGGTCACTCCACATTGGGTCTTAGATGCTTCAAAGAGCGTACGTGTTCAAAAGAGTCCGCAATGATCCCCATTGGTCCCTTCTCCACAGTGAGCCTAGAGTAGCATGGGGGCAGGGGGCACAATAATTGTTTGTTTAAAGAACTTCCGGGGATTTGGGAAGCTTTTAATGAACATGTATTACCTTTTTAAAGCATGTATTTCTGCTATATTTAAGAGAATACATTTATTAAAAAAGGTCCTAAGGTAGGGAATCAAAAGCCCCTGATGTCCCATGGTACACCATATTTCCTAGCCACAAATAAGTGGGAATAACAAAAAACGAACAAATTTGGAAGATTCCCAAAGCTCAAACCAGAGACTCTGTGTTTTCAGTATTTTAGGGAAACATTGACTTCCTGGGAAACTAAATGTCAAATGTAGGAGATTTTACACAGGTCCATTTATTCCTGTGCTGTCAACAACTCTTCCCTCCCTTACTGCCTAAACTTTCATCCTCCTTCTCTTCACCACTGTCATTGTGGTCATCTTCATCATTTCTCCTTAGAATTCTTGGCAGAAGATATAAGAACATGAAGTTTTCCGCACTAAAACAACACAGAATTTTTCCACATGCCCATATAGACAATCATCTCTCTGCCAGCTTGAAGTTCTCAGAGGGCTCCTCTGCACCCTGAAGAGACTCAGGGGTCCAGGCCAAGATGCTGACACACCAAGTGTACTGGGACCAGATGCAGCTCATCCATCTGAGCCTCTGGAAAGCGCTGAGGCTTGGACATGGAAAGGGCGGGGCAGGGGGTGGGGTAGATGGAATCACTCTGAGGACAGCTTTCCCAGAGTTTCCCTAGCAGAGTCATCATACCCTGGGGATCCAGGCCCTTTGCGCTGCCTGACTTTCAGGACCACTGAAAGAGCTAAGGAGATGAGGAAAAAGCAGTATGTTTACTTTGGCCTGACCCAGGGGTTCAGAACAGGCCCAAATCAAAGACCTCCCAAGTACACGTGCAATAGAGTCCACACTGACACAGAAACCCTCTGTTGAGGCAACCGATGACAGCAGGATTCTGATGTTACCATTACCCATGTAAGGCAGAGAATCCTAACTTGAAGAACACGATTCTGATGGAGGCTACCCCTGAAGTATATTGACGCCAGATACACCACCTCAGAGGCCCACTTCATTAGAGACACTCCATAGTGTGTCAGAGGAGTATGATTCTCCTAAGAGGAAAACTTCTCTCTGAAAAATCACATAAGTTACCCCAAAAAAGGTTCCCTAAGAATATGGCAAGGCATTCTGTTAGAAACATGTGGGCAACTGCTACAAGAAGGTGAGAGGTTAGAGGAGTGGTGAGCAGACAATTTGAGGGGAAAGAAAGAAGATTCACTTCAGTGGCAAGTGAGCATGCCACCTGTACACAACAGTCAAGAAGGAGATGAAGTAGCAACCCTCCTGTCCCAGCTCAAACCCACAGCTACTGCTCAGATTTACTGGGTGGTGTATCACCTGTGCTCTTATCTCATCTGTGCTTACAGCCTTACACACACACACACACACACACATTCTCTTAGCAAGCAGGCCTCTTCTGACATGAAACAGAACGGTAATTAAACCACCTGACTTTCCTAAAGAAGGTTCCCTCTGGAAGAAGGAGAAAAGAGACCCACAGGTCAGGAGGAGCAGGTGAGGTCTAATGAATACCTGGCCTGGTTGTCGAAAGCTTGAGAGCGTATCTTACACTGGTTTTGCTACTCACCATGTTAGGCTGAGTACCATTATTCATCTTCAAGGGACCCAAGTTCTTTAAATCGCATAAGATGACACCAAAAAACCTAATATCTATGCTTGAAAAAAAACTTTCCTCTCCAAAAAGCCAAACCAAAATAAAATCTTAAAGCACTGAAATCCCAGAACTGAATAGGATCTTCAAGGATTAACCATCTCCCTCTGCCTCTGTGTTATATTATTCTGGAAAATATTCTGAGAGATACGCAAATTTCATATTTGCAATTCTTAAATCAGCCAGAAAGGAAAATTCTCCAGCTTCCAAAAATATGAGTTGAAAAAGAATGAAGACTCACTGAATGCTGAGTATATGTCAAATGCTTGATACATGTTTTCTTTTTAAATACTTTCAATACCACTGAGATGGAGATTGCTAACTCATTTTACCCAAGAGAAAACTGAGGTAAAAACAGAATCAATAACGTGTTTTAGAAAATACACCTTGTAAAAGGCAGAACTAGGATGCATACTCAAGTCCACATTCATATGTCTTTACCAGACTGTGAGCTCTTGGTGGGCAAGAAACACAGCAGTGATGTGCTATGATAGCCAGCCTAGCAACAAGCTCATATATACTTGCAAAATTAAACTACTCTCCCAAGCACTGTCATGCTGTAGCCCTTAGTCCCTCAGGATGGGCACATCTCTCTACTATTAAAAATGACTAAAAGAGCACTTTCAGTCAAAAAATAACAGCAATAATAAGCAAGATCAGAAGACCAAATGTATCAGTTGATGTGCCTCTTCTGATATAACTGTGTTCCAAATTTCAATCCAATGCAACAAACACTTGTGATATCTCACTTACTGAGCACTGTGCTAGGGACTAGATTTACAAAGATTAACAGGGCAATGCCCCTGCTTTCAAGACACTGTAGTGTGGAAACTAAAGGTGAACACAATAATCTAATAGAACGTTTGTTGAGAAAAGTACAACAGTAAAAAGGATAAAAAGGTAGTACCAGAAGACAGGGGAGAAATAGTTTCAAAGCAAGGAATTAGAATTACTTTCCCTACAATCTCTATAAATTTAATAAACTGACTGAAAAGTCAAAAACACGAAAGGATAAAATTTATAGTATCTAAACTTGTTCTGAATTACTCTAGTAAAATAAGTAATGAATCCAATAAAAATATTAAAAAAAAAACAAGGGGATAAAATGGTAGTCATTTCTTTAATGGAGAATGTAAATTTATATAGATAATTTATACATACACATGAAGAACATAATTTTTAAAAACATGGCTAAAACAAAAAACTAGGGTGAAAACACACAAAACACAAAGAACTATTAGTTCAAAAAACAAAGGAGAAAAAGAATGAGACAGGAAAAGTACTTGCAAAAATAATGATTTAAAACTTCCCAAAGTTGGCAAAGGAGAACCCTACAGATTCAAGAAGCTATGTGAACTCTAAAAGGATAAACCCAAAGAAATCTATGCCTGGACAAATAGTAATCAATTTTTTTTTTAAGACTAAAGACCAAGAAAAAAATCTTGAAAATAGCAGAGAGAAAGGAAATATTATCTATACAAGAATGATTCAAATAAAAA
The DNA here is from genome assembly GCA_030015415.1 of Cynopterus sphinx. Lineage (NCBI taxonomy): Eukaryota > Metazoa > Chordata > Mammalia > Chiroptera > Pteropodidae > Cynopterus > Cynopterus sphinx. The sequence goes on along the minus strand of CM057384.1, from coordinate 48,892,562 downwards.
TAGATTTCTCAGCAGAAACCATGGAAGCCAGAGGAAGTGGCACAACATTTTTCAAGTGCTAAAAGAAAAGAATTGTTAACCCGGAAGTCTGTATCCAGTGAAAATATCTTTCAGAAATGAAGGAGAATGAAATGAAAATGAATAAAGGAAATAAAGGAAAATAAATCTATCCCCAACAGATCTGCTCTAATCATTAAAGGATGAAGCTTGAAAACATGGTTGGTGAAATAAGTCAGATAAAAAAAGGACAAATACTATATATGTTCCTACTTACATGAGGTACCTAGAATATGCAAATTCATAAGACAAATGTAGCAAAGGGGTTAGCAGGGGAATAGGAAGTTATTATTTAATTGGTACAGATTTTCTGTTGTGGGTGATAAAAAAGGAAATGGATAGTGGAGATGCTTGCATAACATGGTGAATATACTTAATGCCAATGAATTGTACGGAAAAATGGTTAAAACGTTAAGTTAAGGTTATGTGTATTTTACCATAATTTTTTTAAATTCCTGGGTTGCTGCTAAAGTAGAGCTCAGAGGTAAATATATACTATTTGGGATAGGCCAGACTGGATGACTTGCTTCTAATAAAGAACACACAACAAAAGTGATGAAATGTCACTTTTTAAATTAGGTTATAAAAGACAGTGACATACATCTTAAAAGAATTCACTCTTTTGGGTCTTTTCTCTTGCTTGTTTTATTGGAGCAAGCTGCCATGTTGTGAACTACCCTAATGAAGAGGCCCTTTTGCCAAGAAACTGAAGGCAGCATCTGACTAACAGCCACCAAGGAATTGAATCCTGCTTGAGTGAGCTTAGAAGTGGATCCTCTTTTTCCAGCCTTTGGATGCCAACAGCCCTAGCCAATACCTTGATTGTAGCCTTGTGAGACACCCTGAAGCATAGAACCCAACTAAGCTGCACCAAGATAACTGACCCACAAAAACTGTGATATAATAAATGCTTTAATCCATTAAGTTTGGAAATAATTTATAACTAAGACAGCATTAAAAGCCTATATTAAAATAGAAGAATGGTCTCAAATCAATAATCTAGGACCTCATTTCAAGGAATCAGGAAAAAAGACAAAATAAACTCAAAGAGAGCAGAAGGAAATAGGTAAAAGCAGAAATGAATGAATTTGAAAACAAAAAAAACCCATCAAGCCAAAAGCTAGTTGTTTGAAAAGATCAATAAAATTGATAAACCTGCAATAAAATTGACAAAGGAAAACGAAAAGAACAAATGACCAATTCTGAGAATGAAAGAGACTGTCATTACAGACCCACTGACTTTAAGAGGATAAGAAAATACTATAAACAACTCTACACATAAATTTAACAACTTAGATGAAATGGATCAATTCTTTAAAAATGGCAACCAACCAAAATTCACCCAAGATGAGATATGTAATCTGAACAGTCTAGTAACTATTAAGAAACTGAATTAATAATTAACTTCTTGAAAAAGAATCTCCAGGCCTCAATGGTTTCACTATCAAATTCTTCCAAGCATCACAGAAAAGAAATTTACCAATTCTATAAATTCTCTTCCAAAAAAATAAAAGCCACACTTCTTAACTCATTATATAGTTAGCCCTGCCCTGATATCAAAACCAGATAAACATGAAAAAAAAAAAAAGGAAAACCACATGCCAATAATTAATGACTTAATGAAATCGGATGTAAAAATCCTCCAAAAACTTAACATACAGTATTTAGTATATACATATGTACATGTACATATACCACACATACACACATATACACACACCATGACCAAGTGAGGTTTATTCTAGAAATGTAATACTGGTTCAATAGTCACAAAAATCTATGTAAACTACCAAATTAAAAGTCCAAGGGGAAAAAAACACATGATCATATCAATAGAAGAAAAAGCACTTGACAGAATTCAACACTCATTCATCATAAAAACTCTCAGCAAACTAGGAATTAAAAGGAACTTACTCAACCTAATAAAAAGAGCACCTAGAAAAACCTTCAGCTAATATAGCGAATGATGAATGACTGAATGTTTTCCCCACAAAATCAGAAACAAGAAAAGGATGTTCACTCTCTCACCACCCCTATTCATTATAGTTGAAAGTCTTAATGCAAAAAGGCAAGAAAAAGGTCATATAGATTAGAAAAGAATAAAAACCTGTCCTGGTTTATAGATGACATAACTAAGCATAAAAACCTAAGGAATCTACAAAACAACTCCTAGGTTAACAAGGTAATAAGGCCATCACATAAAGTCAGTCTTGTATACCAGTAATGAACAACTGGAGACCAAATTGGAAGTGCAGTGCCAATTACAGTAACTCCCTCTCACCAAACACAAACAAACAAAAACAAAAACAAAACATCTGAAATACTTACATAGAATTCCAACAACCATGCACAGGATATGAATGCTGAAAACTTTAAGACATTGATGAAATACATCAAAGAAAATTTAAATAAATGAAGAGACATACTATGTTCATGAGTTAGAAGACCTAACACTGTAAAGATCTCAACTCTCCCCAAAATGATTCATAAGCTTAACACAATTCCTATCAAAATCTTAGAACTCTTTTGCAGATCTATATAAACTAACTCTAAAACTTCTATGGAAAGTTGGGGAAAAAAGGAAGATTTAAAGCAGTTTGAAGGAATCACAGTACCCAATTTAAGACTGACCATACAGCTAAAGTAATCAAGAGAGTGTAGTATAGTCAGAGGAAACAGAGACAGACACACTGGTAAATAGAACAGAATAGAATCAAGAAACAGGTCCACACAAATATAGTCAATTGACTTCTGATTAAAATTCAATAGAGTATCAACTGAGAAAGGACAATCTTTTCAACAATGAAAAGACAATGAGGACAAAGACGTGAAACTGAAACTAAACTTCATACCCGATACAAAAAGGAATTCAAAATAGATTATAGATCTAAGTGTAAAACATAAAACTATAAAACGTTTAAAAGAAAACATGGGAGAAAAATCTTCCTGACCAAAGGTTAGAGTTCTTAAACATGACATCAAAAGCATGATCCATAAAAGAAAAAACAAACTGAAAATTGGATGCTATCACAATTAAACATTTTAATTTCTTCAGAGACACTTGTGAGAGAATAAAAAGATGAGGCACGAACTGTGCAAAAATATTTGCAAATGACATATCTGATAAAGGAGTTTTATTCATAATGTATAAAGGACTCTATAAACTGAACAGTAAGAAAATAATTCAATTAGAAAATGGAAAAAGACTTGAACACTTTACCAAAGAAGATATACAAATGCTAAATGAGCACATGAAAGAATACACAATATCAATAGTCTTTAGGGAAGTACAAATTATAGCTGCAAAGATACCTCTACACATCTATTAGAATAACTAATTATTTTATATACTAACACTCTTATTTAAATACTTGAAATTATTTCAAATACTGGCAGTACCAAGTGTGCAGAGGATATAGAGAAACTGGGTAAGTCATACATTGCTGGTAGGAATGTAAAATGGTACAGTCGCTCTGGAAAACAGTTTGGTACTGCCTTATAAAAGTAAATATACACTTACCAAATGACCCGGCAATCCCACTCCTGTGGATTTATGGTATAGAAATGAAAGTTAGGTTTACGAAAATCTGTACATGTATACACATAAATAGTTGCTTTATTTGCAACAGCAAAAACTGGAAACAACTCAAATGTCTTTCAAACAGGTGAATGGGTAAGCAAACTGCTATATCCATATAATGAAATACTATTTAGCAACAAAAAGGATTTTGAGGGCATTATACTATGTGAAATAAAAGCCAATCTCAAAAGGGGAATTTCTGTATGATTCCACTTACATAACATTCTCAAAATGACAAAATTATGCTTATAGAGAAGAGACCAAGAATTCCTAAATTAGAGTTGAAGGAGGGCGTTTCTTTGGGATTGTGAAATAGTTCTGCATCCTTGATTATGGTGGTAGTTGCATAAAAGAAATATGTATGTATGTGTGTATGTATGTATGTTTATTATATATGTGTATATGATAAATATATATGACAAAATTTGACAGAACTACAACCAAAAATTAATAATAAAAAACAATGAGCATGTGAAAACTGATGAAATCTAAATAAGGCCTGAGGTTTTGTTAATGCACTGTAACAACGTCAATGTCCTTGTGATCACTGTACTACAGCAGTGCATGAAAGGCAGAATGATGGCCCGTCAAATGTCTACGCCCTGATCCCTGGAAACTGTGAATGAAATGAGATCATCCTGGATTATCCAGTGGGCCCAGTGCTACCACATGAGCTCTTAAAAGAAGAGAGATTTTTCCAGCTGGTGGTAGAAAAGGAAATCACAAATGAGAACAGACACACGATGCTGGCTTGAAGAAGAAAGGGCTATGTGGAAAGCACAGAAAGGAGCTGGATTCTGCCAACAACCAGTATGAGTTTGAAAGCAGACTCTTCCCCCAAAGTCTCCAGTGAGAACTGCAGCCCTGGGTGACACCTTGATTTCAGCCCACTGGGACTTGGAGCAGAAAATCCAGCCACGGCATGTCAGACTCTGGACCTACAGCACTTTAAGAGAGTAAATTCATGTTCTTTTAAGCAATGAAGTGACTGGTAATTTGTTACAGCTGCAACAAAAAATGAATAAAGAGTAGTTTTCAACTGGGTGCTTTGGGGATATCTGGTAACATCTGGAGACACTTTTGTTTGTCACACTTAGGGGAATGCCACCAGCATCTAATGAGTAGATGCCAGAGATGCTGCTAAAGCATCGTATAATGCACAGGACCGTCGTCCCCCCACTCCAAGAGAAAAGAAGCCAGCCCAAAATGTCAACAGAGCTGAAGGTGAGGAACCCCAAACTGTGGTTATGCAAGATGTCAACATTGGAGGAAGGGCATGTAGGAATCTCTGTACTGTTTTTGAAACTTCTATGTGAGCCTAAAACTTTTCAAAATTAAAAATTTGTTTCAATATATAAGCATAATCTCAATGACAATAGAAAAATGTACAGCTTCCATACCACTAGAAGTAGGCTAAAAAAATAGTAAAGTGCTCTGGGAATCTCAGGCAAACAGATAAGCTAACAAGGAGAAGTTGTCATTAGAGAGGCAAAAATGAAAACTATAAGCAAGAGAAAGGACAATGGCAGATGAAGGTCCCAGACAAGACTTTTCCTCAGAACCCAATCAAGATCACAGTTCCAAGAGGGCCATACTGAGTGAAGAGTCAGAGACACTAATATGAAAGAGAGAAGCAGCGAGAGTTTAGATTAGCTGGCCTCCTTCCTCAGTGATCTGGAAAGCAACGTTTTTTGCTAGACTGAGGGGCACTGAGGCAGGGAAAGCTATGTAAAAGCAGCTCTGGGCAGATAAAACGAGGAGCCAGAAGAGGCCTGGCAGGCACGCTGCTGCACTACGCAGCAGTGCTGAAGCTAGCCCATCTCTCTACACATCAGTGCCTGTGTTTTCTCCAGCCGGCTCCAGTTTGGGGGCAGAACTGTATTTAGTGCTAGAGAGGGGAGAGATGAAACCCAATATACTGACTGGGGTCTGTCCAGGGTAAGAAGACGAATGAAAGCAGAAGAGATTTATGAATTGGGAGAACAGGAAAATTCTGAGAATGCAATGAAAGCAAAAAGAAAGTTCAAGAAGAAAGAGTGCGAGAAGAGCAAAACAGTGGATCTGTGGTCAGGAAGAATATTGTTCAAGATCTTGAAGGGAGAATTATCTAGGAGATATGGTCCAGGTTAGGCTGGTTTCTTGTGTCAAATGAAGATGAGAATCCCTGAGAAGAAACCCATGAAGCCACGGACTAAAATACGGATTCTTACCCATCATATTTGTGGCTATACACCCACTGCTGATCACAAAACCTGCAGGCAGCTTTCAAGACTCTTTTTGTACAAGGCAGGGATCTCCCAAGGAAGATCAAGAGAGAAATGAGTATATCAGGGATCCAAAGAAAAGTTCAAGTAGATTCCCCCATCTTAGTCTGTCCAGGCTACTAAAACAAAAATACCCTAGACAAGGTAGCTTTTAAACAACAGAAATTTATTTCCGAAGTAAATAAATATCAAAGTTTCAGATCAAATAAATCTGAAAGGTTGGAAGTCCAAGGTCAAGGTGCGGGCAGATCTGGTGTCTGGTGAGGGCCCACTTCCTGGTTCACAGATAGCACTCTTCTCAGGTGGCAGGAGGGTCCCTTTGATAAGGGCACCAATCCCATGCATAAGTTTCACCATCCTGACCTAACCACCTCCCAAAGGCCCCACCTCCAAATATCACCTCACTGGGAATTAAGTTCCAATATATGAATTTTGGGGAGGGTACAAACATTCAGTCTATAGCACTCTCCTACTCACAGTGCCCGGTTACCCTCTCTGAAAATACTGAGGTCAGTTCTTTAACGAGTCTAAAGTCATGAATTTGACTACAGTATGTACCAGGGAGGCCCTCCATCTATACTGGAGACCTGACAGCACACCTGACCATAACCCCAGTCTGCACCCCTTACAGACTACTAGCTTACAAATGATAGTTGCTGATCAAAAAGGTGTATGTCGTTCCACACCACATATCTTCAAAACTGAAGCAAAGGAGCATTAGTTCATTGGAAGGACACTGCAAGGATATCAGGAAGCTCACGGAGGCCAGGGGAAAGCTGGAGAAGCAGGCCTTGAGAGAAGAGAGCTAGAACCACGGTCTTGGTGGTGGCGCTTAGACCCTGCAGGACACTAGGAAGGGACTCAGATCCAGAGCCTGTCATTTCACACTAGACTGATTCAAATTCTGGAGCCAGTCACACCCTTGCAATAGAAGGTGGATCCCTTTGACTGTGCCCACTTTGGGAGGGACAACAATGCCTCCCCGCCTTATCCTGCTCTTACCAGAAGCAAGAATGTTTGGTGGGCACCCTCCACAGTCTCATCCTCAACCTCTGGATGTTCACTTCTTCTTTTCTGACACAGAAGAGAGTGTGCCCACTGCAGGAAGAGAGTCCACAGGGAGCCGTTCTGCGCTTTCCTTTTTGAATTTGCATGCTTATTTGCTGGCCTTGAGGTCCAGGAAGCCTCATTCTTCAGATGGGCACTTCTGGGTGTTCCATTAATATCATTTTGAGTCTGGCACAGGAAACTCCTGAGCAGTATAAGACAGACCTTGCACTTTAAGAAACCGTGTAGATGTCCTTATGCTGCATGTGCACCCCTGGATACAACCCTTCTCTCAAAATGGTCACAGTTATAAGACTGGAGTCAGAAATGGCTGGTTTCCCTTCCCTCTAAAGCATGTGACATCAGCCTGGGCCTCAGCCACCATCAATGAATAGTGATGCCAGATAGCCTATTGTAAGAAGGCCAGAACAGGCACTAAAATCACCAGGGAAGTGGTCATCATCCAAAGACTAAGAGAGACAGAAGGGCCTGGCACTGCAGAAATGCAAGGGGAAGAACAGAGCACAACAAACAGGCAGCCCCCTCATTATTCAATTACTCACTCTGCAAATCGAGAATTAATGTTCATGGGTTCTGGTGAGTGACATAATTACTATTTAAAAAGGGCAATTAATCATCAGCTTGTTGTTCACTGCCTTGCTGGGAGCCGCCTGCTTCATGAACACCAGTAAAACCGCAAAAGGATTAAACACACAAATAAGTGTGACCACCTAATTTCTGCCTTCTCTGGCCCTCCTCTCCTTGAAACTCCTCTGATGAGGCTTAGCCACAGAGGATCTCTACATCTGTTTCTCATTCTTCCTGTGACATTCTTGGAACCCTCCCCCGGTCTCCACCTTGTGAACAGTGACTTCACTGCTGGCTTCCTAAAGTTGTGCAATGCAAGGAAAGAAAAAGACCTTGGCCTCTAGCTCTCAACTCTATGGGCCTAGAAAAGAGAGAATGGGAAAAGGAGTTGAGAGAGAGAAGGATGGGGAAGGGAAAGAAGCAAAAGAGGCAAGGGGGGTGAGATTGGAAAGACTGGACTCTCAGCATGGGCACAAGAATGCTGATGTCTGGCTCTGAAAGCAGGGCAGGCCAGAATCTTCTCAGGACCAGTGTCTTCTGTATACTCCAGTCACCCGCTCTTTAGTTCTGACTCCCTGGCTGATACTCAGACTTCAAGAATCCAGGCCCAAACCATGAAGCCGCAGAGGTATTTCTGGTGTCTTCTAACAGGAAGACTGAAACAAAGAGTTCTTCCAAAGGATGCACTTCCCCAGGTGAAGAACCTTTAAAAGAAGAAAACCCCAGGTATCTGGTTCTACTGCATAACACTTGGGGCAAGAATGAGTATTTGTGTCTCCATGCTACCACTGCCTTAGGCCAAATCAGTTACTGCTTCGAGTTCTTGAGGTCAGAAATTGCCTTACTAGCCTGAGCCTTCTCTGAACAAGGACATGTGCCTCAGCCTCTTCCACTGACATATCCCCAAAAGGCCTGCAGCAGACAGTGTGCACTGGCCAATCCCACAAGGCTGCTAGTTCCCTAGTTTTGTGAGAAGTGAAAGCCTCTGATCTCAGGAAAGGCAGGCCCTTCTGTCAGCCTTGGGGTAAAGTTGTGACCAACCTAGACCAACCATGGTAATCCCATCCTCCACTGCAGTGGTTGATCTGAGATGGTCATAAGTGCTAGTTCCAGCCAAAGAAGTATGTGGAAGTTGCTGGACAATAGTCCTGCCTATTTGAAGAGACAGATCCATGACCCTGCCCTTTCCTGCTCTAGACCCTGGCCAATAAGCATGTGAAAAGGTACTCAACAGCATTAGTCATTAAGAAAATGCAAACCAAAACAACAATGAGATACCACTTCACTACTAGGACAGCTATACTCAAAACAACATAATAACAAGTACGGACGAAGATGTGGAGAAACTGGAACCCTTATGTACTACTGGTGAAATGTAAAATGGTGCAGGCAGCTGCTGTGGAAAACAATCTGGCCATTTCTCAAAAAATTAAACAAAGAATTACTATATGATCCAGCAATTCTAGTCCTGGGTACATACCCAAGAGAAATGAAAACATACATACCCAGACGAACTTGTACACAAATGTCCACAGCATCATTACTTATAATTTCCAAAAAGTGGAAACAACCAGATATACACTAACTACTGGATACATGAAATGTGGTATGACTATACAATAGAATGTTATTTAGCAATTAAAAAAATAATGCCAAACTTAATTGAACCTAATACACCATCAACTGCAACATGAACCAGTATTCATTACTATCAAAAAAAAATGAATTACGTCACTGATTATAAAATGTATCACCAATCCAGAGATGTTAAAATATAAAAAAGATACGGATGAAAGATATGGATTTCATCCTCAGAATTGATGAAATATAGTAATGATAACTACTCACAAAGTTGATGTGAGAATTAAATAATTATATATATGTATGCATGCATGTATGTATGTATGTATGTATGTATGTAAAAGAAATATTATTGCTGCTATCAATATCAATTTAACAAAAATGTATTGAGCAAGTGCCCTTAGGCCCTGTGAATAAGAAAGATATGATCCAGTTCTTAGAAATTTAACATCTATCCAACTAGAATGAATAAATGGGGGCAGGTGAAGATGTGAAAAGATGTATGTGTACAAGCTCTAGACACAGGGTGTCTCTGGTTTGACTGGAATATAAACTTTAGTCTCACCTTAGTAGCCTGAGAGGCAAAGGGGAGCTAGGTTCTAAAGCAAAGAGACAATCAGATATAATTAAAATTATCCTTGAAAAAACCTTAAAATCTCCTATGAAGTACATATGTACATTTTACACTCAATTCTATATGACATTACATATGTAGTACACACATAGCACACACTATAGTATACATATGCAAAATATAATTAAGGGTCATTCATAGAAAAAAACGTAAAACTAAAATCATACTCATCACGGCAGGATGTTCAAACTAAGGAAGGAACAGAAGTGGGGCACGGCAGATTCTTGTCTCCCACCCCATACTCAGCATAGGCAACAGCCATCAGGGGAACAGAAGCAGTGCTAGTCGCTGAGTTCTTGTATCTCAGGTCCCAGCATCCCCTTCCACACTAAGCCTAGAACCCTGCAAATCACTTGTGGGAATAAGAGTCTCTCCATGAGGGGGCACCAGAAGGAAACTGCAAGGATAGAAGAGACTTGCTCTTTCTTCCTCATTCCTTCTTGTTTTGAGGAGCATCACCCCAGCAATGCTTCTTCACCAGAGGAACAGGGCATCCCTTTCACAGCTACTGGTTCCAGTTTTTCCAAAAACTGCATTAGGGACTTTAACACACACCCTAATAGTATGGACAAAAGCCCTACCCAGCAGTACCCCTCCTCCAAACTCTGAGTTCCCATGGGGCCCTCTCTGTTACCACCAGAGTTTTAATAACTACGACTCCTTTCCTTGGTCCCCAGCCCTAGAGGAAGGAGCAGCTTCCTGCAGTTGCTACCTCCATAATATCTCAGTGTTCCCATCTTACCCTTTTAATAACCAAGTCAAACTTATACCTAGTTATTGATTCTTGATATTAAATTTTCTCTGCTCAAATAATTGCTGTGGTTTCTGTCTCCTGGCTGAACCATAACTAATACAGTAGCAGATTAACCCCGTCCTTCGTTTCAATTCACCCTCTCTCTCAGAGGACATGAAGATGCAATTCACCAGAAAAGTAAAACTTAGGCCAATAAACATGAAAAATATTTAACCTTTGCTTGAAACCAGAGAATCAAAAATTAATACTATGAGACATCAATTTCTGCCTATCAGATCAACAAAGATTAACAAAGCCAATAAAACAGTGCTGGCCACATGTACACTGTTGATAGGAATGTGTACTGGTACTGCCATTTTATGGAGAGAAGTCTGACACTATGTGTCAAAATCTTTACAATTTGAGTCTTAAAAATAAAACACTGCAAGAGTAGATACACTGTTTCCTATTCCTTCTGGTAATACAGCTAAAAGTTCTGGACATTACACACACTCAACAAACAGAACAAGATCCTAAAAGGTAGAAGGAAAAAAAGGCAGCATTCTGGCTAGGGATCTAGGGACCCAAAAAATGACTTACCAGTAAATTTCCTTAGTTTTCTTTTTGCCTCATATATCCTGGACTGGGGACTCCAAGGAACATCAGTGGGAGTAGATAAAAAGGCCCCAGAAATGCCTGCTTTTTCTAGCCAAAAAAACGAGGAAAGAAGCAACAAGACAAGACAGAAACTTTTAGAGCAGCAGACCCCAAACATTTTGGTACCAGGGACTGGTGCTCCTATGAGAATCTAATGCCTGATCATCTCAGGTGGAGCTGAGACAGTGATACTAGCACTGGGAGCAGATGCAAATACACATGAAGCTTCACTCACTAGCCCGCTGCTCACTTGCTGTGCAGCCCAGTTTCTAACAGGCCACAGACTGGTACTGGTCCATTGCCCAGGAGTTGGGGACCCCTGTTTCAGATAACTACCCTACTCTAGCTTAACACCACAAAAAAACCTGAAGCCCCATCCCTACTGCGGAGTCTGACATTTATCCTCACCAATCTGTGACAAGATGCCCTGCCACCTGCCCTGCCAAGGTGCTATCAGAGAATAACAGGCTCGAGAAGGCAGATCCTTGACCACCACCATCCAGCAGTAGTGAGGCCTCCCTCCCCTGCAATGTCAGTAGCCCACTTAGGAAACAGTAACAAGGATGCCCACGCCCCCAACCAGGGTGGTGTCATCAGAGGCTAGTGGGAAACCTGAACTCCTGGTTCCAGAAATGTTCATGTGTGATAAAATGATACAGAACTATACATACACATTGTACCAATATTTTGGTATTGGTACTACAGTTATGCAAGATGGAACTTTGAAGGAAAACTCCATGAAGGGTACATGGGGCACATCTCTACTATCTTTGCAACTTTCTGTGAATCTATAATTATTTCAAGATAATTGGTAAAAACAAAACAAGCCATTGCAAAGAAGCATGGGAGAAGGGTGTGTTTTATAACCTGATTGAGATGCTTGTTATTCAGTTGTTACATGTTGCATTTGCCGAGGTCATCAACCTGAACATTGAAAGTTTATGGACTTTATTGCATATAAATTATGCCTCACTACAGTTATTTAAAATAATAAGCTGTTCAAATGCCTAAATTCTTATTGATACTAATTAGATAAGCAAAATTTAATACGGAGAGAAAATAATGCTTTTTTGTTAAATAGAAGAATGTTAACTAATAAATGTGAAAGAAATTATAGAAATTCAAAAAGACCATTTTGCAACCACCAGCATAAAGAACCATCAATTGAGGAAAAAGGCAGAGCAAGCAGCTCCAAGCTCTCACTTTCCCACAGAACACTGAAAAATAAGCAGAAACTGTTGAAACCAACTTTATCAGAACTCTGAAAAATATCCAAAGGTTTACAGTGAACACAGAATCAATAAAAAGACAACCTGAAAACAGCAGGATAGCTTTTTGGCATTCTTACTTGCCTTTTCCCAACCCCTTCCACAGCTCAGTAGCAGCCCATGTTTCCAATGTGGGACCCTGGTCCCTGGTTCTACAGGGAGCAGGTGTTATTCATAAATTATTCTGTATGCTTCTTCTAATCTGTCTGGGGGTTGCATGAAGGACTAATACAAGGCATATCTTCCTGTTTTGCCTAATTCAGAACTCTGGCTGTAGAGAAGACAGGTGTTGCTGGGGTAAAAGATTAGAGTTCAGACAGAAAATAGACCACATGGAAAGAAAAAGTAGGGGAGAGTCTTTGAACCAGTATGACATTTAAAAGCATCTGTCTATACAGAAAAATAAAGAAAGCTACACACAGGCCAAGGGCAAGACACATGCTCATAACAGACTGCAGAAGCCCCCTAACCTTTTACTTTGGGTTGATTTCTAGGGTCAAGACAAGCCTAGCTAACTGCTGAAAGGGTTCCCCAGCACACAGCCAATCTGCAAAGACTAGGAAAGTGTTCGAATGTTGTTTTGTTTTCTTTTTATCTGGCTTTTTTTTAAGCCCTTGGTATTAAAGGAAATTCCTGTCAAAACATTAGCTGAACACAAGCTAAATGAATAGAGATTTCAGTGACTACACATAACAAAGAACATAGTCTTTGCAAGACTAGTTTGGAAAAGTCACTAAACAGATGGGTTACTATGGCCTTAAAAATAATAAAAACTGCAAACTCTGAGAAAGAGGAAGACTCTGATTTCTAGAATTATGACATTATCATATTCAAATGTCCAGTACTCAACAATAACAATAATTAAAAGGCATACAAAGAAATAGGAAAGTTTATCCCACTGAAAGAAACAAAATTAATTGACAGAAATAGCTAAGAAAGCCCAGACATCAGACTTACAACACAAAAATCATTTAAATTTGTTCAAAAAAATAAAACATGGGCATATAACAAAGGAAATCAGGAAAAGTATAAATAAACAAAATAAAAATATCAATATAGAGATAAAAACTATGAAAAGAATCAACCAAAAATTCTGTAACTGAAATGAAAATTCACCAGAAGGGCTCAATAGTAGGCAAAAGAATTAGCATACGTGAAGGTAGGACAATTGAAAGTATTAAGTGATGAATGGAAAGAAAAAAGGTAGAAAAGTGAACACAGCCTAAAGAGCTATCACACACTAACATATGCATTATGGAAGTCTCATGAAAAGTTAGAAAGGGCAGAATACCTGAAAAAAATAAGGGCTAAAACTCCCCTAATTTAATGAACAACATCAATCTACAAATCCAAAAAGCTCAAAATTTCAAGTGGGATTAATTCAAAGATATCCACACCAAGACATTATAATCAAAACACTGAAGCAACAGATAGAGAATCTTGAAAGCAGCAAGAGAGAAGGGACTTAACTTTCTATAAGAGAGCCTCAAAAAGACTAGCAGCTGATTTCCTATCAGAAAGCATAGAGGCCACGGGACAATGGAAAGACATTTAAAGTAGCAAAACACACACACACACACACACACACACACGCACACACACACACACACACACACACACACACACACACACACACACACACCCCAAGGATTCCACATCCAGTAAAACTGTCCTTCAGAAAATGAAGGAGAAATTAAGACATTCTTAGGTAAACAAAGCTTGAGTTAGTTCATCATCACTAGAGTAGCCCTACAAGAAAGATTACAGGGGATCATTCCGGTTGAAATGAAGGAACACAAGAGAGTAACTTAAAGCTATATGAAGAAATAAAGATCTTCAGTAAAAGTAAATACATAAGTGAATATAAAAGCCAGTATTACTGTATTTCATGTTTGTAATTATATTTTTTAAAAGACAAATGCATAAAAATAATTATGTCTATTATTAAACACTCAAGGTATAAAATATATTTTGTGAAAACAATAACATTAGAGAGCTGTATAGAGACATTTTTAACTTTTTTTCATTGTAATAAAATATATATAACATAAGATTTCTATCTTACCATTTTTAAGTGTACAATTTCAGTGTCATTAAGTACATTCAAAATTTGTACAACCATCATCCCATCCATTTCTAGAAATTTTTTATCATCCCAAAGAAAAGCTCTCTATTGATAAACAATAACTCTTCCTCTTCTTCTCCCCCAGGCCCTGATAACTCCTAGTCAACTTTCCAACTCTAAGAATTAGGAGAAGTTTTATATGCTATTTAAGTTAAACTGGTATCAATTCAATTAGATTGTTATAAATTTAGAATGTTAAATGTAATCTTCATGGTAGCCACAAAGAAAATATCTAAAGAATATACACAGAAAGAAATAAGAGGGAATCAAATTGGTTCACCACTTTAAAAATCAGCTAAACACACAAGAAGTCAGTAATGGAAGGAATGAGTGTCAAAAACAACTACAAATCATACAGAAGACATATAGCAAAATGGCAGAATTAAGTTCTTTCTTCTCCACAATTACTTTAAATGTACATTTCAATCAAAAGGCAAAGTCTGGCAGAATAGATTATAAAAAAAAAAAAAGACGACACAAGTATGTGCTATCTATGAGAGATTTACTTTAAATACAAAGACACATGTTGAAACTGAAAGAATAAAAAAGATATTACATGCAAAAGCAAGGGTTTAATGGCTATAATATCAGGAATAAACAGACTTTAAGTTAAAAAAAGTCACAAAAAATGAAGGATTATTAGTTAAAGAATATTTAGCAATTATAAACATGTATATGTCAAATAAAAGAGTATATGAAGCAAACACTGAGAGAATAAAATAAATACACAGCTCTACAATAGTAGTTGGAGATTTCAATACCTCACTTTCAATGATGAATAGAACATTTAGACAGCAGAATAACACAGAGGCTCTAAACAGCACTATAAACCAATTAGACCTAACAGAAATATGTAGAACTGTCCGCTAAAGACCACATGCTAGGTCACAAAATGAGTCCTAACAAATTTAAAGACTGAAATCATAGAAAGTATATTCTACAAACACAATGGAATGAACCCAGAAATCAATAAAAGAAAACTAAAATTTGCACAAATATATGGAAATTAAAAAACATACTCTTAACCAATTGGTCAAATAAGAAAACAGAAGGGAAAACAGCATATCAAAACTTATGGAATGTATTGAAGGGAGTGCTCAGAGAGAAATTTATAGTATAAATGCTTATATTAAAAAGATGAAAGATCTTAAATCAATAACCTAAGTTTACATCTTCAGGAACTAGAAAAGCAAACCTAGCCCAAACCTATCAGAAAGAAGGAAATAGTAAAGATTAGAAATGTAAGTAAACAAAATAGATAATAGAAAAGGAATAGCTAATCAATCAAACCAAAAGTTGGTTCTTTGAAAAGATGGAAACAAAATTGGCAAACCTTTAGGTAACTGACAAAGAAAAAAAAAAGTAGATACAAATAACTAAAATGAGAAATGAAAGTGGAGACTGACTCAAAAAAATTGAAAAGGATTAAAAGAAAGTTCTATAAACAACTGCATGTCAACAAACTGGATAACCTAGAAGAAATGGACCAGTTCCTAGAAACACACAAATTGCTTAAACTAACTCAACAATAAATATAAAAATCTCAAAAGAACTATCATAAGTAAAGAGATGGAGTCAGCAATTTAATATCCTCCCAAAGAAAAAGAAGTCCAGGAACAGATGGCTACAGTGATGAGTTCTACAAAACATTTAAAGAAGAATTAACATCAATCTTTCTCAAACTTTTTCAAAAAACTGAAAAAGAGGAAACACTTCCTAACTCATTCTATGAAGCCAATATAACCCTGACACCAAGATCAGATATCAACATCACAAAAAAAAAAGAAAATTATAGGCCAATATCTCTTATAAATATAGAGGCAGAATCCTCAACAAAATACTAGCAAACCAAGCCCAACATCATAGTATAAGGATTATATACCATGACCAAATGACATTACACAAGAAATGCAATGCTGGTTCAATATGAGAAAATCAATCAATATAACACATCATATTAATATTAACAGAATAAAGGGATAAAACCACATAACTATCTCAATTAATAAAGAAAAGGCATTTGACAAAATCAACCCTTTTTTATAATAAAAACTGTCAGAAAACTAGGAATAGAAGCACACTTCCTCATCATGATAAACACCATATGTAAAACACACACACACACACACACACACACACACACACACACACACACACAGGTAACATCAAAGTCAATAGTGAGACTGAAACTTTCCTCCAAGATTCAGAAAAAACAGGGTGCCCACTTTTACCACTGCTATTCAAAATTGAATTGCAAGTTCTACCCAGATAAAAATAAGAAATAGGAGGAATCCAAAATGGAAAAAAAAAAGTAAAACTATATTTACAGATGACATGACCCTATATTTGGAAAATCCCACAGGTATACCAGGAAAGCTATTAGAATTAACAAATGGATTCAGCAAAGGCAAGGTACAAGATCAACACTCAATTATCAGTTGCATTTTTATATACCAGCAATGAACAATCCAAAAAAATTATAAGAAAACTATTTCATTTACAATAGCATCTAAAACAGTAAAGTACCTAGGAATAAATTTAACAAGGATATGGAAGACTTGTTCACTGAAAACTATAAAACATTACTGAGTCGAATTCAAATGGAATTGCAAAGGGTGCTGAATAAACAAAACAATCTTTAAAAAGAAGAACAAAGTTCAAAGACTCACATTTCATAATTTCAAAACTTATTATATAGCTGCAGTAATCCAAACAGTGTGGTATTGGCATAAGGATAGATATAAACCAACGGAATAGAATCGAGAGTCCAGAAAGAAACCCATACATGGATGGCCAATTAATTTTGGACAAGGATGCTAAGACCATTCAGTGGGGAAAGCTTAGTCTCTTCAACAGATGGTGCTGGTACAGCTGGATGTCCACATGCAAGAAGATGAAGTTGGACTCCTACCTTAGACTGTATAAAAAAATTAACTCAGAATGAATCAAGTACTTAATCCACTACAGCTAAAACTACAAAATCCTTAGAAGAAAACATAGGGGTAAGTTTTCATGACCTTTTAATTGGAAACAGATTCTTAGATGTGACACTAAAAGCACAAGTGACAAAAGAAAACAACAGGAAAGCTGTACTTCCTCAAAATTAAAAATTTTTGCAACAAAGGACATTACCAAAGAAATGAAAGGACAACATACAAAATGGAAAATATTTGCAATCATATGATAGATGAGTGATTTGTATCTTAAATATGTAAAGAACTCCTACAGCCCAATAATAAGACAAATAACCCAATTTTTAAAATGGGCAAAGAATTTAAATAGACATTCCTTCACAGAATATATGTAAATGCTCAAGAACTACATAAAAAGATGCTCAACATCATTAGCTATTATTGAAATGCAAATCAAAACCACAATAAGACGCCACTTTACACCTACTAAGCTGTATAGAACAACAAAATAGAACAAAAACAGAAAAGAAAAAATGTTGGCAAGGTAGTAGAGAAATTGGAACCCTAATACTTTATTGGTAAAAATGTAAAATGGTGCAGCAGCTATGAAAAAGTATGGAAGTTCCTCAAAATATTAAAAATAGAATATGATCTAGCAACTTCACTTCTTGCTATATATAGAAAAGAACTGAAGCAGAGTGTGGAAGAGACATGTGCACACCCATGCTCTTAGCAGCATTTTTCTCAACAGCCAAAAGGTAGAAGCACCCGAGTGTCCATCAACAGATGAAGGAGAAACAAAATGTGGTCCATACGTACAGTGGAATATTATTTAGCCTTAAAAAGGAATGGAATTTTGATATAAGCTATAATACGATGACTTTAATGAAAGAAGCTAGTTACAAAAGGACAAGTACTGTCTGTTTCCACTTTTATGAAGTCCCTCGAGGAATCAAATTCACAGAGACAGAAAGTAGAACAGTGGTTTCCAGGGGCTGAGAGAGGGGAAATGTGGAGTTAGTATTTAATAGGGACAGAATTTTGGTTTGGGGAGATGAAAAATTTCTGAAGATAGATGGTGACAATGGTTGCACAACAATGTGAATGTACTTACTGCCACTAAACTGCATGCTTAAAAATGATTAACAAGGTAAATTTTGTATATATTATGTTATACATATTTTACCAAAATAAAAGAATGATTTTTAAAATATACAGAATTTTATAAACAGAATGGATTTTTTAAAAAATCTTTGGATGAAATACTGTTTGGAAACAGGATGTTCCACACAGTCTCAAAGAATTATCCCACAGATTACTTATTAATTCCAAAGGGGGAAAAAGTAGTTTAAGATAGAGAAAACTGGTATACACCACTTAGCCAAGTAATCAAATTTAACATTACCAATAATGAGACAAAGTGATACCATTTATCTCTGGTGATACACTAAAAACACAAAAGCACTTATGTAATCGTATTGACCAAAATGTTTAACCTGAATGTAATTACGAGGAAATGATCAGATATGTACACAAGTTCAGGGACTTTAAATGAAACTCTTCAACAATGGACTCTTCAATAATATCCACGTCATAAAGACTGTACAATGTCTAGGCTATTGTTCTATTTGATTAAAGGATACTGAAGAGATGCAACATGTACATGCAGTGCATGATTCTTATTGAATGCTGGATTTTAAGACAGCTACCAAGGACATGATTAGGTCAACTATAAAAAGTGAATATGACCTACAGAGTATGATTGTTTTATTACAGTTAGGTGGAAATGTTCTTGTTCTTAGGAAACGAGATACAAGCTAAAATATTTAAGGATAAAATGACAATATCTGCAAATAACTCAAATACTCAACAATAATGATACTGGTAGAGTAGGACTTGGAGAATATTCTGGATTTGGCAGGCAAGAAAAATCATTTGGCATCTGAGAGAATCACTTTAGAAGAGTAATAAGGTTGACCACCAGATTCCAAAAACTCCACAAATGAACAGGCAATCAGAGCTTCCAGCTACTGGTAGAAGGCAATCAAGAGAAGAGGACACGGATGCTGGAGGGTCAGCAGAGTTGGACTAGAGGACAGGAAGATCTAACCATATTGATGACCAGAGAGAAAAGCAGCAAAGAATGAAAAATTCAACAGAGAATTTAAAAAGAGCACAAAAGTAAAGGTTTGTTTACTCAGGAAGGGTGCTCGCCATTTATTCTTTATTGAAGATCAATCAAACGGGAGGGAACTTGAATTACATACGTGATGCAGGTTGGAAAGAAGGAAGGACTTTCTGGAAGAATGCATTCAGTCACTGGCCTAACAGAAGAGAAGGCTGTGAGTGGTTTCAAAGCAGTCCTTCCCTACAGGGCACCTTCCAGAGGACAGTCTGGCTGGCCCCATGCATCCTCCTCTAACATTTCAAAGATTGCACATACAATCATATAGAAACCTGAGTAGTAGCTTGAGAATTAAAGTCAATTGTTAAAAATGAGTCAGCAATGAAATGGCTTAATAAGACACAAAACACATCTTGAGTTAAAAGGAAAAGCCAACTGCCTAAAGCAATCCCACCTCCATCCCACCAGACCCTCTTTAGAGAGACCTTCATTTTCCAAACTTGTTTCTTTATAAGAAAGCAATCATCCTCCACTGTGCCCACTTTCAGAATGAATGGAAGGTCAACAGGCACTGTAATACACTTTGATTTGCTCTGAGACATGAGATGTAGTTCAACACCACTGTGATTTGTAATGCCATTTACATAATTAAACATACAGACGAGTGGCATGAGGAGGTGGATTTGGTTAATGGAGTTACAGAAGAGCTAAAAATAGCAGACAGCTACAGGCTGGAGGGGACATTGGGGGTAGCACCTGCTGATGGGCACCAATGGCCACCAGAAGACTTTCAATTCGTCAAGGGTGTCTTTTCTATTTAGCTGGGGCCTTTTAATTAAGATTTTAAAGCTCCCCATGGACATGGAACAGCTTGTGGTGGCCTGTTTTACAGATGACAAACTTAAAGTTATCAACAGGACCACAGAGGGTTTGCAAGAGAGCTCATCCAGTCCTACATTCCAGCTCAAAAGCTCACCAACAACCTGCATCCCCCCAAAAGACCTGAGGGTAGGTTCATCTGAACCAGAGTTTGGACCACAAAGGAGCAGTGGGCTTTTGGACCACATTTTGTCTTTATATTTGTTTGGTTTGAACTACATAGTTTCTTCTCTTCCTCCAACTCATTCCTCTTCTTTAAAAAAAAAAAAAAGTCTGAATAGCTGCTGACAGTTAAAAATTCCCACAAGACCCAGTTATCTCCGGCTGGATACTGCTGGATACTGCAGGCTGCCCTGCAGAGGGGCCGCAGTGTCCTAGTCCTAACCACTCTGTCTTTTTTTGCCAATTCTCACTTGCTTCCGTGGCCTGCTGGACTCTGGAAGGCATTTATGCGTGTTACTTTTGATCTAAACCTTACTTAAAACTGGCTCAGGTTTCCAGCCTGTGCCACCTCATGGTGTTTACCCCAAGATACCTCTGCACTGTATATGAGTAGCATTTCCTATCTGATCTTCAAGGTATGCCTCTTGGCTGTAGTTTCAGTTTGGCAAAGGGGTCTACTTTCCCAATGATCTATACCTATAAGCAGTGCAGCCCTGGCCTTACAAGGTACAGAAGCCTTTTATTTTTCAGATTGTCTTCCAGAGCAATGCATTCCAACTTCCCCTTTACACCGCTCCCTACCACTACTTCATCCCTGCACTGCTAACATTAAGTATTTTTCCCTGGACCTTCCCAGAAAGGTTGCATTTGCTTTTCTTGAGGTAATGTTCCCAAGTACAACCTAAAATTTTATCAAAGAACACATAAGTATTTGATCGACTTTTCAAAGGTTTTTTTCCCAAGCAGAAACAAATGGGAGTAAGAGGTAGAAATCTGTAACACCACTAGTCAACTTACAGGTGTACAAAGTATAAAAACCAAACACATGTAACATGATTCTTGCCTTCATAAACAAGATACACATAGATAATCAGACTAAGACTAAACCAAGAATTTACAGCTTGCAGAGAACCAGGGAGGCAGACAGGGAAAAAGCTGCACACCTAGCGATTGCCTGCAGCATGTCCAAAATTCTGCTAAGGCGCTCCACCCCTCAAGTCTCCCCTTGGTCTCCTAGATATGACTACTATGGCCTCCGCGGGCCCTCCTTGTTAGTTCTCAGGTTCACCAAAGTAGTTCTTTGCCTCAAGGTCTCTCCACTTGCTGTCCCCTCCACCTGGAAAGGTCTTGCCCTAGAAATCCCCATGGGTCACTTTCTCACTTCTTCCACGTCTCTGCTTAAATGTCACCCTTCTATATAAAAGAGCACACTCAATGAAGCCCCTCTGAAGATAACAAAAATGTTTTGGAATGAGGTAGAGGCAATGGTTGCACAAGAATGTGAACGTGCAAAATGCCACTGAGTTAATACTATAAAATGTTACATTATGTGAATTTCACCTCAGTAAAAAAATAAAAAGCACATCTACGCTTCTCTGTCCACCCCTCTTAGAATGAACCTTGTTTTTCTTTATTATACTTACCATTTGACCTATTATCTATTTGTTTACTGTGTGTATCCCTGTCTCCCTGTACTTATATTCTATACAACAAAAATATAAGCATGAAGGGTAAGAATTGTTCTGTCCATGTCGTATCCCAGTTTTGAGAACAGAGCATGGTGTACTCATGCTCTCAAGAGACATTCGTTGAGTGAAAAGGTAAATGAATGAGCTCTCATTTAGTCCCCATACCCTGTAAGGCTACTGGGTGTCACAGATGAGGAAACTGAGGCCTTCCAGGCCTTTCAGCCTATAGTGGGGGTGTGACCGAGTAGAGGAAATTTGAGGTTTACAAAGGGAATGCAATCCTGAAAAAAAACTGGTGAGACACAAATTCCACTTCCCCACCGAGTGATGGCATACAAGTCAACGTGGAGACCCCTCCCAGGCCCAGATGGAGTGAGGAAAAGGTTAAAGCAGATGCGGCCTTGCTCAGATTGCCAAGTTCTCCAGCGGCCGATGGCTCCCTCGGCAGTTCTTCTGGAGACTAAAGAGAAGCATTTTAATAATGTTCATCTTTCTCACTTTATAAAAAAATCAATTCTCAATAGCGGACATATTTAACAGACTCACCCAAGAGGCCTCTGCCATCTCTATTTCCTCTCTCTACCTCTCTCCGCCCCAGATTCTAATGCATGGTAGGGGTAGAAGGAAGGCAGAGGGTGGCTGAGAATTCTGGCCATAGCCCAAAGTTCTGCCTACAGAACTTTGGAGGCCCCCCTGCGGTACAGCTGCAATTTCATCTAGCTCTCTACGGCCACTGTGACTTGGGTTCACATCTCAGTGACGGAACCTCTCTGAAACTCAGTTATCTATAAAACAAGCTAAGACTGTCTCTACCTAGCAGGGTCATTGTGAGGGTAACTGAGAGATTAGATATGAAGCACCCAGGGCCAGGCATAAGGAGTGGCCGTGTCTACACGCACAGGCAAGGGTGTGCACATACACACAGACACTCTAAAGCAACTTGGACACCTGAGCATTTCACAATAATAAAGTACAAGTAACGCTTTGTTGCCATTTCACCAATTTAACGACAATGAATTTTACTACACTGAGTTTACAAATAAAAGAAATGACCGATATTCTTTTTTTACTAATGGAATATTCCTTTTTTTTTCCCCAAGACACACAAATATTTCTGCATTTAATGAGACAATTACGCCTACCTATCAGGCCCAAATAATCAGTCTGCTGAAAAAAAGCTAGTGACTCAAATACAGATATATTGCAGAATCCCTGAAGAGCTCAGTGAAACGACAAGATTTCAAGGACCAATGTGAAACTCACTTCCTGATGCCATGCTGTGCAGCAGCGACTCAGAGATGACCCTCCAGCCAGTGCTATCAACCCAGAGCCCAAGACAGATGCCCAAGGACTTTCAGACAAGGACACAAGCTTAGGTATTTGGATAGGCCACCTCACCTCATCTGGGCCTCAGTTCCCTTTTACAGAGACAGGGTAGAGGGAGATTAAGTGAGAACAGACCTACCTGCTCTTAGCTCTGTTAGTCTTTAATTGTACATCTCCTTCCTGACTGAAGGCAGTTCTGCTGCAATTCTTTTAACCCTTTCCCCTCCATACATTCTCCCAGGTACCATTTATGCCTCTTGTGCCCTCTTCTGCTCTCCCTAGAACTAGACAGCTAGCTTACTCTTTTCCAAGCTATCATTCTTCATATACTAGAGGAGCTCTGATACTCTCTACAGTCTCTCTTTCCCCAGGATTTCAGAATATAACCACTCATTATCTGGGAAGACGCCAGACCCAAGAAGTCTGACAGCAGCCTCATTTCCTTCCCGTCTCTTTGTCTGCTTTCAGATTCTTAGTCAGGCCAAAAGGCTGAAGGTACCTACCTGCATCTCCAGGGCTCCTAAACACATCCTACTAGAAAAGGTAGAGAATGGACCTTATGGTGGCTAATAACAAAATTCACCTGGTGATCCCTAAGAAGAGAGACATCAGGATTCCTAACAGCAGTTACATAGGCAAAAATCAATCTCCCCTGAAAACCAATTAGGGTGCACACAGGATTTTCACTTTGGCAGCTGAGCCGCTTGCTCAAAACAACCTGCTTTGGAGAGGAAATAGCAGAAAAAATGAATCCTTTCCCCAGCTCCTTACTCTACCAATGCCAGCACCTCAGAGAGAACTCAGCCAAGAAGGGTGCCACTTTGTGTCCTGGCACAGGTGTGCAGAGGGAGGTATGAACAATCCCCATAGGCTGAGTACCTGGCTCAGCTGCTGGGAGAAAGGATGTGCTGACCAAAGCCAGGTGCTGGTACCATCTCCGAGAGGAAATGAATGCTTACTGATGACCTGCGGCATATGAAGCACTAAGCAGGGCACTTTGAACATATTTATACTCTGTCCTTGCAACAACCCAGTAAAATAGGCACCGCTGTCCCCATTTAACAGAAGGAGAAACTGATGCCCAGAGACATGTGACCAAGGCCACACAAATTGTTTAAGTAACACAGATAGGATTTAATTTTTTTTTCTACTGCTTACTACCTCCCTCTTAGGGCAGTTCAGACTATGATTGGATGAACTGGAGCTCTCTCTGCTGGAACTACTTTATGAACTAAAAAAATAAAAAAAATAGCTTCCTTTCTTATTTACCTGTAAACCAGAGATTAAAGACCAAGGCCACAGGGATTTTTGTGCTACTGTGAACTCTTTAAAGAAGCACATGCATATTCTAATAGGACTCCCCACACACACCCCACTGGAATTTGTACACCACCTTCAAAGCAGTATTTTCCCAATAAAGGCTCCAGACAGGCAATCACTATCCTCCCCAGCCCCTCAGAGAAAGCAGCCCCTAGTGAGATTCTCGGCTGGCACCAACTTATAGTAGGGCTGGGCATGTGTGTGCCCACTGCCACTTAGAAACTCATGCTGGAGTGCCACAGCCTACAGAGTAGAAAGAAAAGAGCCTGCAGGCCCTCTCTTCTCCCACTGCTGTGGAATGGCAGCCCAGAAAGGCTCTGGCCTATGTGCGTGTAGGCCAGAAAGACGATGGGGTAGGTGACGATGGTGGGGAGAAGAAGATGAAGACAAAAAAGAGAGGCAGGAACATGCTGATGTCTATCTAAACGAAGAATGCCATGGGCCTGATAAGGCTTAGGCAACTCAGCAAGCTCTCCTAGAAGCTATTTCCACCAAGATGGTCCAGTGTTTACCCAGGATCCGCCTCGGTCGGCATGGGCCAATGCCCTGAGAGTGGAGCTGCGGGCAGGCACGTGGGTGGGCTGCAGCATGCTAACCAGAATATCATTAGGATGATTTGTACCAAGCCATGAGCCCCTGCACACCCTTCTTCTTCTGCCTCCAGGAGGGGAGAATGACAGCAGGGCTCCTGCTGCTAGGACCTTGCTTCTCAGAAGAAACAAACAAGAAAGTCCAAATTTGGATGCTAACTTGAGGTTCCTAAACCCAACAACTATTTACCATGGGAAGTTCAAGTCACCGCTGTGTTAGTTGATTTCTCATGTCCCTTCTCCAGGCCTTGAAAAATCTCTTTGGCTGCCAAATCCATGGCAGTCCATACACCCACAGAAAAGTCAGATTCTCCTTGTTATACAAAAAGGAACCAAGGAAAATGCACACAAGGGGAACCACTGGCTCCCTTGGGAAGTACTTGTGGGAAGGATTTTCTTATCTTTCCTCCTAGGAAAGGGAAGAAGACCACAGACTCAGTTCTTAATTTGGCCTTAACCTCAGGTATTTGTCAAGGAAAAGCAATGTGACTTATCAGCTCTGGGAAGAAAGTAACCTGAGGTTGAGGAGTGAATGCCCCAGCCTGCCCCAGCCCAGCCCTTCGTAAACCCCAACAGTTCTCATTCCTCAGCTAATCCCCACTGCTTCCCCTCTATATTATCTGTACCCAAGCCAAGTCATCAGCAACTTTCTGGATGAGGAGCAAAGTACAACAGGAGAAGAGGGAAGTTGCCCCCCAACCCCAGCACCCCATATAGACTCATACTGCAGGCAACCCAGTGAAGGGGCTGGAGGGCAGGATGTCTCCCCACTGGGCAACCTCCTCCAGTAATCTGCACCGGCTCCCAGGGCAGCCACAACAAAGGGAGGCCTCAGGAGACAAATAAAAGCAAAACCCAGGTCTTCCACAAAAGATGAAGGGGGCTGTGAGAGATTGGCCCAGAATAATGGGCCTTTCCAGCCTCCTTAGCTAGATCCAAAAGGAGCACATCAAAGGAAAGGGGCCTGAGGCCTGTTCCCAGCACTCACATCCTCCCAGCCAACATCTGGCCCAGGACTGCCACCTAGTGGGCCCAAAATGGATGACAGGAAGATGTGACCTCAGACTTAATTCGCAAAGCGCAGTGATTTTTTCTGACTGGCAACAACCAAAACTGGTACCACACAATTGTTCCAGGGGACTAGCGATAGGACAAAAAGTAGAAAGGAGTCAGCTGGGCTCTTTTCAGAGCCTGGCCTTCTCCCTCACCTTTCCTAAACCTGGACAAGCAGCACTTGCCCGACTCTGCTCCCGGTGAGTATAGGAAATGCAATGGTCAGCTACACAGCCACACACACAAACACAAGGGATCTGAGCTCTGGCCTTTAAGATTCTTGTCCGAAACCCGATGTGAAGTCCTTAGAACATATAATCCTTCACATGGCCATCAAATGAGTGAGTTGCGGGGAGGGCCTGATAAACAGTAGAGAGTTATAAAGACATATGAGGCTCATGTAATCCCTTCAATAATAAACGGCCCAGAGGACATTTACTGAGTCTTATTACATGTCAAGCACTCCCTTAAGCACTTCGCATATATTATCGCAAGAAGTCCTCCTGGCAATCTAGGAAATAGGCACAACCATCATCCCTGTTTAACAGAAGGGACAACTGAGAGATGAAGAGGCTTTACCAAAGAGCACAGCTAGGAAGCAGGATTTGAAGCCAATCTGGACCCTGGAGGCAGGTTATGTCACTGCTTCCGATTTCAGCTGCTGGACATAACAACCAAAACATTAAGAACTCCCTACCCTAAAATTCTAAAAACCCATATTTGTTCTGGCCAGCGAGTCCAGCAAAGGTGCAGAACCCTACCACTGCTAGGGGAGCAGAGACAAGAATCAAGTTAGGGCAATGCAGGCAAATTCTTTTTGAGAAAAAAAAAAAAAAAGCACCTGTGTTCAAAGAAGCACTCTCAAAGGCCAGGAGGAACACACCAATCCACAGAGCTCTGCCAGCCACACAAAAGATAAAATACACATTCCCTTTCTCCAGTCCTGGTAGTGACTATGGAAAACCAGAAGGCAAGAAAGATAAGAACACTCTTCCCTGCAATCTCTCTCCCCTGCTTCCAGAACCTCTGGAGGTCAAGAGGGTCATGCTGGGATCAGCACAAAGCGCCAGCCGCCACGGCTGTATCTTCCAGAGGAGGAGGGCAAGGCTGGGCCTCTAACAGTGCCTCCATGTCCCTGGAGGAATTTCATAGAATCTTCATTAGCATGGGAGAACTGTCTGCCCACCTGTTAGAAAAACTTTTTGTTTACGGTGACAGATGGGACAGTGCTAATGGGCTGCCCTTAACTGGGATCTGAGAAGTTCAGGTTCATTGCAAAGGGAATTAACATTAAAGCTGGGTGGGTCTGCTCACTCCAGCTAAGGATTGGGAATAAGCTGGGAGAGCTGATTCAGGGGCCTCATGCTCCAGAGGTGACAATGCTAGATCAGGGCCAGACCCCCAACCCCTTCCTCAGTGGGCCACAAGCACCAGCAGCCAGGCCAGGTTGGACCTGACCTCAGTCCTCCTCCTCCCCTTGATCCAACTTCCAGAAGGGAGTCCCAGCCCTGAAGGATTTCTCTCCTCTCTCACTTCATCTGATCCACTAGAAAACACCATCCCTCTGTGTGAGATCTGGCTGTGGCCCAACTGTGGACAGATGGCCAGAGAAGAGCCATGTACCTTGCCTCATTCAGCATCCTGACAGATCATCTTTAAAACAACAGAGACACCTGTCTGAGGTCTCAGTGGAAGGCCCCCAGGCCAGCTGCTTAGAAGTCCTGCTGACCACTAGAAAGGAAAAGTCAAAGACAACTCAACTGCGGGAACCTTGCTACTCGGAACCACTTCACATGAATGAGTGGAGATTACAGCATCATACCTTCTCCAGGGCTCTTTACTGCTAAACGTGGAGAACTGAGCAATTATCACAACAGCAAAATAGACTGTAAATGACTGGAGCATGTCAGGAAAAAGATGGGTTCTGTTCTGGTACCTGAAGGCATCAGGACAGACGTATCCAAGCAGCACCTAGAAACACAAAGCCTTGAACAGAGGTTGGGCCAAAGGTAGATGTGGGGGGAGTCTTTGAGAGGGAATGAGGAGGTAACAGACAGCAGTGGAAGATTTCCAACCATCCCCCAGCATCCATTTTTCCCTTCCTCCAGTATAATAGCATTTCAATGGGGTAACCAACTAGATTACATTTCCTAGACAACCTATAGCAAGGTGTGGCCTTATGACTGCCTTCTGGCATAAGCTTTGACCAGAAACAGCATCCAGGGTTTGCCCTTAAATGACTGAGTAGGTGGGTGCAGACTTGGCCCATTCCCCTTCCCACAGGCTAGGAACCCAGAACTGGAGCAACTATCTTGTACCCATAGGCACTAAGGCTGGCAGAGTCCCCCCCTTCCCTGCACTACCTACCTACCTCTAGACTGTTATATGAAAGAGGAATAGATGTATCTAGAGGCCTCATTGTTATAGCATATCAGTCTGTGCCCTGATAGATACTAGGACCATGTATGGACAGCACACCCATTTGGGGGTGGGTAGAGGCTGGGGGAACAGAGGACTCATTCCCCTAGGCATCCCCTTCTCAGCAAAGGGCATGTAGCTCCAGCCAGACATCCCAGAATCATGAACAACACTTCTTTCCTCCATGCAATTCTTCCCACCCCCTTGGTCACTGTTCTTTGCCTGGGTCACCGTGACTTCTCGCCAAGACTTCTGGGTGGCTCCCTGCTGATCTCTCTGCTTCTGTTCTCATCCACTCTAAGCCACCTTGTCTAGAACCTTTGTGAAAACCCTTCACAGGCTCCCTCCCACTTCTGACCCAAACTTCCCACCATGCCTACAAGTCCTTTCATGATCAGCCCCTGCCACCTATTCACACTATTCACTGCCTGCAGTTCCTCTAACTCACTAGCTCCCTTGTACCCCAAGGCCCTTGACCATTCTCTCCTCTCTGACCTCAGGGTCATCTCCCCATTCTCTATTTAATTCCTACCCTTCTTCTAGGTCTTAGCTGAAATATCTGTTGGTCAGAGAAGTCTTTGCTAATCTCCATCTAAAGTAGGCCCCTACTGTTTCTCCCTTTCTAAATACCTTTTTCTTTAACAGAACCATACTTACGTTAGTTTGTATTTCAATAAGTATTTATGTATTTATTGTCTGTCTCTCCAACTGGACCAGAGGCTCCAGCAGGGCCAGGACATGTCACTTCTGTGCACCCAACACAGTACCAGCAACCACACTCCTTTATAAACAAGTGTTGAATAGATGGCTAAAGATGCAGAAAGGGAAGCACAGAGGTAGTAACAAAAGTGAGGGTTTAAAGACAGGATAGCTACTTAGTATCAGGTACCCCATGGAGGAAATACAAGAAGGAAAGTCATCAAATTTGTTGGAAAGAAAAAGGTGGTGGCTTCTGAGAACAAAGTATTAAAGGAAGCAAAGACCAAGTTGTAAAGAGAAGGGAGATTATGATTTTACCAGTAGGATTTTAAGACACTACAATAAAGGAAAGAGAAGATCCAGGTTGCAACTACAGAAGCTGTGGGAAAGAGGCAATGGTTTCAGAAAGGGAGAAACTGAGCATGGGGAGCAAAAAGGAAAGAGCACAAGCTCCAAGCGGGGCAGGAGGGGGCTAGATCCGGGCTGCCAGCAGGTAAGGCACCTTTTAGAAAATGAGGAAGAGAGGATAGCAAGACAAGGGCAGAGAAAACTGAGTTCGAGCTAAACAAGTGAGTATAGAGAGGGCACAGGATGGATGTAGTGGGAAATGCCACAGGAAGTGGCTGGAAAGGAGTGACAAGAGGGATAAGCCAGCAGAAGGGACAAGGTCAGAGCCCATGATCCTTCAGCCTAGTATGTAACTTCCCCTTGTGGCCCTCAGAAGCACAGGCCTAGGTGCAGAGAAAGGAGATGATGGGGTTTACCTACAGCTGAAATCTGGCAAAGTGGGCATAGAGGAAGGACACAAGAACAAGGAAAGGAAAGTGACAGCTGTAACCGTCAGTATAGTTCCTGCAAGGCAGGGAGGTGCCTGGGGCCAGAAGACACAAAGGCAGAAAAGATAAGGATCAGGAAGAAAGCTGAGAATGTGTTCAGGGAAGGTGAGGAAGGAGAAGAGTTTTAAAAGACTTCTGATTTAAGATGGGCCAACAAAACAATAGCCATATTACAAGGAAGGCTGAGAAACAGGATCCAGAAATTTATGACAAGGAATTTTTTTTTTTTTTGGCTTTAGGCCTAACTATGAAAACGTTTAATGAAAAAAAAAAAGAGAGAAAAAGAAAAAAAAAAGAAAACATTTAATAAATTTTGTTGAAAACCTGCTACAATGCAGACATTTTCCTAGATGCTAAAATATCTCATTTAAATCCATACTAAGCCCATGGCTTGTGTGCATTAACTCCATTTTAGGTGAGGAAACTGAAGGTGTACAAAGGTATCCCACATGGTAAGCAGTAAAGACAGGTACACACAAGTCTCTCTCACAACACCTACAGAACCACCCTTGACCACATCAAAGCCCAGATCTTCTTAGTGATTCATTCTCCTGGGCTTTAGATCCAATAAGAAAACACTGAGGCATCACTAGTAGCCAGCCCTTGAGGAGAAATAAGGAAATAGATGAAAGGGGAGAAAGAAAATGGCTCCAAAGCTTAGAATGTCTCAGAAGAGAAGCAAGTGGTCCCAGCGGCCCTATGCCGCCCTAAAGCAGCTTCCCTTTGGGTTGGGACCAGGATGAGAAACTTGGGGCCAGATAACCAAGACTGAGGTGAAGGTTCTCCCTGCCCCCCTGGGCCACCTTCTGATCCCACAGCTCCCTGCCAAGGCCAGCTAGGTCCTCCTGTCAGTGGCAGCAGAGCACTGCTCAAGCAGCAGTGGATTAAATAAATCCTGAGGTGGCAAAGCCACTCCTCAGGAGTGAAGATTAAGAAAGCACTGCAGAGAATCAAGAAGGAGAAAAGAAAAAAAAAAAAAGGAAGAAAGGAAACCTCCCACATGCCCATCTTCCTAGAGTTAACAGTCTTACTCATTTCTCATCAAAAACCTCTCAGAAGAGGTTAAGCACACAATAGGCTATCAAAAGCGCCAGCCCCACATGGCTGCTTGAAATTCCACACATGTGCCCTGGTGATGTATTTCTATTAATGTCCAGTGTGTGTCAGAGTGAAGATAAGGTGCCAACATCATGTCCGACCAGTCAACTAGAGAATGGGCCCCATGTTCGACATTGTCTGACATTCGGGAGCCCCAAGAACAGAGGCTCTTCAACGGAGCTTACCCTGCATGCACTTGCACAACTACTGTGGTGGCAGGCAAGGGTGGAGACACAGAGGAGTGGGGATGACAGCAGGGCAGAGAGCCAGGCCTGTGGAAAAAACTAACAGCTATGCACAAAGAGAAAAAAATGCATAGAAGGCTGTGCATTAGGCAAGGGTGCAAGAGAGGGCAGTCAGCATAAATAACAGGAGAACGGGTTACTGACTATCTTGCAGCTCGGCAAGGCTAATGGGGGCGGGGGGTGCAGGTAGGGGCAAGGCGACAAGTTCCAGGGCAACTCATTCCCACTGCAGCTAGTCCCAGCGGCATCAGAGCTCTGCTGCCTGGCACATATCACATGAAGGCCTTGCACACACAGCTACTCTGCTGGGCACACCCCTAAGCGCTCCCCCACGGTCACCCCTGCCCCAGCAAAGACTAGAGCACCAGAATCCTCCAGAGAAGTCCTACTGGACTCAGCAAGGCGAGGAGGAAGAAGGTGCTGCCAAGAGAGGGGGAGCCCTGACTCCACTAAGAATGTGGGCAAGTGGGCTTTCCCCTCAGCCTCATAAGGGCCGAGGACTCACGAAAATACTTCAGTCTGGGCCTCAAGGAGAAGACAAACTAGGACAGAGTAGGCACTAGATCAGCAGCATCACCTTTCCCAACTCAAACTAACTTTGGGAGTCAGGAGAGAATGCCCAGCAGGATGTGGGCAGACTGCTTCAGGATAAAGGAGCACAGGGTAGAGAGGGATGTGCGGCGCACGCTGCATGTGCTGCTGATAATGATGCAGGCTCAGGTGAAGAAGGGCCGGACTCAGTACCAGTAACAGCCATCACACCCATCCTCTGTGTCATACCCCTTCTCTGCCATGGTGAAAAACCAGTCCCCTCTACTACCCTTTGGATACAGATTATTCACCAGTTCAGCTTCTCTTCCCCTAGGTTGGGGGAGTTGGCATAATGCAAAGAAAAGAATGGCCTGGCTGCCTTCCATGTGCTGGAGAGCACACTGGGTGCTGCTTTATACATGGCACTGAAGTATCCTAACAACTCTAGATGTTTGCCATTTGACACGCAAAGAAACTAAGCCTCGCAAAAGTTAAGCAACATGTCCAAGGTCACAGAGATGCTACTCAGTGAATCTGAGCCCAGGTCTAACAGGTCCCAAAGTGGGGTACTTTCTATGCTGCCATGCTACAGAAGATGCCCCTCACCACCTGACCAGCATCTAGCCCTTCTTCGTTAATAATATAACCCTGATTGTCTGGGGGGATGGTCAAGTGCCCAGCTAAAATTACTCACCATCCCAGCTCCCTTTTCAGCCAAAAGTGGCCTTGTGACAAAGTTCTATTAATGAGAATCCCTGGAGGTTTTCCTCCCACACAAAACAACAAAACTTCACAAGGAAAAGGCTTTTGGTCATTTCTTCTTCCAGACTAGAAAACTAATAAGATGCCTGGAGGCACAGTAGCCATCCTGAAGCCCTGAGGAGAGCCACACTGAGGATGGCAGGTCAAAAATAAAGAAGGACAACAATGGGTCCTGCCTGATACACGAGAACTACCACACACACCTGACCTATCTGCTCCACACTTCCTATTCATGAGAAAAGCAACCCCCACTGTTTCAGCCACTGCCACCTAGGCTACCATTATAACCAAAACTGCTCCTGTTGGCACACATCTTGTTCCATCTAAGAGCACTCATTTTGGTACTCAAACATGAGAGATGGGAACCTGGCTCAGACACTGAGTGGACACAGAGGAGAAAGAAAAATACTTGAGACTTTTCTCCGGTCCCACCTATTGGTGTTTTCCAGAAAAACAACCCCTTTTCAATTCTTTACCATGCCAGTCAGTAGCCAGGAATGGCATCTACCCAATAGGGCAAGCAGTCTGATTAGCTGGAAAATCTAAAGATTTTTGTTTACAAAAAGGAAATGGCAAAATGGTAGTTACCCAAAGACTACATGAATAAAACAGACAAACAGACTTAAAATAAACCAGGACCCTCTTCTCTTCCCAACCCTGCTAACATTCTAGAGGCATGCATGTAAACCGGTAAGCCTCCACCCCAATTTCACTCAAGCAGGACAGAAAAGGGAAATGTACTCCTGACAAGAAAATTCAGGGCTGTAGGATCATCCCCACTTGTTCCACTTGATGGAGAGAGTAGTAGAGGAGGTGAGCAATGCCATCCCACAGAAGAGGAATAGAATGGGTACTGAACTGACACAAATAGTACTTGCAGCCTTGGATGATCTGCATACTCTCAGAGGCTAGGACCATCAGCACCATCTGACACCAGCTACGAGAGATGACCCCAGTTCTGAAGTCAGGTTTCCCTACAATTTCGGGCTTACACACAGCTGCACAAGACCTGCTCAAAACACCAAAGCCCCAAACTCTCAGCAAGGCCTTGGACTTCTTACAAGGAACAAAGCAGTAGGTCAGTAAGGTTCCACCTGCTGCCTGGATGCCTCTGTCAGCTGGCTCAGGTCACCCGTGTCTGCTGGTGGGTTTTTGCAAGGATGTCTGCAGCTCAGATCCCTTGGGACCCATAATGCAAACAGAGGCCAAGGAGCCTGGCTGAGGTCCGCACCTGAGTCCCTCAAGAGGCTTAAGAGAAAAAGCTGCTTTCACGAATCTCTCCAGATCTCAGCCCTAGCTGTCAGACTCTTTAGCTCATCCCTGGGGCTAACAGACATTTTCATAGACTTGCAATCTGCTAATTAGAAGCAAAGACAACAGGAATGGAACCACAATCAGCCATTTGCCTAACAAAGTTAGCAGCTAATGAGGATTTCCAGCTTCTGTCAGCACACAGCAGAGGTCACCTGGACTAGCACGGGAGCTGGGGAAGGGAAAACGAAAAGGCATCTGCAGATCTGTGAGGTGGCAAAGGGGCTACACAAATCCTAATGAGCCCAGGCTGTGACACTCATTTGGAATTCCATCTTAACTGAAAGAGTACTAAGTGCACATTTTGCACTGCCCCCAAAGTGTTGGGCTCTCCCTTCCCACCTCAGGGCCATTCCTCAACAGTCAAATTCTGAAATCCTTGCATTTTAATCTCAGAAGTCCTCAGAGCACTAGCATTCTTTAAAGAAGATCACAATTTTCCACTTTCTACAAGGATTCAAACAGCTGGAGACTGCTATTCACCTTCTCCTTGCTCTACTGGCACCATCCTGGTAACTGTCCTGTCAAATCCTGGGATCCTCTTGACCCCATCCCGTCACCTTCCTGGTGGTGCATAAAACATATGCATAAAACAGCTGAGGGAAAAGCAGGTCTTTTCCACCCCCAATGACACCATCACAATGCACCAATGAAGTGCACAGAAGCAAGAATTTAACAGGCTTCTCAAGAGCAACATGGGAGTACAACCACATTGGTCTGTTGGGCCCAACTGGAGACACATTCCCATGACCAGAGAAGCAACTTGACCACAGTAGCCCTCCCACACTCTGGCCAGCTCTGATTCCAACACCCCTTGAGAACATTTCTTTCTGTTCTCGCCACATGCCTCAAGTATTAGGGGCTGCTGCTACAAGGAATCAGGGTCTGGGCTCTCACATTAGCCAGGTTATTGCTGGGAGTCTGGTGGATGCCACTTGGCATCACCTATGTCCCACAGCCATCACCACCTGGGCTCTGGTAACATTTCCTATCCCCAGTCTCCTAAAATGCTGAGCCCAACTCACCTGGACCCCTCCCAGGGCATGGTACTAGCAGATAGTTAATCCTCTTCCCTAGCTATCTTCAGCAAAGAAAAGAACTCCTGTTTTCCTTTGAGGCTAAGAATCCTCACAAGGGTATCCAAGTGGTCAGTGAGCTATGTCAAGGACAGGGCCATTGGTCACCTGGTGAACATTTCAAACAGCACAGTCCCCACCCATAAGGCCCACAGGGAGCCATAGCAACAGTGGGAACATCCCTCAGCAGCCCAGACAGCAAAAAGGGCCACAAGTCTTTAGGGCATCACTAGCTCCTACTGTCAGCCCAGAGCTGGCTCTGGGCCAGTTGCATTAGCATCACATGGGGGCTGTTAAAAATACAGATTCCAGGGTCATGGTGACAACGAGTGTAATCCAGCTATTTCCAGCATGAGAACCAAGTATGTGTATTTTCACCACATCTCCAGGTGATCCTGATGCAGAAAAGGTTGAAAAGCTAGGCAGAAATGAATGCGGAATAAAATGAAGCAGGTAAAATAGTTGGCTGCTTGTAGCGAAGCCATGACAGGCCCTCATCCTATGCTCATACCACACATCCAGGAAGCACCGAGGCACCTGCTCATAAGGTTTCAATGAGGCCCTGACTCTGTTCCCAGACAACTAGTCAGAAGCCAATATACCTGATTTGTTCTAAGAATCAGTTCACATCGACTCTATGTCTTGGGTCCACAAGTGGAAGTGAAGAAGAAACTATAACATTTCCAACAATGTGGAAACCTATCTACCCCCATGTCATAAAGGAGGAAACAACGTAGCAGGTGAAAAAATTTACAGGAGGTAGACCCCATGTCCCAGAACAACGGGCCTACCTCCTGAAGCAGCTGGATACCAGCATTAGGTTATCTGCTCCTCTGGCCAGCCTCAAAACCACCCACAAGCACTAAGGGCCATCCCTGGACTTAGTGCCATGTTCTTGGCCCATGACTGGATGCTGCGTCTGGCTTTTTTGCCTTCCCTACACCCTCAGTTTGTATGAAATATATAAGAAATTAAACCAAAGTTCTTTTTTTTTTGATGTGTAATCAGCTAAAAATGCAGTTGAACCAGTTTTCATGAAGCTTATCTGTAGTTTTCTTTTCTTCAAAAATTGTCATATCATATAACCACAAGACCAAATTATTTTAACTTTAACCTTAATTAAGTAGGAACCCAGGAGGCCTCACATTGCTCCTTCTAATTAATTATTCCTCTTTAAACAAATGTGGCTGCAAATGGGGCTTGGAGATGGTCAACTGTGTGTTATATCCCTTTATTCCTGGCTCTAGGAGACCCTACCTGTCCTATGGAAGGACTGACCCTATTAATCAGTAGCCACATAAGCCTGGGCATTCAGAAAGAGAATGAGATCAATCATATTACTTTGCCCTTTTAATTTTCCTTGGGGTTTTAAGTGTGATTCAAAGTGATGACAATAAAATGGAAGAGTGAAATAAATTTAGTATTGGTTATAAGAACCTTCTTTCTTAACTTTGTTGTTTAAAAGACTTGCATGTGGGGCAAAATTGAATGAGCACCCTCCTATGCACACTCCCAAGGCAAAGATAAACAGGGCCTGTTTGGTACCTGAGAGCCAGGCAAGAGATGGAGGGAAGCCCCATAGTATCCAGGCCCAACACCAGGCACCACGCGGCAGCTGCCTACAGCTGGAGGAGGTGCACGGAAGCACCCTGGGACAGATAAGCAGGGCTTCAAGTAAGTCCGATGGGAAAGCAAGCACACACAAATTCTGCAATGCTCAGACCCTAAGCCTACTAAACAGAAGGTTTTGGTCCCACCTTCACAGGATCTGAAGCCAAAGCAACAAGAGCTCATACCCTGCTCAACTGCAGGTTAGATTTACTCATCGCTCCCACATTAGTGGCCTGTCAAATGAAGAAGAGCGGCCATTTCTGGGCATAAACGCTATTTACCTCAGTCTCTATGATTCTTCTGTCCATGATGTCCAACATCAATAAAAAATAATAAGTCACATAAAGCTGTTGGAAAATGTAACCCATTATCAAGAGAGAAAATAAGGTCTATTAAACCAAACCCAGAGATGACCCAGATGTTGGAATTATCAAATAGAGATTTTAGAATAACTATGACAAATTTATTTGTAGGATCCACAGGAAAAGGTGGATAACATGTATAAATAATGGGGAATTTCAGCAGAAAAATGTAAATTATAAAAAAATGGCAAACGTAAAAAGAAACAGGAGTTAAAGTAGAAATTAATGACCCTTCCCAAAGAGCCCAAAGGCTGTCTCCAGAAAAAATCCTCATTTTACAGATGAGAAAACTGAGGCTGTCAGATACCCCCATGCAGTGAAACTTCTCACTGGAATGATAACCACTGTCAGTGCCCTGTCCCTCTGTTCCTTGAGGCATCTGATTCCTCACAGACATAAAAAAAACTTTTTAATCTCCAGAGGTGCACTGTCTAGTTTAGGGGTCAGCAAAACTACAGCCCACCAGTCAGACCAAATCTACAGTCTCTTTTGGTTTGGCCTCAAAGTTCAGAATGGTTTTTACATTTTTAGAACTGTAATAACAACAAAGAACATGTGACAGAGACTATGTGTAGCCTCCAAAGCCTAAATTATTTATAGAGAAAGTTTGTCAATCACAGATCTAACCTAAAAAAAGGAACCAGCAAGACTTAAGGAAGCAAAGAAAGGGGCTATGGATGTCATGCTCTCATTTTTTTTTCCAGATTATGCCTTTTACCAGTCCTCTAAGTGCTGATAAATAGATCTCCATAGGAATTCAAGATCTCTATCTATAGCCAAATTAGAAGAAGCATAAGTACATGGCCACTAGAGTCCCCAGGCCGCTAACTTTGTGAAACAAAAACCATGTCATACCACCCCCAGGTATCAGGCCTCCTCTGCTCTTTGTCAAGTACAGTTCTTCCTGACTCCAGGCCTAAGTCACCAAAGCCCCACTCTCTGCCTTGTTCCACACAAGTTAAACCCAAAGCTCCTAATTCTCTGAATAGTAGTAACATGAACTACATTCTAGTCGACTCCAAGATATGACTATACTGAAAGGCTTTTTCTACTTTGTTTTGTTTTATTGTTTGAAAACGTCAGATCTGTAAGTTGCTATCCATTCTAGGGAAGGCTGAAAAGAATACTTCCTCCTACCTATTTGCAATGGGGTGCTGCAGTGAGGCCTCAAGAAGCGAACAAAGGACTTTGGGCAAAGTCTGAAGCAAGAGATACCACCCCAAACTCTCACCCACTTGAGATCTTCCATTCCATAACCATCTGCTATGAGTCTATAATTCACTGAGCACTACAAAGAAGACCAAAGTGATCTCACCTAGAGAGAGAGTAATATTCCTATCCTCAAGGAGCTCATAGTCTGAGGGACAAGATTGACAAAAAGGTGAGAGGAGAATTAGGAAAAAAAGACTACAGCTGTAGTAAAACCAAAATAAATCTTCCATGTCCCTCATGATTTCAGAAAACTG
Source organism: Cynopterus sphinx (assembly GCA_030015415.1). Classification (NCBI taxonomy): domain Eukaryota; kingdom Metazoa; phylum Chordata; class Mammalia; order Chiroptera; family Pteropodidae; genus Cynopterus; species Cynopterus sphinx. The sequence goes on along the minus strand of CM057384.1, from coordinate 48,853,777 downwards.
CAATACAAAAACTTTTGAATCAGGCATTTTCTTAAAATTCTGACTATAGAGTTCACATAGCTAAGATAGCAGCTTCTTAGAGCATCTGAGCAATGAAAAGAATACAACAAGAGATCAAAACTCCATGCAAACTGGAGAGCCAGTAAGGACAGCCACTCTTCGTTAGGTTGCAAGTCCTTAGATTAGATGGACACATCCAGGTAGAGAAGTACTCAATTACTGCCCCTCTGCCCAGTGGAAAGATTTGGTCCCCCAACATCCTCATTTGCCATTTAGGACCTTTTCCAGTTATCAACACTCAGTAGAAGAGAAGCCCCCTGTTCTTGTGAGTCTCCTTTGAGGATGTTTTAAGGGTGAAGAAAACTTTCCTCTGAAGATCCCTGTCAGACTTCCAGAATTTCATTCTAGGCCCAGGCCTAAACTGACCTTTCCTGCCTGCCACACCGACCACTCCCCTCGACTCCAGACAAATGGCTTGTCTTCTCCCAACCACTGGCCTCTGCTCCGGCAATATTCTTCAACTACAACACCCTTTCTCATTCTTCTTAACTCAGCAAACTTTTCTTCAGTCTTCAAAATTCAACTTACATGTCACCTCCTCTTGTAAACCTTCCCACCCCACCAGGAAGAGGCCATTGTTGCTGCCCCCTTTCCTCCTCTAGCACCCTCCCTTCCCTTTGTTATGATATGTTACACTGTATGGTCAGTTCTGAGAATATTTAAGTCTCCTAATGAACAGATCTTCACAAAGAAAGGGCCTTTATCTTATTTATTTCCACTTATCACTGCCTAACATATAACATATAACATAAATAACATATATTGTGTATATTATTTATATATTATGTGTATTATGTTATATAAATAACAGGTAACAATATGTAACATGTAATAATATATTTAATGTAATATATTATATTTATGCAACACATAATGTAATGTATTAATATATAATATATAACAATAATAAAAGAATTGCTCACCAAAAAGAAAATAAATAAAAGTTTTTACTTTCTATCAGGTAAAATACAATCTCATATACCTAACAATATGTGTCAGGAATCCATATTAATGGATTCCTCCCCTAAAGTAAAGCTATTGCCAGCCCTTTATTACCCCAACCACTGGAGTTTTAAAGGTCTGTCCACCCAAGAAAATGCTCTGTTCTTTCTTATTTCTCTCTAGAATGTTTGATCCGGACTCCAAACTTACTCTCTCAGTGGGGAGAGAAGCACACCTCACAGAGGCTACACTGACATCCCATGCCTTCGCCCCAGTTATAACTGGGGCTCTACCCATCAACAAGTGGCAGAAACCATGCATGAGCATCCTCAAAAAGTCACCACTGCTGCACTAGATGGGAAAAGATAACACTTCTGTTGTGTTGTCAGAAGCAGATTATAAAAGTCATTACCTTTCCTGTCATTAGACTTATGAACTTTTCCCAATAATGAGCTGAATCATTTCTTCATGCAGAAGCAGATTAAAAATCAATATTATAAAAGTTAGAGGCAAAGAGACAGGGCAGAAGCACACATTAAATGTCAAACTGTACCCAGCACACTCAAAAGGAAATCTTTCAGACAAGGCTACTGGTTCAAAGTGCAGAGCTTGAGGACACCAGTAAAGAGACGGCACCAAGGCCAAGTGGGCAACCAACTTATTTGGCCAATAACCATGCCAGGTCTGCCTCTGGGTGCAACACAGCCCCTTGCATCTGGAAGGCATGGAAAAGGAGAGAAAATTCCCCATACTTCTGTTCAGGTTATTCTCTCCATCTTTCTCCTCTTATTTAAATCCAAAGTATAGTTTTGAAATTATGTACACTAAAAGCACATGTCAATCATACCAACCCAAATGGAAGTGATGGCTACAGTATTGTTCAGGACCTAGGTAAGGGCCTCGTTTTCCTAACGACTTATGGAACAGGGCCTGGCACTAACTTTCCTTCTCCTCTTTTCGTATTGAGTACTGAATGTCAATGTGAGCCTTCCAAACTGGGTGCATATGTCTCTCTGCAACTGCTATAAAGCCAAGCAACAAAAACCCACGCAAGCTCTAACGGAAGCAAAGGAAAGTTGACAGCAGGTTACCAGCAGATGATCCTATCTTAAAGAAGGTAGGAAGACCAGACAGAAACCAACACAGCTTCACAAGATGACAGTCCTGTTCTGCCATGCAACAAACACCACCACCCTGGCCTCCTCACTCACTCAAAACTGAAAGTCCCTGGAGAGAGCATCTGAATGGCTGCTCTTGGGCCCTGTGCCCAGATCCTGCCTGTACCATGGCAGGGAGAGTGATCTAGCTTCCATGGAGGAAGTTGGGATTAGAACTGCAATCCCAGCAAGATGACCCAACAACAGGACAAAGGTATGTTCTCAAAAGGAAACAGGGCCACCAAATGCATAAAGAAATGGATGCTAAACAGTCACAAAAATAGGACCACCCACAAAAGTAGTTACTAAACATCTTCAAAACGAAGCAAGTCACTTGCTTCACTCTTCCCTAGGGACTCTGGGTCAGAAGGGCCTTATCCATCCAGAGATCTGGGGGAAAGATCAAGTAAGAATGTATTGCCTATATTTTAAAGTTATCCTTCATTAAAAAAAGGGGGGGGGGAGAAAAATACCTACACACCTATGCTGAAGACCATTTAAGTCCCTTCTCACTTATAAATTTTCTCTTCCAGAGACAATCCTGAGGCAGGACCCAGCCCTCTCTTTTGCAGGTAGAGAAGCTATAAGTTCCCTTTCACTGTAATTAAGACATTGCAAGTGAAAATGAAGAGATAACACTCCTCCCAAGCAGCCAACTGTTTTTATTCAAGACATATCATCGGTTAACCCTTTATCTCCAAGACCAGGGTCCTTTTGACTTGGCTGTCAGGCTAGCTGCAGAGGGGTGACAACCTGCCTATTTCTCACAAACTGAAAGAGTCTCTAAAGCCACGTTCTTACCCTATTTTCTCTCTGCATTAACTGGTTCTTCACCAAGATGCCATGGGGTTCTAAAAACACAAGTCAAACCACATCATTTCCATCCTTATGAACTTCTGGGAATCCTCTGCAGTTTCAGAGGGTTAGCTACTCAAGGTGCCCAAAGCCTTTTCCAATCTCGCTTCATACATTGCTCATTCTCTCACTGTGTCTCATCACCTCCTTGACAACTGCCTCTCTCAGCTCAGCTATCCCTCTGCCTGAGGGCTCTACATCTCTCAAGGCTGAAGCTGGAAACAAAAAACGGGCCACATACTAAACCTGACAAGCTCTGGGGAGGCCTGCATGGTGGGTGGGCCTTACAAACTCAGAGACCAAAAGTAACCATATAAGATGGTCTGAACATAAAAATTTCTAATTAAAAGCAGGTCAAAGCAGGTCATGATGGGTAGTCATGTCCTAGGCCTGTGAATTCCTTGACAATGGTCAGTCTTTACCTTGAGTAAGCCTCTCTATTTGTCTTTTTTGCATCTAAGATAACATACCCTTGGAATGTCAAAGTAATCTCCTTTTCCAGACCCCTCAGAGCACAAATGCTGCACCAGAGCACAAATCCACAGAACCACTCATTGCTATCTTGTTCCCAGAATATCATTTCTATGTGCTATAACTGTTATTAACTGTCCTTATCCACCAATGAAAAGTATTATGTCTCTTCGTTTTGCTTTTCCAATCCAAGAGATTTCATCCTTTGCTTTCTCCCTTCCCCTTAATCTACCAACAACGGATTTCACATAACCTTCCTAAGTCTCCTCCTTTGATGCTAATTATAAAATAAGCTGCAAAATTGCCATTCTCTGGAGCATTTCCTCGATCCACTGAGATTTTGCTCCCAAACAACTGTCATCAGTTTGGCTCAAATAAACTCTAAGCTGGACATTCTTTTGTTGACAAAGTCAAGGCCATCTCTTCTACCGCAATTGACACCACTCCCTTTGCATTCCCAAGCATAGTATCTTTACCTCCATTTCACATTTAATGTAACCAATTTTCCCTTTTGCAAAGTTTTTGGTATAAATCCATCTTCCTTCCTAGACTGAAAATTTCTCAAAGGCAAGAATCCTACATTGTTCATATTTCCCAAAGGGCCTATTTCAACCAGCATTCCTTATGTGCCTACTGCACACCTTGAACATCTCTGCAGAGGCTTTCTCCTCCTGGGAAGGTACAGTCCTAAGTGGTGATCTCACAGTCTCCAACTTCCTTCTATGGAGCACAGCTGGCCCAGGCCACTCACCTGAAACAGGACAAGGCTGCTCCTGGTGTCCCAGCCCAAGGCTCCGAATCAGATGTTATTATATGCTGCTACAGTCATTACTGCCACCCACCCTCTTTTTGCCATTATATCGTGATTTAAAATAAGAAATAAATGTTTGGTCTTCTGTCCCTGTTACTGGCACAAAGCTCTAAAAACCCTTGGCATTCCCTAAGTAATGAGAGTGTAAAGTACCCAAGGATAGTGGCTGGCTGCCAGTGAAGCCAACCTGTGATTTAGAAAGGGTTGAAATTTCAGTCTACTCCCACCACTTTCGGAGAGGGGAGAGAGACTGGAGGTTGAGTTCAATCACCATTGGCCAATTATTTAATCAGTCAGGCCTATTTAATGAGGCCCTCATAAAAACCCAAAAAGACTGGGTTTGGAGAGTTTCTGGTCAGTGAACATGTGGAAATTTGGGGTGACATGCTGAGGAAAACATGGAAGCTCTGAGCCCTTTCCCAACACCTTGCTCTATGCATCGCCAATTGGCTGTTCCTGAGTTATATCCTTTAAAATAACCAGTAATCTAGTAAGTAACATGTTTGTCTGAGTCCCGTGAGCTGCTCTAGCAAATTAATCAAACTGTAGGAGGGGTTGTGCAAACTTCAGATTCACAGTCAGTAGGTCAGAAGCACTGGACTTTGACTGGCATCTCTGGGGGCAGGGGGTGGCAGTCTTGTGGGACTAAGCCCTTAGCCTGTGATATCTGATGCTACCTCTAGGTAGACAGTGTCCGAACCTAGTTGAATTATAAGACATCCAGCTGGTACTAGAGAATTCCTTGGATGTGGGAGAGGAGCAGACACTGGGATTGGGAGAATTAGCATTAACTGTCAGTACTAATTCTGTCTGTATGCCCACCCCCTACCTCCCAAATGTGACTAGAAAAGAGCCATGTCTCCAGTCAGTTATGCTGTCCCTATTCCCTCTGCCAACAACTGGCTTAGCCATGAGCACATGGTGCAATTTAAGCCAATGAGATTAAGAGGATTTCTGCTAGAGACTTCCATGGAAGTTCTCCTTGCTGACAGAACCAACACAGCCTCTCTTCATTCGCTGACTGTTGTCCAGCCTGCACAAGACTTGGGGGTAGTAGCAGCCGTAATTTAACTTTGAGGACAGCAGGCTTGAGGATGCCCTGGCATGCTGAGGACAACAGAGTAGAAGAACTGGGATCCATGATGATTCCAGAGAGCACTTCTAGAGTTCTCACGATATGAAATACAGCCTGCACCATGTTCATGATCTGTGAGGGTGCACTAAGCCCTACACAGTTACATATTTACCTCCTCTGATCCCTTGGGTGATACTGTGGGCAAATATCCTGATCTTCCTCACCCAGGGCTAAGAGATGCTAGAGGATGTGCTCACGCTAGCAAGGCTGCCTAACTCTAGAAATGATGTTCTGTATCTCATTTATTGCATGGCCTCAAGCCCCAGTCCTCTTCCTTTGTACCCTCTTGGCACACAAACCACTACAGAACTTTGAACTGTCAAATTTCAAAGCAGGACCAGGCCCTTGACTAATACAGCCTTTACAGCATAGATCTGAGGTCCCCAGCGACTGAAAACACAGGCTAGAGGCAGCGAAGCCTATCAGTGGCAGAGCCAGGGTTAAAAGAATCTAAGTTTCTGGTCACTACAAAGACAGCCTTTCCACAGAGGTGATTTGGAGGACACCAGATGGGCAGGCTGAGCCCCAGGGTTCAGACAGATAAGGTCCCAGGCCTGACTTCTGCTTCCCTGTGCTTTGAGAACACCAAAGGCAAACTCAGGAAGATCTGCACTCACCAGCAAGGCTGAATTCTGCTTCTCCTGGTCAACGCTGCCCTTCCCCTGATGCAGGGATGTACTCTGGTGCTTCCTAGCTGCCTCTCTTTCACTCGATGCCACCTTGAACAGCTCATCCTGGACAGTGGCCTGTTCCTGTTTATACCTGTGCCAGAAGAAAGACAAGAAAAACAGGTGCAGATAGAATGACTGGAAGAAGGTAGCCAAGAAGTCTGTGCACTCACTTCAGCTGGCCAGGGAACTGGGATCAGTGGGCCAGTGGAACTCTGAGGCTGACCAGAGAGAGTACTATGAAAGCCCACTCCCATCCAACCCCTCAGAGGCATGGTTCAGTGACAGTCCCCAAGGCAAAGGGATACAGTGACACTTTCTTGGCCATGACAATACATATTATGAACAGGAGAGCTGACTACCAGGTGAGGAAGCAGGCAGCCATATGCCAAATGAGAGATTCTTAGGGCAGGGATTGCATCCTGCTCTAGCCACTCCTTCAAAGTGGGTAGGCAAGGTGGGAAGCCCAACTTCCCTGCCTCTCTCAAATGCTTGAAGGTTTTAGACAGCAGCAGCCCTCTGTTTTGAATATGTAACTCTTCATTCTGATGGTGTTCCTAACCTTTGACCTATTTCTGGGCTTTATACCCAGTAAAATAACTCTAAAAAGAAAAAGTTATTAATATTAAAATGCTCTTAGCAGTATTATTTATTATAGTGTAAAAAATACAAACAACTGAAATGTCCAACAATCAAAAAAATTAAAGTTAAAGAAAATCTGGTATAATCACAAAATGGTATATCACATCATCATTAGAAAATACATTCATTATTTGACTTTCTATAGGTTGAATCTAAAAATTAAAAACTGATAAACAGACTTTTAGCAATAAAATATTTATAAAACAGGTGTAACAACTGGAAAATAATTATAACACTAAGTAAAAATAGCATAATATAAAATTAGATATGACCTTGAAAAATAATCCTAAACTAGAAGAAAAAAGACATTTGAAAGAAACATTGCCTTGAAATGATGAAGCTATGGATGATTTTTTCATTTTATTTATTTTCTATGTCTTTCATTAGCATGTATTACTTAAACATTTTTTAACTGTTTAAAAGTATTAAAAAAAAAGAGAGTTCAGGTTAGGTATTCTTGGACAGGTCTCTTAGGATTAAGAGGGTCTTAAAATGTGGATCTTAATCCATGACTATGGAAATACACACCTGCACGACTGACTGACTTACTAGAGGGAGCAAACCAACTGTGGCTGACACAGTGCCCCCTAAACAAACTCACTGGGTCCTTTGTCACAGAGGCCTTTGTCCTCAAGGGTGTTATAGAAATTACTCAGTAACAACTACAGTTAGCATTCACTGAGAACTCTGTCAGGCACTGTGCCTTAACATTTATTTAATCATAACGATACTCCAATGAAAGAAGTACTCAAATTACGCCCTTCTCAAAGGCCTAGAGAGATGCAGTGATTTTCTAGGGTCACATTACCAGTAAGTAGCAGAATCAGGATACATACTTGCACTCCAGGAGGGCTTTTGTGCTTGAAGCACTGTTCTATAAGCCTCAGGGGAGGGGAAGCAGGTCCCAGTTCAGAGGTGTGGCAGATTCTCCAGAGTTGTGGCCTATGCTAATGGAAAACACCAACATCCTGGAGCCAGATCTCACCAAGTACACTTAGAATTGTAAGGGCTCTACTTTCTCTTTCATACCTCTGTAAGTATGTCCATGTGTACACAAGCACAGAAGGTCCAGACACTCAATTATTTAGTCCTGGCTTTATCAGGTGAATTTTTAAGAACATTAGCAATAAATTCCCACATGGCCCTTTTGGATTTTCTTCATCTTTAAACTAGGACCAGTGCCACTTACACCACAGGGTTGACGTGCAGTCTAAGACAAAATATGTAAGATGAACGCTTCAGCCCAGAGAAAGACACCCAGTGAGGAAAGTGCATTCAGCTGGAGTGCAAAGGCTGGGGAGAGTGGGCACTCTTGCTCACCTCTTAAGGAGATCCTCCTCCACCCTTGAGGGCTGACAGCCACCACCATACTCTGACCTGGGCAGTTTAGAACCTGCAAAGGGTTGAAAGAAAAGGCCTGTCAGCAGCACCACAGGACAAACAAAGGCAAAGGGACCCAGGAGTGCATTCCCATAGATGAACAAAAACCAGAGATGGACAAAGAACACATCCTTGATCCAGCCAGTCTGGGGAGGGATGGCCCAAAGGCCTTTGGCTTCTTCATTCTGCACCAGGACCACTTATTGCATGGGGCTGGTAGCAGGCAGAGCTACTTGAGTACAGTGTTCCAAATCCAACCCTACTCATTCTACAATGACTTGAAAACTAGGTTACCTCTTAAACACAGGACAAGAACAGCTGAGAGATCACTACTCTGCTTCATACTGAAAGGACAGCCTCCAGGCTCTAGATTTTGACATGGAAGAGGGGAAGAGAGTGAAGGTTCCTAAAATCTTGTTTCCCTCAGTACCCCATTCTACAAATTTCTAATACTGAATGAGGCAAACACCTCATACTAATGATATTTTATATATCATTTAACCTGTCTGTATCATCTCTCTCATTATTGGGCTCTTTAAGTTGTTAAGGTAGGTCTACCCTTTGATAGTCAAACTTTCTGAGCAAATCCAATTCACTCTATATACTCTCCGCCACTTGGTGATACTGAAAGTTTTGTTCTGCTCTCTTTCTCATTCTTCATCCTTCCCAAACCACAAACCATCTGTCAGCCAAAACTCCATACTTTTCTGTGGCCTTGGCCAAATATCCTACATCACCATCACTGGTTTCTAAGGAGGCAGTGATTAAGACTGCACAAAATTATAGAAGAACCAGGCTTTGTGAAAGACTATGTGAGGATTTGCTCTTCCACTCCCAAGACGTTTTAAAGCATGATGATTTCAGAGGCTGAACACTCAACCCTTCAGGGGGTTACTTCCAAAAGTAATCACCCAATGATTTGCACTTCAGACCCTTCTCACAGAAGGTCACGGCAATGCTCTGGCCAGTGAGGAGGGCACACCTAAATGCTCCATAGTAACATGCCAGGTTCTCAACTGGGAAAAACAGTATACTGTTCCCCACTTTTTTGGGTTTTTTTTTTCACATTAATGTTCCCTGTTTTTACTTATTTACTTACAACAGCTTTATTGAGATGTAGTTTGTCCAATTTATTTTTGCTTTTTATATAGTTTTCCTCTTTTATCACTAAAAAATAACTTCTATTCACTGTAAAGAATGTGACACTAATCCACACTCCCATCTTTCATGTACAATACTGCCCATTTCCCTGCCCCTTTGGTAATAATGCTCATAATTTAATACATGTATTTTTAATCATTAGTGAAGTTGAGAATCGCATCACTTGTTTATGACCATTTGTGTACATTTTCTACTAAGAATCTTTAAGAACTCTTTATATGTGAAGACTATCAAGACTCTCATGTTATATTTCCCATTTATCATTCATTCATTTTATCTAAATTGTCACTAATTTCTTTTAGTTACATTACCCATTTTTCCTCAGAATTTAGGGTTTCTTCACTTGATGTAATGCCTAGAGAGTCTACTTATTGTACTTTAATGTACCATTATACTTTTATGGCTTCAGTTCTTACATTTAAATCTTTTATTTCCTCTGACATTTCTTTTGAGGTATAGTGTAAAATAAGGATTCAATTTTACTTCTTTTTCTAATGTGTTCCATCACTAAAATAAAAGCAAACACTGATTTTAAAAGTAAAAATATTTTAAAATTAGTCAACCTCAAGACAGTCCATTTATTTAAGCTGACTATTCTTCAGCTTTCAGAAACTCAAAATTTACATCATTTAAACAGCAAAAACTTTATTATAACTAAAACCAAATGACAAGTGAGACACTATTCTTGCAACTTAAACTGCTGGAACTTACCAAAACTGAAACGAGTACTTCTTTTATCTCCCAGAGCTTAAACTGATGTGTGCATGATATATTTTGGCAATTTTTGCTTTTTTCATCACTTCTCCCACTCACCAGTTAATGCAGCTTATTAAAGTGCACTGGATTAAGTTAGACCCATTTTACCTCATCAGTCTGCTAGGGAGATCATGGGAGCTAGGCGTCTGATAAATATCTGATAGATACTGAGAAAGATTTCAGGGTGGATCCAAATCCAAGTACTGATTTGCTCTAATGCTCAGAAATCCCTGTGGCAGATAACACAGGAGGAGAGGTATGGAAGGCCTGGCCAGCACCCTGGCCATGAGGATGAAGCCAAGCTCTCTGGCCACTGTGCGGAAGTCTTCAGGCCTTGGCCTCTGAGCACAGTCCCGACACCTCCCCTTTCCTTCTACTTTGTACTCCAGAGATGGCAAACTGCTTCTAGGTCCCCAAACAGGCCAGGCTGTGCCACCTCTGCTGATGCTATTCACCACGCCTGAACTGCCCCACTGCTCTATCTTTCAAAATCCAGTTCAAATGTCATCTCCCCTTGGACCCCCACCCTAAAATGAGTCACTCTCTCCTCTGTGCTACCCTGGACCTTGGGCGTGCTCCTTGTGTTGCAGCATCCATGATACATGTAACCTATGGGGTTATACATTTGGCTCTTTAACTAGAGCTGCGCATGCCGCAAGAGAGGCATCCCTGTCTACCTGTCACTGTGTGCCAGCACAAAGCACAAGTCCTGACCTCTGGCTAGCTTTCAATAAATGCTGAGTGGATAGGATATAGCACCTGCCTTCCATAATCTTAAAACCTAACAGGGAAGACTGGCAGATAAGACAACTCTAATGCAAGGCCACTCACAATATAGTGAACAGTGGGATGGAGTTTATACTCCACAGTGCCATGGTTCCTCCAGTTAATCAGTGAATAAAAACATCAAGTTACAGGAATAGCTAAGACCCAGAGTCTCACAAACAGGTATTTATCAGTAGAACAGCAGTTGCACAAAGACTTTTCTAGCATGTAATATCTTAATATTTTTGTACCTTATACTGCCTTTCTTAAACTTTTTTGTTCCTTTGTGTTTGCTGAAAGTGGTTATTTGGAGACAAGCACATATTTCTTCATTTGTGATGGACACAAAAGAGTAGGGAACAAATCAGCTTTGACCCAGCATGGGTACAGAAAGAGGAACTCATGGATGGTGCAGGGTGGCAGGTCCTTCTAGAAGCCCAGAGAGAACTGTCCAAGAGCCAGGCCAGCACCAGAATGTGAGGGTTAGGTTGAAGCCAAAGTCATTGACTCAATTTCCCCCAATCGACCCAATTCACATAAATCCCTATCATTCTTTGGACTATCTCAACAGTAATGGTTATACTTCTTCACTCATGAATCCTGAAGAACAACTTTTTAATGGAATTGTCAAGCTAAGCCCTTTTGCTTCATTTTTCACATATAGAAAAACTGAAATAGTAAAGGAAAATAACCCTGCCCCAATCACAGAAGCTCTAACTAACATGTGCTGTTCTCATTATACCAGAGAGCATCTTTCATGCATGGAAGCCACACTCTCCAGGAAAGCACTTATCAGAAAGGAGTTACTTACATCACCCAGAAGCAAACAGGAGCTAAATTAGCTGTCAGACATGTTCTGACAGGAACATGGTTTGTCATTCCTTTCACACTCTACTCCCGCTCTCCACAGAATTGCTACAACCCGCCGTACCTTTCCCAGGGTCTTTAGAGGTGCCTAATGCGGAATGTGGAGGAGCAGGAAGAAAAGTCAGCTGGCCCACTTTGGAAGGCTGGCTGGAATCCTTCATGCGGTTAACCACATTTTCAGACAGCTAAGGGAAGAAGTGAGGGATAGAAAAAGAGAAAGTTATATCACAGAAACCTCTAGAAATAAAGATCCCCTTAACCCAGGCCCCAGGTTGACCATTGACACCACTACCTCAAGGCCAATTCCAATAATATAATTCCACTCAGAAACCTCTCATGATGGCCCAGTGCCTACCAGGTTAGGGCCAAATTCCTGTTTTGATTCTAGGCCAACCACATCAGTTCTCCTGTTTAGCTCTCCAGCTTCACCTCCTGTTGCTTCCTGCTCACATAGTGGAACCTGAGTTATCATTTTTCTCATCACTTGAGTACATTATGCTCTTCCTCTGCCGAGAACCACCAGCAGCCCTCCACCCTGGTACACCTCCACCTATCCAAATCTTGCCTTTTCTTTAAGAGCATCTCAGGGTCTCCTCCTTCATGAGCTTATACCACCCAAGTTCTCCCCTCCCTAAATGCTCCCATTAGAACATATGTGTGTCTACCACATATAACACATCCTACCTGCCTCATCCTGATGGTTTTTAAATAACCTGACAGCTGAGGCTTCCTCTTACTTACCTCTGTATACCTCCCAGTGCCACACATATAGCAAACAATCACAACATGCTTCACTCAGTTTACCTTAGTTCCCTCTAATGAAGACTGGATAACTTAGAGGAAGTGAAATAGGCATGAGGGTGTCATAAAACAGTGTACTGAAATGAAATAGCAAGCTAGCGATAAATCCAGAATGAAAACCCTTAAGCATTCACTTTAGTAAATATTTATTAAGTGCCTAATATGTACAAGGCATCATAAAGCAGAGTTGAGGAAAAACATTAAAAATAACTTTAAGACAAAAGCTATGATCAGCAATTCCACTTCCACGTATCCAGCTGAGAAAAGTGCTTCCATATGTACACAGCAGCACTGGAATAGCAAAAAAAAAAAAGATGAAGAAGAAAAAAAGAAAGGAAAACAACAAAATATGCAACAATAGGCACCTGTTTAAAATCGATGACATATACCTTCTATGAAATATTATAGAACCATTAAGAAAGAATGTGGTAAAGCATGCAACTATCATGGAATGATGTATAAGATACACTGCTGATTTTGTAAAGTCATAGAATGTTCTGTATTATTTCAATTTTGTGAAAAGATATACGAATTATAAAAATACAGACATACAAATATAAATATATCAATATACACATATGTACATTCACAAATGTGAATACACATTTGACTTTTCACTAATATGCATACACACAAATATACACATCCATTCAGAGGTGAAAGTCTATAAGGCTACATTCACAAAGGCTAAGCCCTGCAAGTGAGGGCAGGAGCAGCTGGGTCAGGACTTCCACTTTTGGCACTTCTGCATTTTAATTTTTTACTATGAACATTTTTTAGCAACTAATGATTATAATAATAATAATATAATAATTTAGCCCCTCTAATACTTAAGATCGATGTAAATCAAATAGCTAATTAATGACATAGGACAAGAAAAGATCAAGTACATACAGCAATGGAAGATAATTGAGAATCTAAAAATAAACCTATATACTTATGATCAATTGATTGACATGGGTACCAAGACAATTAATAGAGAAAGTCTCTTTGACAAATGGTGCTGATACAACTAGATTTCCACATGCAAAAGAATGAAGTTGAACGCCTACCTCATACCATATACAAAGTCTAACTCAAAAGGAACAGACACCTAGATGTAGGAGCTAAACAATGAAATTCTTAGGAGAAAATACAGGCATAAATATTTATGATCTTGGCTTTGGCAGTGGATTCATAGATATGACACTAAAAGCATAAGTAATTGATGAAAAATTAATATGCTGAACTTCATTAAAATATACAGAACATCATCATAATGCAGACTGTGTACCAAAAGACAACCCACAGATGGGAGAAGATATCTGTAAATCATATATTTGATAAGGGATATGTATCTGGAATATATAAAAAATTCCCACAGCCTAATAATACAAAGAAAAATAACTCAATTAAAAATGGGCAAAGGATCTGAATATATATTTCTCCAAAGAAGATATACAAATTGCCAATAAGCAAAGGAAAAGATGCTCAATATCATGAGTCATTAGAGAAATGCAAATTCAAACCACAACGAGATTCACACCCACTATGATGGTTAAAATCAAAAAGTCAAATAACAGTAAATGTTAATAAGGATGTGGAGAAATCAGAATCCCCATACATTGCTGATGGCAATTTAAAATAGTACAGTCACTGTTGAAAACAGTCTGGAAGTTCCTCAAAATGTTAATTACAGATTTATCATGTGATGCAGCAATTCCACTCCTAGGTATTCTACTCAAGAGATATGAAAATATATGTCCACACAAATTTTGTATGTGAATGTTCACATCAATATTATCCATAATAGCCAAAAAGTGGAAACAACCCAAATGTTTATCAACTGAAGAATGGATAAGTAAAGTGTAATACATCTATACAATGGAATATTACTTGGCCATTAAAAGAGGAAATGACACAAATGTTAAGACTCCCACTTCTATATTTATGCCTTCAGATTCCGGAGAAAATGATCTAGTTCTAAGCAGAAGGAGGATAAGTGAAAATTCTGAGAACTGAGGCTAGCTGGCATGTCCAAGAACCTGACAGAAAGCCAGTGTGTGAGAAGAATGGGACCAATAATCAGGCCAGAGAAGTAGGCAAAAGCAAAGGCAAGCCTTGGTAGAGAAAAGTTAGAAACTCAAATTGATCCAATGGCAACAGCAGCTAGGGTGGCGTTTTACACAGGTGAACCACAAGCTCTGATTTCCTAGTCACAGCCCAGGTGGCATCATCAGAACAAAACTACTCAGTGAGTGAGGCGTTAAGAAAGGCATTGGCAGGCTTCTTGTTGGCAAAAGATTTGTAATACTTTTTAATGTTGCTGCAAAATACAGCAAGTAATATTTTTAATCAACAAATATACATATACGCACAGTAGTCACATGAGAATAAACACCATCTGGCAGTGTGCCCTGTACCAACAGAACCAGAATGAAGGTCTCCAGAGCCAGACGGGTCTAGGAGCTCAGTGCCAGAGGTCCACTGGCCACTGTGCCATCAGAGTTGGCCAGATATAGCCCTATGTGGTCAGAGGATGGAAAGCCATATCCAGAGCAGTGCAAGGAAAGAGGAGCACTACCTATACTCCAGCCATGTGGCCCTGACCCAGTTCTTTAGCCTCTCTGAGCATCATCCATCACACTTACAAAATGGGGATCCCTGTGATACAGCTCAGGAATTAAGTACTTTAGGGCCAGGTAGGCCTGGGTTTGAATCTCAACCAAGCTGTTTACTAGCTACATGACCTTGGGCCAGGGACTTCTTATCTCTAAGTCAGTTTCTTTACTTGTGAGACAAAAATAATTAATGGTGTATAGACTACAGAACTGTCATGAGGATTAAGTGAAGCCATCTACATAAAGCGGTTGGCACAAATTAAAAACCAATATTAGCTATTATGTGAAAGTGCAAAGCACTATACAAATACTAACTATAATCTATACCAGGCATACACTGGGTACATAAAAATAAATGAACTTATCAATAATACAGTAGTTCCCCCTTATCTGCACGGGATACATTCTAAGACCCCCAGTGGATGCCTGAAACTGTGGATGGTACTGAACCCTAAATATATAATGTTTTCCCTATACATGTATACCTATGATAAAGTTAACTTATAAGTTAATTTAAGTTCTATGAGCTGTTTATTTCTGAAGTTTTCAATTTAATATTTTTTGGACCACAGCTGACTGCCAGTAACTGAAATTGAGGAAAGCAAAACCATGAATAAGGGGGGCTACTGTAATAACAATTGGTAACATTTACCACATACTTATAAACTGAGCACTGTTCTAAGTGTTTGACATGCACAGTGTGTCCAAAATTCAATTGGGAAAATCTTTTTTAAAGTGCTCTCCAGCTCTGATCTCCTGCCCTCAGCATGGAGTAATATGGGACTCCAAAAAAGGGGGCCTTGGTTGGCACCTCCACAGGTCTCCAGTGACAATGTGGAGCCCAAGAAGTGGCTCTCTCTCCTCCCCTCTTCAGCCGACAGCCTAGCCCACAAGTGCCAAGAATTTCAGGTGGGCAGGCCACAAACTACCAAAGTCAGGCCCCAATCGAAGTCATGCATGTGCAGAGACCTCACCACTTCCATCCTTACAAATACAGCCGGGAATCGAGACCTGGCTTCCTAATGATCACCGTTCCATGACTGCAACCAAATGCTTCCCTCACCCAAAAGTAACTGATTTTAGAGGCAAGTGATTTCCTTATTAACCCAGACAGGTCTGATGAGTAAGATGTGTGGCCACCATATGACTGAAAGGCTGGAAAAGGGTGCTGCCATAAAAAATGCAAGTGGGTATGATCCGTACCAAATGGAAGAACCATGAGAAGAGTGAACAGTGTCCCACTGACCCAGTATAATGGAGGGCAGAGTTGGAATAAATATAAGCTAGAACACCCTCCGATTACACTAGTTGTATGCACTCAGCATTCACTATGTAGACACCTCATTAATCCTCACAATGCAATGCCCAGCTTCCAGCTGAGGAAACCAAGGCACACAAAGGGTAAAGCACTCACCAAGGCCATGATGCTCGTAGACTGCAAGCCAGACTGCCTAATTTCTTAAACACTGTCCAGTCTGCTATAGGAAAATAGGATGCTAACTCCAAGGATAAGAGCAAGGGGAGATATACTTGCAAAGCTCGCTTAAGGGTGGGAGGGGCCCCTGGAAGAAACAACTACCACAAAAGCTAAAGTAGCAGACGGCATGAGTCAGATTTGCTAATGGAAGCCAGGGAACACCAACTGAGTCACAAATAGGCTCAAACACAAAAAACACTTCCTGCATTCTTTGGATGACTCTATCTAAGTCACAACCCTTCCATAATTCTTTCTCTCCCTTCCTCTGCATCATTTTGCTTCACAGTTCTTGTTAACCACCGGACATAACTAACATTTGACCACTTGCTTGTTGACGGCCTCACCAGAATATAAGCTCCATGGGAGTGGGGACTCTTTTGCTCTTGCTGTTATCTTCAGTGCCTAGAAAGTTCCCAGCACACTGGAGGTGCTCAAATATTTGTTAAACACATGAACTAAACAAATATGTATTAAAGGCACAGGGCCATAACACCATACTAGTGCAATGAAGCATGTGAAGATATAACAGCCAAGAGTTTTACACTCAAAGAGCTTATGGTCCACCATAAGGATGGGTAGGACAAACTCACACAGAGGACATAAGCTGCTAAGCTGGCAGGTATGAGCAGCTCAACTAACATGCCCAGAAGTTCTAATAAAGGAACCCTAAGTTACAACTAGAAGGGAGGTGACCCAAGGTGGGCTCAAAGAAATGACTGCAGAGACGGGTGAGAGTAGAGGGAAGGGGCAGGCACAAAGGCACAGAGAGAGGGAACTCAGAGAAGTCTGGAGTTCTGCAGGACAGAGCATAGGCCTGTGAAGAAAATCAAATTGTGGATGGCTAGAGGGTTCCCTTCAGTGATGGCCTTGAATAAAAAGGTAAGGAGGCTGCAATTTATTCTGCAGTCAACTGGAAGCTGCCAGTGGTTTCTGAACAGCAACTCTGTCAGATCTTCACCTTGTACAAAACAGCCTGGCAAAGCAGGAAGAGGGGCTGAGGTTGCAGGGCTGCAGGCAGAGCTGCTACGACAACAGTGTACTTCAGGAGTAAAATGACTGAAATGTAATCACTGCAGGAGTGAGGGGAGAGAATGGATGCAAGAGACACCAAGGAAGTGAAACGACTGAAGACCTGGCAGCTGATCAGATACAAAGGGGAACTGAAAGAAGCAATTTGCAGAGCCGTATATACTGTATGATCTCATGTGTACTATTATATGAAGGCTTAGAAAAGCCTGAAAGGATTCATGAGAAATTATGAACAGTTGTCATTTAAAAATAAGATGCATATTACAAGAAGAAAAAGTCTTAGAGGAATACATGAGAGAAAGACAATAGCAAGGCCGAAGCCTGGCTAACTGGAGATGGAGGTGTTAACACTGAGGCAAAAACGATTCTCTAAGTGTGTGTGTAGTATCAAAGTTGATCCAAGCAGCTCTGTTCCACAGGCAAATAGATTACACAAGAAGCTACGAGAGGCTGCAAGTGGAGAAAAAAATTAGGAAATCCCTGGCATCAAAGTGCTGAGGGGCAGACCAGGGATGATGTAATGTCCCCATCCTCCAGAAGGGGCAACAAAGCTCACAGCCGCAACAGTGGCACAAAAGTCCTAGCGTGGGGGCAACAACAAAAACTAACATTCACTGGGCACATCTGACACGCCACGCCCAAGCTAGGTGCATTCCTATTTTAAAGATGAAGAAATTGGAGTCAGAGAGGTGAAACCATTCACCCGAGATCCTAAGTGCTGGGGCCAAGACGCCCATCCAAAGCCTGGGCACCAACAGTGATACTTGCACAAGTGAAGGCAGTAACAGAGCCACTCTGAGGTGACGAATAACCATGCTCATAGAAGAGACAGTTGGAGAAAAATAAAAATATGTGCAAGTCACATTTCCTCCCATTTATGGTGCTTTAATGAGCCCTAAGATAAAGGGTGGAAGGGGGAGCATGAATGTATTTACTCATAAAACAGCCTACTTAAATTAGGAGAGTGTCAATATGAAAATTAGCACTTTTTAGTCTTAAAATGTTACTCATCTAGTCATGTTTGAGAAGTAGCAATGTGCAGGCAGCTTCCTAAGCATTATTTTTTGCATTAGTGAGTGCTCTGATGTTCAACAAATGAGATCGCAGCATCAGTTCACTCACGAGCAGAAGAGGTGTCCTCCTCATGCAAGAATAAAGGTGTGGTGCAAGGGTGCCCAAGGTTCTATGGTGACTCAGCAGCAAGCCAGACCTGCATGGCCACAGCTGCGGCCACTCAGGGCACCATTTTGTGAGGACCCACTGGGTGCCAGAAGATAAACTGCAGCTCACTGCTCTCTCACAGCTGGGCCTA
Organism: Cynopterus sphinx; assembly: GCA_030015415.1. NCBI lineage: Eukaryota > Metazoa > Chordata > Mammalia > Chiroptera > Pteropodidae > Cynopterus > Cynopterus sphinx. The sequence goes on along the minus strand of CM057384.1, from coordinate 48,834,888 downwards.
GGGGTCCTCCAGTCAGGCCGAGCACCCAGGGCAGTTTCCAGAATGAGTTTGCAGGGTGTCAGGTCTGTCAGTGCCTCCTGGTGCCCGGATATCCCAATCTCCACAGGGGTATTATCCAATCCTGTGAGCCTACAAAGACTCTCCTTGCCTGAGGCTGTTTGCCTTGGAGATTTTGCTCACTAGTCCTTCAGTCTTTGATGAGCTGAAATTAGATCCGGCCGGCTGCTCACACCAAAGATTCAAATCCCAGAATGTCAGCTGAAGAACCCTTGGAGACCTCCTATACCAAGAATGGCAAACACAAATGCCAACATGCATCAGGCAGGTGACAAAAAAATGAATAAAATGGGCGTCGTAGGGAAAAAATGTGCAAGGACAACGGGCTGAGGACAGTGGTGAGGGCATATGACTCCCACCAGCTACCTCATAACTCCATATGGGAAAGTTTTGCCATATGGGAATGTGAACCAGACTCATATCCCCTCCCCCCCAAAAAAAGTTAAAATTGCATTTATGTAAAGCTTCCAATTTGTAAATGTTGGCAATTAATTCAAATAAATTAATACCACCAAGTTTCTGGTGTTGGGAAAGAAAAACTGAGCCAGGGCTTAAAATTTGGCTGACTTGTACCCAGCTCTGACCTAGGTGCTGAGGACAGAGGGACAAACAGGTGGCTCCTGCTCATAGGGCAGTAAAGAAACAGAAGAGGAAGAGATCATCTCTGCCCAGAGCAATAAGCAAGGGGAGGTAAGCAGAGTCCACAGGACTCAGGATGGTGACCACTGAGAGGTGGGGCAGTGACATCATGAAAGGTACCTTTCAGAAGGTAACACTTCCAAATTGGTCCTGAGGATGAAGAGGAATATAGCCAGTCAAAGGGAGAAAAAATACTGCAGACTGAGGACACTAACATCACAGAAACATAGAATAAAGCAGCTTAGAATATAGCAAGAACAAGTGTCTTCCATTCCAGAACATGCAGTGATAGGCAGAAAGTGACGACAGCACATGGAGGAAAGCCAAGCCTGGGAATCTGCCTTTAACCTAGGAGCAATGGGAAGCATGTAAGGAAGGGGAGGGAGTACCACAATCAGCTTTAACTCTAAACGATCACTGATGCAAGAAACTGGTAACAGGGGCTACCTCTGAGAGCAGGACTGACCAACAAGGATGAAGAGAGATGTTCTTTTTCCCTGTGTGCCTCTCTTTGAACTGTCTAAATTTTATTACCATTTGCCCGAAACCTGTTCAGAAGTAAAATTTATCTTGGAAAAAAAAAAAAAATTACCCTGCTAGCAACAGAAGGTATAGCTTTGTGGGAGTAATTTGTAAGATGGAGTGGATCTGAACTCAAATAAGGAGCAGTAAGGATAAGGAAGAGAGGATAAAACAGAAACAGTTGGAAGGGAAAACTCAAGAAGTGTCATTAAATGCATAGAAAAAAAGAAATGAAGATCCAGCTTTCTGGATGAGGGTCTGGATGGATGGAGACATTCGCAACCTAGGAAATGATGATTTCTAGAAGGCAGAGGAGGAAACACAGGTAAATTCTGGATATAGCGAGTTACATGCACCCGTGCAACATGTAAGGAACATGGCCAGTGGTGTTCTGGACAGCTCTGGGCTGGATATTTAGAATACAGGAAGTCATAAGCTCATGAATGAGGAAGAAAGAGAATGGCCAGGGATGGAGTGCAGAAGAAAAAGAGGGCTGAACTAGTGAATATTCTGAAGCCTCTACCAGCCACATAGAAACAGCAAAGATGGCAGATTTAATCTTGGAAACCAGAGCTGCTGTAGGAGAGTATGCTGCAATCTCCTTTGAAGAGGTGGAAAAGGTGGCACTTGAAACCTAGAGGATCAAAGATGCTTCTGTCCCAAATGAGGGAAATGACATGAGATGAACTTAGTAAGAGTTAAAGTTAACAACACTCCTTATTACTTTATAGATTAACCTTTTACACAGAAAAACCTTCAGCACTATACTCCAGTATAATTAAGGAGTATTATGAAAGATTTTCATCATATTTAAGGATTACACAATAAAGTCAGAAGGTAAGGTGAAAATTTTGTTCCTGGTTACATTGTAGCACTATTAAGTGAAAAATTTTTAAATGTTCAAATAACCCCTTGAAAGTTGCTAAATCTGCCCCTAAAGTACAGCCTCATTATGCAGCCAGCAGACACTGTCCTCTTCATACAGAGTGATTCTGGGAATCCCTAAATCAAATGAATGAAGGGCACCAATGAAGTCTACATGCAGGCGTCCAGGCCTTCATACCATCCTGTCTTTAAAATGATTCCCCACAACTCTGCAGCTGAAGGGGGAAAGGTGGAGGGATCAAAAGTGTTCTCCTTCCCTAAAGAATTAGCTCCACTTTGTTTTCTAATACTTCACCATGTGTCAGAAGATGTGATGTTTGGGAGCACAAAGAGAATAACACCTGGAAAAGCAACTAGCCCAGGGACTGGCACAAGGTGTGTATTTGAGCAATGTTTGCTGGACTTGACATCCAGATCCATAGACACCATTCACTGGAAAGCTGTAGAGAACAGGTCCATTCCTGGCTTTCCAAGTTGGCATTTCCTGTTGCAGCCCCATCAGCTGCATTCACCCAAATGGTCAGCCAGGTAGAGCATTAAATTTGGGGAAGAATGGGAAGGATTTATGATCCAACCCCTTTGAGGTACCTGGCTAACAGGTACATGGAGGTGCTGTACCATACCACCATCTTGCACAAAGGGAAAGAGACTTATCACTCTGAGAGGGCTCAAGGCCAAGTCTTCTGTGATCTTTTGTTCACCACACTGCCTTTAAGCAGTCTATTAAGATGAATGCTGTAATGTAAAACAATGTGATAAGGAGCATCGATAGTCATGCTGAGACATGTAAAAAGCTTATCATTAGACAACAGCAAGGTGGAAAAGGAAGTCTGCTACATACAAATGAAATGAGTCTGATTAAAGCTTTGGAATTTTAAAAGGTAAAATAGGATTCTCATGCACAGCTGGCACTAGATCACCAGCTTAGGTAAAAGAAGGGTCATCAATTCATTAATACAGCTTACTATCCAACATATAATGAGCCAGCCACTATAATAAATAATAGTCTCTACCCTCCAAGAGATTACAAAAAAAAAAATTAGATCAAAAGACAGAGAGGAAGAGGTGATGAGATAAAATCACCAATAAAGGGCACCTATGAAAAACCTATAACTAACATACTTAACAGTGGTAGACTGAATATTTTCTCCCTAAGCGAAACAGCAAGGCAAAGACATTCACTTTAACCACTTCTATTCAATACTGTACTGGAGATTCTAGCCAATGCATTAAGGGGGAAAAAAAAAAAAAAAAAGGCACCAAAATTAAAAAGGAAATAAAACTGTCTTTATTTGAAGAAAACATGACCTTACCTACATAAAATCCTATCAAAAAAAAAAAAACCCTACTAAAATTAAGGTTGCAGAATACAAGATTAATATATAAAAATCCATTGTAGTTCTACAAACTAGCAATAAAAAAATCCAAAACTGAGAGTAAGAAAATTCCATTTATAAGAGCATCAAAAAGAATAAACTACTGGGGAATAAATTTAAGAAATGTAAGGCTTGTACACTAAAAGTACAAAACATTGCTAAGAAAAAATTTTAAAAGATCTAAATAAATGAAGATTTCATATTCACTGACTGAAAGACATCAAATTGTTAAATGGCAATTTTCTCAAAGTAATCTATAGATTCTACAAACCCTGCCTAAAAATATTTTTACAGAAGTTGACAAATGGATCAGAAAATGTATAAGCAAGTACAAAGGACTCAGGACAGCCAAAAGAATCTTAATAAAATAACTTACTACAAAGCTACAACGTTTACACTCAACTGATGCTCACAAAAGTCCCGACATAATTCAATGTGAAAAAGTTTTTTCAACAAATGGAGTTTGGAAAAATTAGATATTTCATGCAAAAAAAATATTTAATTTTTTTCAATTACAGTTTACATACAATATTAGTTTCAGGAGTATAGCAAATGTTAAACATTTAGATAACTTACAAAGTGATTCCCCTGAGAAGTCTTGTACCCACTTGACACCACATATGGTTACTACAATATTAACTATATTCCCTAAACTGTACTTTACATTCCTGTGACTATTTTGTAATTGCCAATTAGTACTTCTTAATCCCTTCACCTTTTTCCACCAGTCTCCCAATGCCTCTCCCATCTAGCAACCATCAGTTTGTCTCTGTAAATTTCTTTTGTTTGTTCATTTTGGTTTTTTTATTCCACATAAAAGTGAAATCATATGGTATTTGTCTCTCTCTGACTTATTTCACTTACACAATACCCATTAGGTGTATCCATGCTGTCACAAATGGTCAAGATTTCATTCCTATTCATGGCCACATAATTTTCCATTGTATGTACATATATGTGTGTATATACATCAACTTCTTTATTCATTTGATTTTTTGATGGAAGCATTTAATCCAATTACATTTTAAGTGATTATTGATAGGTATGTGGTTATTGCCATTTTATTGTTTTCTGATTATTTTTGTAGTTCTGATTCTTTCTTATTCTCTTGCTCCCCTCTCTTGTATGTTAATGATTTTCTGCAGTGTTGTTTGGAATCCTTTCTCTTTATTTCTTGTATATCTTTTGTAAATTTCTGATTTATGGTTACCATGTGCTTCATATACTAAGCTACCATAGCATTCTATTTTAAGTTATTCATCACTTATGTTCTAACACATTCTAAAATCACTTACCATTTTTACTCACCTCCTCCATGTTTGTTTTTATCATTATTTTTCATTTCTTTTGTGTGTGTGCGCATCCCTTAATTAACCATTGCTATTACACATAATGTCCTAATTCTGCCTTTTAACCTTTGCACTAGCTTTAGTGTTGAATGATCCAGTTTTTATACGTTTGCCTTTGTAAGTTTTTCCCTGTGGTTTCTTATTCATATTTTTTATTTTTGTTATTTTTCTTCTTAAAGAAGTCCCTTTAACATTTCTTATAATGTTGGTTTGGTGGTGATGAGCTCCTTTAGCTTTTTCCTCTCTAGGAAGCTTTTTATCTCTCCTCTGATTCTAAATAACCTTGCTGGTAGAGTACTCTTAGTTGTAGGTCCTTGATTTTCATCTTTGACTATTTCATGCCAATCCCTTCTGGCCTGCAAAATTTCTGTTGAGAAATCAGCTGACAGTCTTATGGGAGCTCCCTTGTAGGTAACTAACTGTTTTCTCTTGCTGCGTTTAAGATTCTCTTTGTCTTTAACTTTTGGCATTTTAATTATGAGATCTTAGTGTGGCCTCTTTGGGTTCATCTTGTTTTGGACTCTCTGCACTTCCTGGGCTCAAGTGTCTATTTCCTTCACCAGGTTAAGAAAGTTTCCGTCATTATTTCTTCAAATAGGTTTTCAATTCCTTTTCTCCTTCTGGTAACCGTATGACGTGAATGATGTTACATTTGATGCTGTCGCAGACGTCCCTTATATTATCCTCAATTTTTTTTTAATTTTTTTTTTTTTTTTTTTGCTGTTCCAATTGGGTGTATTCTACCTTGTCTTCCAAATCATGGATGTGGTCCTCTGCTTCATCTAACCTATTCATTGCGCCTAATGTATTCTTCATTTCTGACTGGTTCTTTTTTGTTTTCTGTTTCTTTGTTGAAGTTCTCTCTGGGATCGTCTACTCTTCCTGAGTTCATCTGGCATCTTTATAACCAGTATTTTGAACTCTGTATCTATTATATTGCTTCCTCCATTTTGTTTAGTTCTTTTTCTGACTTTTTTTTTCCTTTTCTTTCATTTGGGACATGTTTGTTTCATTTTGGCTCCTTCCTTGTGTTTGTTTCTATGTACTAGGTAAATTTGCTACATCTCCCAGTCTTGGCAGAGTGGTCTTAGGTAGTAGGTATCCTGTAGGGCCCAGTAGTGCAGTCTCCATGATGAGTCCCTTGTGTGAGTTGCATGTGCCCTCCTACTGTAGTTGAGCCTTGATTGCTGTTGGCATGTCAGTGGGTGGGATTGAACCTCAGGCTGATTGGCTGTGAGGATTGGCCATATCTATATGGAACAAGCTATTGTATGGGGGCTGACCCCACAAAGCAAGATTCACCCTAGCAGGGCTATGGTGCCTGCTGAGTCTACACTTTGGGTATGTCATTTGTGGCACTAATTAGATAGTGTTTTTGTGTGGCCTGAGGCTGGCCACCTGGTATGTTTGTTTGGGGGCCTCTCAGAAGGGGTTCTATTGCAGGCCAAGGTCAACCACAGTCTGTATCTGGCCCAAGGCCACCTGGTAGGAGCCACAAAGTGATCTGCAATTGATTGCTGCCTGTATTGGGTCTGGAGGCACCTGGGATTGGTTATACTGTGAGGGTGGCTGCCACTAGTGCCAGGATTAGGGCTGCTTAGCAAAGGTACAGGGCACACCAATTTCAGCTACTGCTTATTTGGGGACTGTGGACCTTCTTTGAGAGATTTTGGAAAAGTCCACAGAACGAATCAAGGCCAGGTGGCCATTTGTGAGGATCAGCCCCTTAAAGAGGTTCAGGCTGGTGCATGGGTTGAGTGTGACAGGTTCTCAGGGAAGCACTACGGTGGAGCTAGTAAGGCAGTGTTAGCCAGGTTCATGGCTTAAGATATGGCACCCACCTCTGCAAAGAAATTATGGCACCTCCCAGAAAAAGTTGCCCTTCCAGCTCTTCCCCTAAAACCAGATGATTCAGCCCCTCCCTCTATATCCCTGGGACTTTTTGAGCTGCTATCCCTTCACTGGAGCTTAGTGTGAGTGTTTGTGTGCAAGTGAGTTTGTATGTGTTCACTTTAAGGGGACATCTGGGTCTGCAGCAGCCCTTCATCTCACATGGACTGAATCCCCACTGATTTTCACAGGTATTGTGGGTATGTCTCTTTTCCAGCACTGGTGCTCTGGGCTATGATGCTCAGGCTCTGGTGTGGGGCTGTGACTCCTCCCTCCTCAGGGGAGACCCCTGCAGCTGAGATCTCTCTCCAGATTCTTAACAACCACATGTGGGTATGGGGCCAATTCATGCTGCATCTCCACCCCTCCTACCAGTCTTGACATGGCTTCTTTATATCCTTAGCTAGAGTTCTGTTCAGCTACTCCTCAGGTGGTTCTCAAGAGTAATTGTTCTATTTTAGTTGTAATTTTAATATGGTAATGGGTGGGGATGAGCACAGCATTTACATACTCTGCTATTTTGACTGGAAGTCTCCCAAAACATATGGATTTAGGTCAAGGTTCAACAAACTCTAGTGCTGTAACTAAATCCAACCCAACACTTGATTTTGTAAATAAAGTTTTATTGAAACATAGCCATGCCCTTTCATTTATATATGTACCCTATGGCTGGAAGAATTGGGTAGAAATAATAAAGTCCTATGGTCAGCAAAGCCAAAGCACTTACTATTTTGTCATTTACATAAAAATTTTCCCAACTCCTGATACAGCCTTACTGCATGACATACACAAAAATTAATTGAAATCAGATCATAAACCTAAATATAAAAGCCAAAACTATAAAACTCTTATGAGAAAACAAAGGAGAAAATTTCCATAACCTTAGGTTAGGCAATTATTTATGAGATATAACAACAAAAGCACAATCAACAAAATAAAAATACTGATAAATCATCAAAATTATAAATATTTGCACTTCAAAGACACTATTTAAAAAATGAAAAGATAAGCCATGTTTTGGGAGAAAATATTTGCAAAGCATAATAAAATAAAGGACTTGTACACAGCATAAAGAAATCCTACAACTCAATAATAAACAACCCAATTAAAACTGGGCAAAAAACTGGAATACATATTTCACCAAAGAGAATACATAGATGGAAAATAAGGACATGAAAAGGTGTTCAAACCACAATGAGATACTACTTCACACCCACTAGCATCACTGTAATTAAAAAGGCAAACAATAACAAGTGCTGCTGAGGCTATGGAAAAATTGGAACCCTTATGTATTGCTGGTGGGAATGATATAAAATGGTACAGCTACTTTAGAAAAACGTTTGGCAGTTTTTTAACCCATTTCCCATTTGCCCCAAGAATACTCACCAGAGCACTTGTGGCTGCAGCGTTTACTCTGAGATAACCCACGGATTACAATCCTTAACATACCCCCCAAAGTTTGCCACAAAACATCTCACTTTTATTTTTATTACATCACTCTAATATATATTGACAGTCTTTGGAAACAAATGACATCATTCTATTTATAGCATTCCGTAGTGGTATTTCAATTTACAAAATATAGTAATTTTTGATCGCTGAAAATGTAAAATCCTAGAAAATACAGCATTCCTATGAAGCTAAATTAATGCTGGCAGCAGCTGTACCTTTTTTTTTCTAAACAGAAAATAGGTTAAAAAGTTAAACCTAACAACTGACCAAATTCATGAACAGAATGACCCAGCAATTATACTCTTAGGTATTTATTCAAGGGAAATGAAAATATGTGTCCACTAAAAAACATGTACACAAATGTTAACAGCAACATGATTCATAAAAGTCAAGAAATGGAAACAATTCAAATGTCTAGCAAGTGATGACTGGATAAACAAAATTCAATATATCCAAACAATGTGATACTGTTCAAAGATAAAAGGGGACAAACTATTGATACATGCTATAACATCAATGAACTGTCACCAAAAATATTGTGCTAAGTGTAAGAAGCCAGACATAAAAGATATATGAGCACATTTACATGAAATGTCCAGAAAAAGTAAACATAAGAGGCAGAAGGATTTGTGGTGACCTGAGGCTGGAAGTAGGAATGGGGAGTGACTACAAATAGGCACAATCTGTTTAGGTCTTGTGAAAGTTCTGAAATCCAACTGTGATGATAGTTGCTAAACTTTGTAAATTTGCTTTAAAAATCATTGAAATAGGTGAATTTTATGTGTAAAATATATCTCAATAAGGCTGTTTAAAAAGAAAGAAAAATCTCCATCATCAGTTTCGATCTTTGCAAAGTTCCACTCCTAATTAGAGAACTGCAGTGTTGCATACAGGATGACACAGAAATAGCCCTGCCTAGCATTCAGGCCCATCACTTGTCTGGACTCATCATCTGCCCAACTTTCTCTAACATTCCAGACCGTATGGCTGGCAAGCACATTAGGCTTTGGAGTTGGAATGTCTGAGCTTCTAGCTCTACTACTTCACCTCCTTGAAACTATTTCCTCACCTCTGAGATGGGGATGATGATATCTCACAAGGTCAGTATGAGGAGTATCTGAGACAGTGCTCTTAAAACACTCAACAGAATAAATATGTGCACACTTCCCCTGGCTGGCTCAGGAATTTCTTCAAAGTTACCTTTTCGGAGAGGCCTTAGCTGACCACCCCACCTCAAGCAGGTAGGACCAACTGTTTATACCCTTTGTTTCCTTCATAGCACTTGTAGTTCTCTTATTCCTTTGCCTTTTTTCTTTCTTTTGTTCTGTCCCCTCTAGTAGGCTGAGGTCCCTGCAAAAGCAGGGGCCTTGTGCTTGGTCTCTTATTGTCTCTGAAAGGCCAGGACCCACAACTGACAAGTAACATGTTCACAGTAAGCATTTGCTGAGGTGATAAACAGTAGCCGTGTGCAGCAGTGATCAGCATGTGGCTTCTCTGGCAGTGGCATGTTTGAGGACTGTTTCTTATGTCTTACTATATCCTCCTTGGCCTTCCCTTCAGAAGTGGCCCAGAATTCCTTCACAGGAGCAATGAATGATTGTAAAGGTGATAAAGCCAGGACCATGTAATGAGCCTGGAGACACACCTGAAGCAGCAGACTAGGGAAGTGACTAGGGAAGAGCTACCAAGCAGTTGGAATGAAAAAAGCTAGAGACAGTGAGGAGTCTGGCTGAGGAGCAACCAACTTTAGCTGAATCACCAAAGATGGCTGCTCACATGGAACAGAAAAAAAGGCAAAGAGAACATATACAGACATTATTGCCACATGTGTGCTTCTCTTATTGGAAGATGAGATTAAACATACTGGTTGAAATGAAATCTTGATGTACTTCACACATGCTTGCTTTGAAAACTGGAGTTAAATATAAGTGTAGCAGTTTGCATTAATTAAATTTCTTTTACTGTCCATGGAATTAAGGTTTGATCTCAGTATACAAATTTACGCAAATGACTGTGTAAACTATCAAGGCCCTAGCATTTAATTTTAAGGGAACCAGAGCCCTTTCTAAGACCGGGCCCAGGGGATTAAACACAAGTGGTCTTTAAAAATATTTAATTTTCTCTGAAGAAGCTAGGGCAGATAGTCTTTAGCAACTAGCTTTTATTAAATTAACTTCTCATTTTGTTCATCCAATGATCTTTTCTCCTGATTTTTACTTATCTGCTTAAAGACAAGGTGGACTTCCCGACCCTCAAATAACTTTGCTAACAAAAAGGGCCCTATACCAAAATACTTCATTGTGGCCACCTCTTTTTCTCTGATCTCCCTCTTTCAAACCAGGCACAGAAGCAGAAGGAAGGGAGGGAGAAGGATGGGGGGGGATGGCACAGCATGGGGCCATGTACCCCACAGTATGCCTCAGGAGAAGTTATTTATTCTCTATAATGAGTTTGCCCAACAGTCAACCAGTCACCAAAGCTCCCTCTCGTTTTAGCCTCTGGTAGAACTAACTGAGGCATCAGCAGTCAGAACTGAATTTTCATTCTGTCTTGCATATCAGTGGCAAGGGAATGTACAGAAGAAGCTGAAGTAGTGGGAAAAAAAGGCTATTTTTCGCACCCAAACTATCTTTTTTAAGTCCCAGAAGTTACTCAGGTAACACCTTGGACAAATTTCTTAACCTCTCTAAGTCTGATTCTCTATCTGTAAACAGAATTTATACTTTGCAGATTTAAGAGAACTAGAAATACAATGTACCTGTCTAATATAATACTCAAAAAAGATGCTGTGCCTTTGTCAACTTAAAGGAAATCACTTCCAAAGGGACTCCCTTGAAACTTAGAAACTCCCACTAAATTTCCAACATTCTCAAAAGCAGGATACCAGGTGACAAAGGTAAGAGAACACCCAAACATAGCCAGAGTACTTTTCTAAATTCCAATTCAGGCTCCTGCCTCTCAACCTTCTAACACATTTTTATCCTCCCCATTTCATCTTTGCCACAAGTCAGGTCAAGACTAGATAAACACCTAGCATGCATTAAACATGTTAAGTACTATACCAGTTGAAGAAGAGAGGCCACTGTACTTCCTCTAAATAATTCCACACGCATCTTCATCTTATCCTTGACAACACCTAGGATTATCAGCACCCCCTTTTTTTTTTTTAAATGTGGTGACTAAGACTCAAAAGATAAGTTGTCCATCCAAGGTCACATAGCTAATGAGCATCTACCCAGAAGTTAGACCTCGGGATGCCTTTTTCTGAGCCACCTTCCTAATTAACTCACCTACAGCCGGCTCTGTACATTCCATTTAAACTCAGTCTGTCTCACTGGGTTCATCCATTTAATCACTCAATTATTTACAAAGCACCCACAATGTGCCAGGCACAGGTGTAGGAGAAAGTGTAGCATTCAATAAACAGGCCCTAATGTTGCCTACATCAACCCCATCTCTACCATCTGTCACTAGTTGACCCTGGATAAGATACTTCATCTCAGTGCCTCAGCTGTCCTTAATCTAGAAAATGGGCAAGTAGAATTCTACATCTCTCATAGTTGACAATTCAACAAGAGGAAAAATGTAAAGGGTACCCTATGGCCCCACTAAATTTTCAAATGTGAGCTGCTTTTATTATTCTTCTAGGTTCTGGGAATAGAATCCTGAATCAGACAAGAGCCTCAGCCTCAAGGAGCTTACTTACACTGCAGCGGGAACACAATAAACAAGTAAATATTATCAATATGAGTTACAAATGGTGATGAGCACTATGAAAAAAATGTGCGACAGTTTAGGCAGTTTAGATGAAGTGGTCAGTGAAGCATACTCATGCGATATTTAAACTGTAACTACAAGAAAAACTGGGACACAGAAAACTACAAATATATCTTGCTGGGACAAGGAGGCCCTGAGAACAGTAAATAGATGGGGAGTGGGAGGTGAAGGAAATAGTATGAGACGTGGGCAGAGGTCAGCCACGCAGCTTTGTAAAACAAGGCAAGGTGGTTCCTTTTCACCGTAAATGCACTGGGCATCCATTAAAAGCCTTGCTTAGGGTTTTAAGCAAGGGGCAGGGTGTGTGGTTTGATTCAACTTTTAAGTGCCCTTTGGCTGCATGCAGTGCTGAGCGGCAGAGACCCCACGCCCCCACCCGCCCCCTCCATCGAGAGGTTGCTGCGGTCGTCCAGGATTGGAAGCAGCTCGTGTACACAGAACGAGACGCTAGCCCTGGGCAGCGGGGAACAAATTCGGGTCTGAAACAGGTCGCCTGGAGCTGGGATGCGGCCCGCCCACCCCGCTCGCCACTCTTTCTCCCCTAATGCCAGGGTAGGGGGAGCCCAGAGGCGGCCGGGCACTCCCCGCACAGGGGGCTCATTTCCCGAGCCTCACCCCCCTCATTTCCTGGGCAGAAGGAGGGATATTCTGCACGAGGAAGAAGGGCGGGCTCCAGCCCCCGCGAGGCGCGCCCAGCCGCTCTCGGCAGCGCCTCTTCTCCAGCCGGCTCCCTCCGGCGCCCTCCTCGCCCTCCCGGCCCCGGCCGCCCCCGCTCACCCGGATGCCCTGAAGCACCCGGACCCGCTCCTCTTCTTCCACTCCGAAGGACACCCCGCGGCCCTCGCTGCTCTCAGTGCTCCCCATGGCAGGAGACCGGCTGCTTGCCAGCCAAAGGCTCCGGCTCCAGATCCACTAGGATGACGCCGGGCTACGGCTTTCGCGACTCGAGCGGCAGCTGCACGTACCAACAAAACCACGTTTTATTGGTCGCCGTCGGAGGCTCAACCAATCACATGACGCGGGCCCGAGGGGCATTGTGGGGGTTGTAGTCTCTCCGGCCCGGGCCACCCTTCTGTAAAGAGGGAATGCGGGCAGGAACGGTTCCGGAGACGAGGAAAACTGGTTGAAAGTGAAGACCCCGGTGCATACGCGCAGAGAGCCTGGAATGCTAGGCTAAGAAGCAGGGGGAGAGGTGGTCATCGCTTTGGAAAGGTCACCTTTGAAGCAGAGCAGCGGATGATGTTCTGAGGCCAGGAGACCGCCAGGTGAGTTGAAACAAGCAAGTGAAGGCGAACTTGGGATGGTTCTCGGCTTGGTTCATTCAGCAAACTGGTATTGAGCGGAACTAAGCACCTGGCAAGTATTGACGTAACTGCGGGGAATGTGACGACTAACAAGGCACGCCCTGCCTTCCTGATATTTAGATCTAATGGAGGGAGCAAATGAAAAGACACAAGCAAGCATGTAAATAAACTTCTTAACCACTATGCCAAGTTCCATGAGAGAAATTAATAGGAGGCAGCCTCTCTGAGAAAGAAGCATTTGAATTGAGACCTGAAGATTGATAGGAGTTAGCCAGAAGAAGATGGGGAAAGAACTATGCTGGGGACCAACCAGTGCAAAGACCGTGAGGCAGGAAAGACCTTGCCACATTCAAGAAGGAAGAAGGGTCTAACTACATGAATGGAAATTGAGAAGAGAGCAGAGGAAAGCCAGAAGCAAAGAGGTCAGAAAAGGAAGGGCCTTAATTATATAAGGCCTTAAAATCTAGGGTCAGAGTTTTATTCTTGGCAGGACAGTGTGTGAATGGTCCTAAGTATTTAGAAGACATTGTCCGAGGAGCATACACACCATGCATTGAGTGCAGTGTGCAAAGTTATATGTTTGTGATTCTCACACAGAATCATATGTGTAATGGAGGGATACAAATGATTGCTCTTCACAGCCATGCCGACCTTAAATGAAGCCCCCTCTTGTTCATTTGAGTTGCTGAATGGCTTTGATTTGCCAAAGCAGGTTTGGGGATGAGTTTGGGATCTGGAAGTGGAAAACGCTGGATTGCTACATGAAATAGCAAGAGTAATTCAGAACCCCCTTTGCTAACGGGGAAATGAAGGAGTGAAGAGGAGAGTGAATTAGAAAGATCAGTGAGATGAGAACAGATGGGTGAAGAAGCCAGTGAACATTCCAGAGGTGCATATAGCCAGAGGATTTTTATGAACAGGGACATAGGTTAGTTTTATTCAAAATACTTTGATTTGCAAATCTCCCTCCATCCCTTCTGTCCTCCATTTCTTCCTTATAAGCAGAGCCTGAGTAGGGAATTCTGGGGCAAGTCGTTTATAGGGGGAGTGCCTCAGGAGAAAGGAAGTGAGGAAACAGGAAAAGCTAAGTAAAGATGTAGTCAAAGCTGGAGACTAGCTTCAGCCTTATCCCAGAGAGGGCTCTGGAGCACAAATTATGGCAAGAAATAATCCCACTGTAAGGCAAGAGAACTGGTCTTCTGTCCCCTACATCAGTTATTGGCAACCCGGGACAATTCCCCAGTGAAGGGGCCATCTGTGAGTTGCCAATAACCCACACACACAGCAGCTGGGGGATGGCCTCACAAAACAGTTAAAAATCTGAATGGAGCACTTTCAGCACCCACCCCAGTTCCCCATATTTTTTAAAGCCTCCTGAACACCCAAACATCAATGACTATGGAGAGGGGTTGTAAAACTTAAAGAAAAGGATGAATTTCACCTCTAAGCCAGATGATGAAATACTATAGCTAATTCAGCAAAACGAGATTCAGAGACACAGTTGACCATGAGACTGTGTGTGGTCTCTTCCTACCCCTATCTGCAAAGTCCTGGGAGAGAACTGGAATTCCACAAGAGTAAAGGTTACATTGACAGCAACATAGCTAAGCCTCATGACAACCCAACAAGTTCTGTATCCCTATCTCACGGATGAGAAAAGCAGGATGCAAACAATTGAAGATAAAGTGACATAAATGCAAAGTAGGATGAGGACTTAAATAAAGGCAGTGACATACAGAAGGAGAGAAAGGAAATTTATTTTTTAACACCTTTGTGCCAGGCTCTAGAACACAGGCACATATGCTTTTCTTGACGTTAATCTATGACCAATTCATTTAGTTCTGGAAATCATCCTGAGAGAATTATTACCCCATTCTAAGGTCCAGGAAACTGAGGCTCTGGGGAGGTAAAGTGTGACAGGCCCATGGCCAATAACCACTTTCTCCTTCCTTACAAAAGAACCTCACTTCCTTTGGTGCAACAATGTGCCTAGTTAGGAGAAGTTGCCTCATGTTCCCACTGGCTAAACCTGGGACAATTTGAGCATCATAACAATCTGGCAATTTGAGCTTATAAACATTTAATTAAAAAAAATCCAATGGTTCATGTGTTTTGAAGGGATGGGAAAAAGGGGAAAACTTTTTTATAAAAGAATATCAAATCAATGTGAGATTTAAAAATCATCATTTTGCAACCCTCAGTGAATTAACTAACTTGGGCAAAAGATGGGGAGCAGGATATTCACTCAACCTCCAAGTCTCACTACAGATTTCTTAATAATTACACAGTGAAAACTGTATTACAGTGAAGAGACCTGGAAGTCACTGCCTTA
Source organism: Cynopterus sphinx (assembly GCA_030015415.1). Classification (NCBI taxonomy): domain Eukaryota; kingdom Metazoa; phylum Chordata; class Mammalia; order Chiroptera; family Pteropodidae; genus Cynopterus; species Cynopterus sphinx. Next base: position 48,819,305 of record CM057384.1, on the reverse strand, counting down.
ACCAAATGCTCAAATTTAGCATCATGAAGAATAGACAACCTGACATATTGCCCCACCTGGAACACAATAAAAAATACACACACCAGACAAATTCAGAAATCCTGGACTCTTCCAAAAAGTCAATGTCATGAAAAACAAAATGAGACGAATAAGGAGCTTGAAAGAGATCATAAAAAGCATAACAATGAAATGTAACAATGAATCTTGATTAGATCCTGGATTTAAAAGACAACAGCAACAATAAAGCTATATAAAAGTACTTTGGACAATTGGGAAAATTTTACATATGAAATAGTGTCCTAAATGATATTTTTGAGTTAATGTTAATTTTCTTATTCTTGGTTGATGCATGCTGGTGTATTTGGGCATGGAGTGTCAAAGTGTCTGCAACTTGCTCTCAAATGGTGAGAAGGAAAAATGTCAACAATAGATGAATCCAGGTGAAATATATATTGCAGTCAATTATATTCTTTCACTGTTTCTGTGGTTTTGAAAGTTTTCAGAATAAGTAAGAGAGAAATAAAATTCTGCATTTAAGGAAAAAATACTTCTCTCCCCAGATTCCCTGTTCTCTTGCAGCTAGAAGGGACTGTGACCTGGCTCTGGCCAAGGAGGCTCTTGAGCAGTGTGGTTGGAGAACTACACAGCTGAAGACAGCCGCGAGATGTGGCCATGTGAGAAGAGTACAGGCTGAGCTCTGCCTCCTTCTAGACCTTTACCCCTGTGCAAGTTATTGAGTATCTTTGCTCCTCAGTTTTCTGACAGATATGAGACTAACACTGACATTACATGGAGTACTTAACCCAGATCCAGGCATTTAGTGAACTCATTCAGGGATAGCTTTTATTATTGACAATTTGTGTTTTTGTAAATAACACTTTGGCAACTGGTATAGAGGGTGGGTTGGAGGGAGTTAGTGTGTGAGATGGGTTTTCTTAAATTGGATTCTTCATAAGCAGACAAAAAGAAGAAAAGAGTTGATAGAATAGAAAATAAGAAAGATAAATTGTTTCATTCATATTAAAAGACAAAATGAAGCTTTCCCCAGAAGATCAGGAAAAAGACAAGAATGTCTGTTTTCACCACTTCTGTTCAGTATTGCACTGGGGGTTCTAACCAGGGCACTTAGACAAGAAAATGAAATTAAAAGTATTCCAGATTGAAAAGGAAAAAGTAAAATGATCTCTATTTGCAGATAAAACAGTCTTGTATATAGAAAATCCTAAGATATTCTCTCTCTCTCTCTCTCTCTCTCTCTCTCTCTCTCTCTCACACACACACACACACACACACACACACACACACACACAACAGAGCTAATATGCTAGTTCAGCGAGGTTGTAGGATATAAGATCAATATACAAAAATCTGTTCTATTTCTGTGTACATGCAATGAACAATCCAAAAATGAAATTAAGGAAACAATTCCATTTACAAGAGCATCAAAAAGAATAGAACACTTAAGAATAAATTTAACCATAGAAGTATAAGACTTTTACCCTAAAAACTATAAAACATTGATGTCTGGGAAGAGGGATGGAAATTGCCAAGAAAATAAAACTTGGCATAGTGACTATATGACATATACTAATCAAGCCACATACTTAACATCTAGGTATTTTTATAATATTTATTGAGCTAAATTATACCTCCATAAAAGTTTTACACATTTTGATGGGTTAGCACCACATTTTATTTCTCACTCAGGCAAAATGTGGGTGGGGAGGTTTTGGCAATCCTGCCTGCCAGAAGCTCTGCCATGTTTTAAACACACCACCTGGAACACATGGCTTCCTCAATCAACTCAGCATGGCAAGAGAGGGACTTAGAGACTAGAGAACTGAACCCCAGCTTTTTCCTTCCTCGGTGACCCCTCACTTCTATTCACATTCTACTGGCCATTCAGTCACATGGCCCCACCCAACACAAGAGCTGGAAAATGCTGTCTTCACTGAGTAGAGGAAAGGGGAAACTGACATCTAAGCACTAGAAATATCATGCATAAATTGTGAATGAACTTTAATCTTATTGTTTTCTGAGCAGGTCCATATAAGAAAAATATGTTGGTAATCACTGAGAAATTTCAGATGCTGAAATACTGAGACAAAAATCACAATCCATTTTGTGAATAGATGTAACATATTAGCAGCATATATGTTTGGTTTTCGTGAAAAAAATAAAATAACTTCTGGATCATCGTTGCGTATTATTTGTTTATATTCGGTCACAAACACACAGAGACACACACACACAGTCTAAGATATAACTCAGAGAAGAGGGACAGCATTTAGTTCACTCATCACTGAATTCCTAGCATTTAGCACCGGGACCTGGCACAGAGTAGGTACTCAAGAAATCATTGAGCGACTGAATGAATGACTGAAGGAATGAATGTGGGCTCCCATACTATGTGGGAGTTGCTCCAGGTTTAGAGAGGTGAGAAAATGAATGATGAAGAGTAAAGGCTCCAGGGCCAGATGACTTGTATTTTAATCTCAGCTGTGCTCCCTGTCTGATCAGGAACAAGTTATTTTGCCTCTCGGTGCCTCAGTTTCCCTATCTGTAAAACAGGGATAAGAACAGCACCTACCTATAGGTGATGTGGGATTGCATGAGTTAATGCACGTAATGGACCTACGATAATATCTGGCAAAGAGGAAACATTCCATCATCAGTAGTTATTATGCATCATCTCAAGAAACCTGCCTAGTTGGATTTTCTCCATTTATAGATGAGAAAATTGCAGCTCAGATAGGGGATGTGACTTGCCCCAAGTCATGTAGATGGAAAGTGCCAAAGACAGAATTTGAACCCTGGTCCAAACGACTCAGAAGATGGAGCCTTTTTAAGGCGATGTCTTGTCTTACTGCCCCACCCCATCCCGTCAGAACATGGCTTGCTTGGCTCTTGGGTGTGACACTTTGGAGCTGGGATGAAGGCGGCCAGATTATCAGCCCACAAGAGGGGAATGGGGTGGGCAAGGAAAGAGGAGCTACTGGCCGGGTAGTCTTGTCATCCTGCTAGCCCAGGCACCAAACCCTGATGGGGAAACCATCCTGGCACTAGCCTTGGAGGAGCTACCCTCAGCTCCCAGACCCACATGGGAGTCTTCCTATTCCTCAGCTCAAATTCAAAGTCACAGTGCTGCATCCCTCCCTCCCCACCATGGGACTTGAGTTCTATGAATTTATTAAAATATGCACACAAACTTTAAGTAAATAACGTTATGCTATAATAAGAACTATAGACTGACATGATCCCTTTGAGAAGTCTGTGGTAATCCTAGTTGCCTACTTGGAAAATGGTTTCCCAGCCTTTTGCATCTACTGGCAGAGGAAGGAAGGGGTCATCCCATGGGTCCACCTGAACTCCAAGCAGCTGCAGGAGCCTCTTCTGAGAGGCCACGGAGGACCAGGGTGAAGGCCACAGAGAATGCACCTTCTCTGCATTTAAGGCCACTGCCTGAGTCCTGTGTACAGAGGGTTTTTGGGGGGAGTTTTATCCTCCCTCCCATATTCTTTATCACCCCTTCTAAGCTAAACAAAATACTCCTTGTGTAGAAACCTTGTATTAACATTGCAAACGGAGCTTCAAGACAAGCCTCCCAAAGCTCTTTTTCATAAGCCACCACGTGACAGACACAGTTTTGTTTGCATTTGTGTCTGTCCTCCAAAATGTTAATATGAACTCCTGAAATTAAAATCCACATCTGAGGTATGTCAGAGCCTAGAACACCACAGGAGGTTCCATGTTTGCTAAGTAACAGGGTGACTTGACACAGCTCATGAGGGTGTTGACACTGCAGCAGGGCTGGTGCACAGAGGGCCCTGGGGCCCTGGGGAGCATGAGGAAAGATCTCAGGAGCATAGGCATCCAGAAGATGGAGTGGTGACATACCTGGTAGAGCACAGGAAGGCCAGGCAACCATGGGGCGGACCTGTGATAGGTCTGTGAGCTAGGCTGAGGAGTTGGAGGCTATCTGATTTTTTGTGTTTGGACTTTCAACAGAATTGAGGATGGGCCTCATACTGGACTCCTGATGGAAGCTGTAGTTTTCAAGATAACAGTAATGCAAAAGGATGCGAAGAAGTCTTCTTCACTCTTTCTAACAAGGACACAGGTTGAGCTGTTTTGAGCTCTTCTCTCTCATCCCACGGATCTCTAAGAAGCAGGCTACCTGAGCAGACAGACTATTCCCTGAGTCTTTCTGACACAGACAGGGGACGAAGATAGGGGAGTGTTTGAAAGTGGTCTGGTACAATCTTCAAACAACCTGATTTAGTATTATTGCTGTCATTCACCCCTTAGGGGTGTCAACCATGGTCAGGAGGGGACCAACCTGTCCACAGTCATAATCTGGGGGCCAGGACAGGTCAGGGGGGACCAACACTTGGAGCCAGTGTGGCAGAGCACACCACACTCCAGTACACTGGGAGTCACAGCACATTGAACACACCACTCACCAGTGCCCTCCTCCCCACCCTTCTGATGGATCGTTACACCGATGAAACCATGCTACGACAAAATCCTCTTGTACTTGTGTCTTTGTGCTCATGTGCCTGTGTTCCTGAAGAATAGATTCCTAGAAGTGGAGCTGCAGGTTCGAACCACAGATACTACTAAGTTGCACTGTATAAATACTCCTCCCAACCACTGCATTATGAGAATGTCCATTTCCTCCACACCTTTGCCAGCACTGGGTGTTACAGTTTAAGTTTGGGCAGTGTGATAGAGGAAAAAAACATCTGTTTTAATTTTAATTGCAATTATCTGAATGTTATATCTAAAATTAAGCATCTTTACATTTATTTATTGTTTATTCATCACTTCTTGGCCTTTTGCCTAAGATCAAGTATAGTATCTGTTCTAATTAGTTTAATTAATTGTTGTTCATTGATATTTCTTTTATTTGTGAATTGCCTTTTCATATATTTTAGCCAATTTATTTTGTTGTGGGTTATTTTGGGGGGCAGGATCTTTTTATTATTTATTTGTATGAGCTCTGTATATGCTGTGGCTATTACTCCTCTTTTTCGAATGCTCTATTTTTTTCTAGCACACTACAGTGTCTTCACTTGATTTATGTTATTTTTTGACAAACTAGATTTAATTTTTTTGGTTCAAATCTCTAATCCATGCCCTTTTTTGGCTTGTAGATTTTAGATATTAGTAAGAAAGTTATCTTCTACTAAGGTCGTATTTTTTTGTTCACTTTTAAAAATCATTTGTAATTTATATTTGGTTGTGATATAGGATTATGCTATGTAGGATATTTTTCGCATAGATAACCAATCCCCCCTTATAGTTTATTGAATATTTCATTATTTTGCCCACCACTGAATTTTAAAAGCCAACTTCATGACAAACTATTTTTCCTATGTACATGATATATTTCTGAGTTTGTTTCTCTAGTCTTTGGCTATTTCAATAGCAGTTCCCCACTGATTTAACTGCTATAACTTTATAAGATATTTGGAAATCTGTTAAGGGAAGTTACTCCTTGTTGTTTTTCTTTTTCAAGTTTTCTTGACTATCTCTTGAAATTCCCCTTCCAGGGGGCAAAAATCATCTTGTCATATACCATCAACAATCTTATACCATCAACAGCCTTACTAAGGTTTCAATTGGGATTCCACTGAATTTATATATTAGTTTATAGGAGAATTGATACATCTAACTTTTATTGAAGACCATTCAGTAAATGTTGGTAGCTTTTTTTACATAGTTCTTAGACATTTTTATTAGATTTCTTTCTAGATATTTTATGAAACTTGTTGCTTTTAAGAATGAGTTCATTTTTCATTTTCTAATTGGTTTTTGCTAGTATGTAATTAAGCTATTGATTTTTTTATGCTGATCTTATATCTGGCTAAACTGCTAAACTCTTATTGGTTTGTCAATTGGCTCTCAGCAGAATTTTCTAGGAAGATGATCAAATGGTCTGCAAATAATGTTCATCTTTTTTTCCCCAATATTAATACCATTCCCCGCCCCCTTATAGTCCTGGCTGGAATCTCCAATAAAAAGTTTGAATAGAGCAATAATAGTAATGTTGTTTCTTTTTATTTCATTATCAAGCATGATGACTACCGTGGGGTTCTGATGTCTTTTATCATATTAAAAACCTAATTTGCTAGAAGTTTCTTTTTATCATGAAAGTATGTATTTTCAACAGTGTTTTTGTTTTTAAAAATAATTATGTGTGTTTTTCTTGCACCATAGTAAAACAATGATTTAAACTGGTAGATTTTTTTCTAAAGTTGAACACATATTGAGTTGTCTTTTAATATACTGCTGAATTTAATTTGGTAGCTTTTTAAAAATAAAAATTCAGTTTAATTTTAAAAAATAATACCATAATAATCAGTTTATCTTAAAATTAAGATCAAGGAGTACATTCAATTAATAAAATCATACCATTTGCTTATTTTTTATATTTTTACCAATTTTGGGAGAGAAATAAGGGGAAAAAAGGTAAAAATAGAAGTGGAAAAAAGACACAGAAACATCTAGACATAAAGAAACACAAATGTAAAACTAAAGATAAAAGACAAATTTTAGAAGAAAGGCCAAGAGACTCACAAAGAAACATGTTCAGAAGAGATATATCCAGAAAAGATGAATAAATAGATAGATGCGTACATAATCACAAAAAGGGGGTGAGAGAGAGAGAGAGAAGGGGAGGGAGTGGGAGAAGAGGAAGAAACAGAGAGGGAGACAAAGTGAGGTGGGGCAGGGGAAACAGAGACAGAAAGAGACAAAGAAAGTGAGAGACAGGGAGGAGCACATAGGGAAAAATACACTGAGACTGAAACAAATATAGAATAATTTTTAGACAGAGAGTGACTTTGTTGGGCAACACCCCATCCTTTGTATGGTTTCTGTTCTATATGGTATTTTATTTAGGAGTGCTGCATTTGTGTTTATGAGGAAGATTGGCATATTTGTTTTGTTTGGCATTATGCCTCTGAGACTCATTCCCACAGAAGCATATAGCAGTGGTCCTTTTCTTGTGCTGTATAGTATTCCATCCTATGACTATATCACAAGTTATCTATTCTACTGCTGGTAAACATTTGTGTTGGTCTCAGTTCACGGGCGTTGCAAATAACTCTGCTATAAACATATCTTTTTGGTACAGGTTATCTAGGCATTCCTTTTGGACACATACCCAGGAACAGAATTGCTGGGTCATAGGGCATGGATGTATCTAGCATTTGAGGATACTGTCAGTTATCTAGCAGCGTATCTGCATTGTCATTCAAAATTTCTTAGTTTAAGCAATCAACATTTATTTACTCTTAAAAATAGTTTTTATTTTATTTGCTCGCCAATGTTTTCTGTTCTGTGTTTATTTTTGTACGTCTTCATTTTTCCTCTTGCTAGAGATCATCATCTAGTATTTGGTTTTTGTTTATTTGTTTGTCTGTCTGTTTGTTTGTCTGTTTAAAAAAATGTTTGTGGCTTTTAAATGTTTGGCTTCTTATGTGCCTAGAAATGTCTTTATTTTGCCTTCACAATGAATGATAGCTTTGTAATAGTTAGGCTTGCCATAGCCTATCCTAGTATTTAGCTATAGGTTCCAAACAATTTTCACTCAAAACTTTAAAGATACTGTTTTATTATCATGTTGATCTCTTAAGGGGACTTTTCAGTTTCAGCATTCATGCATTTCTTCAGTTTAGAGAGAATTTCCTCTATTTTTTCTTGGAAAATTTCCTCCCTTCCACCCTTTCTATGCTGGCTTCTAGAACTCCTATTTGATGGCTCTTGCAATTTTCTGTCTTCCTTGTCCCTTAATTTTATTTCATGCTTTCTATTTCTTTGTACTTTTATAATTTCTCAGTTAGGTTTTCTAGATTACCAATTTGATCTCCAGCTGTATTCATTCTATATTTTAGCCTACTTATTGAGCTTTTGTTTTTCCTAATTTAGCAATCGAGTTTTTCATACTCTTATTCTCCAATGAAGGCAATATCCTTGTGCATCTTTCTGAAGCCATTAATTATACTTATTCAAAATTTCTTTCCTGCTTTCTCTATTAAATCTGATTCCTAGGACACACACGCACACACCCATTGATGGAATTTGGTCACTCTCTTTCACAGTGTTACTATTTAGAGAACATGGCAGAAAGACTCATTACTCATGTTCACATTCTCAAATCATCTCACAGATTTGCAAATGGATCTGAGCAGTTATCAGTGCAGGTGCTAACATGGAGACTGATCAAAGGGGTTCACTTTAGCTGTGTCTGAGGAGAATAGTGGCAGCCTTTATGATCTACATACCTCTCCTCTTCCATACTCCTTTGTCTTCCCCTTCCCAAGCACCCCTTCCCATTGCTCCAAAATGGGCCCTATTATGAAATTAATTGTTGGATCTTTGGGAATCAAAGCTAAGTTGAGGTGTCCTCTCTGCAGGGCTTGCGGGGAGGAAAGAAAGGGCAGGAGGAAAAGGCCAAAAGTGTGAAAATCCCTCCAAAGTGCTAAGGGTTGAGCCGAGAAAATAAGATCAGTTGACCAATCCAATATGCAGACGTGGTCAAAAAGACAAAATGGAGCCTGGATGAAGAATTAGCATGGATATAGGTGAATGTGGCAGGAAAGTAAGAAAGTCTTCCCCAGGTGGTTCCTGTGAATGCTATTGAGTGTCTTTGGCTGAACTTTCCAGGCCATTGGGGGAATGAGAGTGGTTGGGTTGTATTGGCTCAAAGGTTCTTGGTGGGATGGGTAAAACTTCCAGCCGCAACCCTATTTCTACAAGACGAGTCCTGGAATCTTCCTTGTTCAACTCCCAAATCTATTTTCTGCTTTTTATAATAATCAGGCTTGTGTCTTTTATTTCTCTGTGACTCAGATAAATACAGGAAATCCCAAATTTACAGACTTTGTGAATGGAGAAAACTTAAGAACTTTCTCCAAGCCTAGCCTTGATATCTTTGCAACTTAGAATTTCAGTCTCATGTGTGTTAAGAAAAAAATCTTCTTTGCCAGACCTAAGAAATTCACCCATACTCCCTTGCTGGTTGAGTTTTCTTCCCTGAGTCTATAGATATCCTTTATCACAGCTTGGCAAAAGAGAGTTGCTTTGAGGTGTTTTATAGGCTTTCTATTCTACAGGTTTGCTGCCCATTATTATCACCTGTCAGATTCATAAAGCAGTAGTACATATGCATTCCCATTGGTTGATTTTATTTAGACACTAATTCGTGTAGCCATTAAAAAAGAAAGAAAGGCAAAGGCAGGGAGGAGCACCCTCATACTTCCTTTCAGAAAATTCTTGCTCATTACAGTTTAAGAACAAGAAGCAGAAATAATGCTGCAAGATACATAAATATAAACATACAGCCCATGAGGGTTATTTATTTATTTATTTATGTATTTATTTGTTAGGTGAGGCAACCCTTGGTTGACCTCACAAATTGCAAAGATCTTGTCAGCTTACAATCTCTTATTTTTTATTTTTTACATCTACAAGACCTGGTCTTCCTAGGTGGTCTCCCATCCAAGTACTAACCAGGCCCGACCCTGCTTAACTTCTGAGATCAGACAGGATCAGGCTTGTTCACGGTGGTATAGCCGTAGACCATGTGGGTCCTGATAATCAACAATTACTAATCCCCCAAAGTAGATACTGGAACTTGGCAGAAACCAGTTGCATCTTCAATAACTATTACTCTGCATCTTTACCAGAAGATGACATCTCTATGGTTAAGGAATAAATACCTTCTTGTAGGTGAAATGATTCCTGCAAGTAAATTGGAGAGGCCAACGTGCTGGCTCCAGTTTTATGAGGCCATCACCCATTCCCTGGAGGAGAAGGGAAAGGGTAGAGACTCTGAGATGAAGTCCTTGGTGATTCCTTCTCTCCGAGACACACAGCCAGTTCTGTCACCTCCTGGTCATGGGTCTGAGACAGGCATTCCAGTGAAATGGGGGCGCTGCACTTTAGACATGTCATAGCTGAAAAAGCAGCTAAGGACAAAGCAGAAATGATGTGGCCTCAAAGGAATTGGCAACCTTGTTTCTTCTTTTCCTCTGAACACTTTCTACAACCAATAAGCATCACTCCAGCTCCTATATGCTGAAAGGACACACATACATTCAATGAGTCAGCACCTAAGATAGAAGGAGGGGCTGAGACCAAAGAGAAGATGATGCAAAACAAATCCCTGCAGTCCCCCAACTCTCACCATCACTATGATTGACATTCATTTCATCCCTAGCACTTATGGGTGTCAGCCATGCACCAGCATGTGCTCAGCACTGATGACACAGTGGTGAACATTCGGCATGCTCCCTGTCCTTGCAGAGCTTCCAGTTTGCAGGGGGAAGTGCCAGATATTAATCAGAAAATCACACAAATATAGCATTGCAAACTCTGGTGAGTGCAAGAGCTCTGAGAACTTACAACAGTCTGGTCTGGGGGGAGAGTGTGCTCTCAAGCTGTCTGCAAAGGGCAAGGGCAATGGGTCCTAAGCTTGGCTCCCAGAGGTCACGGTGCCTCCTTGTCCAGGCCTCTGGAAGAGGGGCCATCCCATGCTGACGGCCTCTGCTTCTGGGCTGGGGAAGGGGTCCCATACTACCTCCCACAGACATCCTTCTTCTTGCCTCTCTGCCCTCCCTCTGCCTACTTCGTCTTTCCCCCTTCTCTATCCCACCCCCTCACTTCAGTTCTGCATCCCCCTTAGCCACTTACTAAGATGCAGGCTTCAGTAAGTCACGGCTTCTCTGGGCCTCAGTTTCCTTGTCTGTCAAATGGGAATAATCACCATAATTCAAAGAGAACCAGAGGCCTGTTGTAGGATTTCAGGGAGCCAATATCTGCAAAGTGGACAGCACCGTTTTTTATTCTTCCCTCCTTCCAACAATGCCTTCAAAACTTTCTGCTCTTCACAACTGTCAAAGTGCCTTCCTGCCCAGGGTGGAGTTCTCAGTGGTTGGCACAGGACAACCTTAAAAGGAGAGGTTGTTTCCACGCTGCTTTTTCATCCGCACCAGGCTTTTCTGCCCCAGCCTTTACAGTTCACGCCGTGTGCTCATATCCATGCCTCAGTGGATCCCGGTCGGGCACCCTATGCGGTTTCCCTGGGAATCGAGTCCGGGAGAGGGTGGAGTCACCGAGCCGGTAGACCCTCTGTGGAGGGCGCCGGTGTGTGCTGGGCGACGGGCGGCCCCGAGGCACCTGCGCGGGAGCCACTGCCCCTCGCGGCCGGCTCAAATGCCTCCGGGCCCCAGCGGCTGCCTGGCTGGACCAGCAGAGAGCAGCCTGCCCTGCTACTGCACGAGAAGTGGGGATAGGTTCTGGAGCGTGCTTGAAACACACTGAATTCACTCCAGAGTCCTCTAGCGATGCCAGGCCCTAAGCCTGCTGTGGGGCAGGCAAAGAGGCTGCTGGGGTTTTGAGGCAGAGGAAGAACCCCACCGCCTTAGCTCTGGGGTATCCCAAGGAACTGGGGAGACAGGGACAGACGGCCTGCACGTGAGGCCAACCACACTGAGTGCTAGAATCTGAACTCAAAGAGCTCAGCCAATCCACCCAGCTAGCACAACTCTAGTCATCCAGTGCCTCAATCCCTATTTGCTCTAATTGCCAGAGATTCTGCATCTAAGGCTTGGAACCTTGCTTCCCAAATTGTTCAGGAACATTAAGGGCTGTTCAGAGAGCGTCTCCCACCTGGGCTCTGAAGTTGACAGCTCTTTGAATGGACAGTTGTAGGAAGGCCACACCTTAGGTAGGAACCTATGGTTGGCATGACCTGGTCAAGCTATCCACAAGCCAGAGTGGAGTAGAATTAACCTCTGGGGCTGTGGCCACCCTTTCCTGACAGGGGACCTCAGGGAGGACACACCAGTCTCTATGAGAAGGTCTAGTTTCAATAAAAGGAGAGCTCAGAGCCCCTGACCCCCTTTTCCTAGCAGGCTGGTGGCCCCTGTGTGAATCTGCCACCATCTCCTCCGTAGCTTTGTATACTAAGGACTCTCTGGAAAGGTGAGCATTTCCAAGCCAAAGAAGGTAAGAGTCCGTTTATACCCTTTCTCAAAGAAAAAAAAAAAAAAAAGCAGTGCTGACATGCCTTACATTTATATAACCTAAGGAAACTCAAAAGATAATAAAGCAAATCTGTTCCCAGATAATTTACGGTCTCCATTCACGGACAGGTGAGCAGCTGTATAATTTTAAGTTTCCGCCTGAGCAGGCACTACATTACCCTCAGAACCCATGTGGCTGGTTTCTGGAAAGATCAACTCCGGGAGGGAAGGTGGCGCTAGCTAGCTCTCTCTTCTGAGAGCCTCAGTCTGACCCTCTGCTGGCCCCCTGCGCTGGAGGGGGAGATCGGGTCTTCCCTCAAAAACTCTTGCTCCAGGGGTGATCTGAATGCCTCTCTGGTGGCATTCTTGGTTCAGGGGAGCCATAGTGGATATATCCAAAGGTTTCCCTACATCTGGAATGTAGGGAAATAAACACAGCAAAGTCTGAACACGCAGAACGCCTGGAGTTCTGATCTGGAAAACGATCCATTCATGCCCAGGGCACGGGAGAAAGCAAAAGAAAGCCCATTTAGGAAAAAAGTACCATTTTATTACCTTTTAAAAATCCTACTATACGCACAGAAATCCTAACAGAATCTTGGTTGCCAGTATTATTCAGGCTGGCCCAGTCCAGAATAGAGCCCCACCTCCTCTCCCAAGTTCCCCTTCTCTGAGGCTCTGAAAAGAGCAATATTTAACTATTTCTTAATAAACTACCAAAACACTTCAGAAGCAAGTAGCTCACAAATAATTTTACATTTTTGTATTGCTTGTGCATGAGAAATCTGATAAACCCAAAAGAGTTTTATTTTAACATGGTGATTAAAAATACCTGAAAAAGACACTTTCAGTGAAAGCAACATTTCAATTACGAACTGTAATGCCTGTTAAACTACCTATGGAAGAAGTTGAAAGGTCCTAGGCAAATGCACTTTTGGGTTACACTTCATTACTCCTTCAATCTTCACAAAGATTGGGGTAATTTACAATCAATCTAAACACTGAGATAATATTACATTATGTTGTCGGTACAATTAAACGTCCTAAGAGATAACCAGAATCAACTTTTCTACTATGTTTTCAGCAAAGCTGACTAACTGGCACTTTTTGTTGAGAGATATTTATCAAAGATGCTGTAAGAAGTTATCACTCAGGGGTGAAAAACAAGTAGATGTTTTAACAATGTTGAGTACATTTGGCTGTTCTGCAGCCTTTTTCTTCCCTCCCCAAATAAATTCTTTTTGCCTAACTCTCAAATTCTTGGAGGGGTATATTTCTTTAGGATCAATTAAAACATTATTTTTGGGTAGAAATATATTTGGCTGACTCTGTTTCAGTATTCTCTTAGGTCATTGTAGTCTGTCATATAGAGTTAAAGAAAATTAAAATGTTAAAGTAAACTAAAATGCATTCAGACTAATAAAATCAAGGAAAATACAAGTTGAATTCCATTACTTTTGTAAGTTGCTTGCTATTAAAAAAGGTCAAGAAGTCAGATTGCCCACCAGCCTGTACACTATCCTGACACTTTACATTGGAGGAAAACATGTATGAAGGGCATGGTGGAGGCGTGGCTAGAGAATGTTGTTAAGGATGATATTCTTGTATCTTTGCTTTCTCTGCCTGGTTTAAAAACTTTTGTACTGGTGAATGGTGGTATATAGTGTGGGATAGCATCATAATCAATTTGACAGTTTATTAATCACAAAATAACAGTACAACTCTAGCTTTAAAAAAAAATCCTTTTTTCTTACCCCTTGGTAGAATGATTGCAAAGTAGCCCTGATTATTCACTCCTCCCTGTAGCCACATCCTTAGTGATGTGACTGCATGGCTCCTTCCATCAGGATGTGTAAAGTATTTACCACCCCTTGAATCTGAGCTGACCTTTTGACTTCCTTTAGCCAACAGATGTGGCAGAAGGAAAGTATTCTGGTTCTGGACCTAAGCCTCAAGAGGCATTGCATGCTTCCTTTCTCTCTTAGATCTCTGGACCAGCCAGTTGTCCCAGCTGAGTCTGCAGACATGCTAGAAGGCCAATCCTAGATCAGCAAAGCCACCTGGCTGACATATAGCTGACTCATAGCTGATACATAAGCATGTCCTGCTGAGCCCAGCTTAGATTAGCAGAACGATCCTGCCAACTCGCAGATTCATAAGCAATACTACTTGGTTGTTGTTTGAAGCTATCACAGTTTGGGGTAGTTGTTATATAGCAACAGCTAACTGATGTGCCCACTAACTTTATTCTCCAGCTTCTTCCCTGGATTTGCTCAAGTTCATCCAGCTGGGTAGCTGTGTCTATGAGTTACTTACCCACCCTCTGCCTTCTGGGGCTCAGTATTAGGAAAGCAACCTCCCATTAAGAAATCTTCACAAACACCAGGTGTCAACAGAGGATGGACTCAGCCCTGATGAACCTACTCACAGAGAGATGAGAAACTGCTCCCCTGAGCAGGTGGGGGTTGCTGCCCTGTACATATTTTTTTCTTGAATATTTTCTTCCTTCTCTTTGAATCAAGTGCTCTCTAAGACTGCTGTTTAGCTGTCACACAGGGACTTCTATTCATTAGCCTCTTACGTTGGACTCACCATGTCTTCCTGGATCCCTTCTTCAAGGATTAGCTCCTCATTTAGGTGGAGAGAAGACTCAATTAACTTCCTGAGAAATATTGTGCACAAGGTAAAATCCAGAGTTCTTCCATATCTGCCAACATCATTATTCTGTCTTAAAATAATAGGTTGTTCTAGATGTCTAGGTGAAAGGTACTATTTCTCAGAAATTTAGAGGTGGTCCATTTTCTTCTAGTACCCAGAGTTAGTAATAAGGCATGTGATGCCAAAATGTATCTCCCCTGCACCCACTTTTTTTGGAAGCTTTTAGGATATTTCCACTATTCTTGATATACTAAAAATTTGTCTTGATACGGGTCTACTTGATACATTATGCTGGGCACTTGGAAGGCCATTTTGAACTGAAAGGCCTTCCAAGTGCTTCAAATCTGGGTAATTGTCTTCTATTATTATTAGTATTATTATTTTACTATTTCTGTCCCTTTTACTCTGTCATGTATTTTTGAAGCTCCTATAAGACAGACAGTTCAATGTCATGGCTTGATCTTTCATCTTTGATATTTTCTGCCTTTTTCATTTACTGCACCATATTGTGAGAAATTTTCTTATAGATATAAAAATGCATGCATTTATACATATAAATATACATTATATTTATATAATACTAATTATATAATATAAATTAACTATATATATTTGTATTTATAGAATTTGTTATAATTATATGTGAAACATAATTTAATAATTAATCTATATTATATATTTATGTATAAATAAGTTTTGGCAACAATACTTAAATATCTAAGAGTTATTTCTTTCTAGTTTTCTGTTTGTTGTTTTATTCAATATCTTTTTTCTTTAATAACTTAAGATAATTCACATACCATACAACTTGCCCATTTAAAATGTAAATTCGAGTTTGATGATTTGGTTATGAAGGCGCTGCATCCATGCACTACTCAGGAATAACACCCAAGTTGATGTTATAAAAAGTTATACTCTGGGAGTTTGGAGAAACATGGAAAATCTCTCTCCTTGAAACAACAATAAGCTGAACATCTAAAACTCAACAAAAACACCCAAACTGCACGCCAGCACATCTGAGCATGGGATCTGCACATCAGAGCTACCACAGGTCAGAAACCCAAGTGTCGGGCAGTGGACTGAGAGAAATAAAGAAACTACCTCCCTGCAGCCCCCAGGGCTCCCTATACGAGGAGAGGGAGGAAAGAAGTTTTGGTGACTTCTCTGAAGAGCCATGCCTGGGAGTGCTGTGAGCTCCATCAGGCCACAGCAGTGCCCACTCAACAGGGCAAAAGACAGAGAAGCTGGAACAGCCAAGAAACAACTTCTTGTTTCTAGGTTGCAAAACCGAGGCTGAGCCGCAGCCCCCATCCTCTAACCCAGAGGTCCCTTCCCTGCATTCCCTCCAAGACAGAACACCATGGACCCCAGGAGAATCTGAGCAAATGCTACCAAAATTGTCGCTAACACTGATAGGGACTGAGACTGAGGATAGCAAGCTTGATTGAATATAAGGGGGAAAAAAGGCATTATTAAGACTTTAGATAAAGCAGGAATCCAAGAGTCTTAGATGCTACCTTAAAAAAGCACCTCCTTTGCAACAGGCTGAAGAGAGACCTTTACATAAAAATTCTTTCTGGAAAAAAAAAAAAAGCAGAACACACTTCCATTAATGTCCAGGAGGAGAAACAGTCCACTAAAGTCCATTAAACATCATGAACAACCAAGGTGACAAGGTATCTCAGAAAACAAGAGAAAAAGCTCCAGAAATATAAGCTAACAGACATAGAAGTATGCGACTCAAGCGACAAAGACTTCAGGATGGTATTTCTGTAAAAAACTCAGTGATATCTAAAACGAGTCATATCAACAATTTCAGGAAATGAAAAAACAACTAGATGAGCAGAATGAGTTCTTTAGCAAGGACTGAAATCCTCAAAAAGTACAGAATATATCTTCTGGATATAAAAACACACTGCAAGAATTAAAAAATGAAATAGCAAGCTTGGGAAATAGAGTTGACCAAATGGAGGAAAGGATCAGTGATATCGAAGAGAGAAATCTAGAAGTAAATCAGAAGGAAGAAGAGAGAAAGCAAAGAATGAAAAATAAAGAAAAAGAAGTACAAGAACTAGCTGAAACCATCAGGGGAGGAAACATAAGAATAATGGGCATTATCAAAGGTGAGGAAAAGGAGCAGGGACTAGAAAACATTTTCAGACAAATAGTTGATGAGAATTTCCCAAATCTAAGAAATGAGCAGGAGCTTGGAATTCAAAAAGTCAACAGAACACCCAATTACCTCAATCAGAAAGGCCTTCACCAAGACACATTGTATTAAAATTATCAAAAATCAATGACAAAGAATTCTCAGGCAGCCAGGAAAAAGATGGTAACCTATAAAGGAAAACTCATTAAATTATTGTCAGACTTCTCAACACAACCCTCACAAGCCAGAAAAGAGTGGGATCAAAAGTCAAACTGTGAAATGAAAGGAACTACCAACCTAGAATAATGTATCCAGCTAAGCTCTCCTTTAGATATGGAGGAGAAATAAAGACCTTCCCAAACATACAAAAATTAGGAGGATTCTCCACTACAAGGCCTGTGCTACAGGAAATACTGAAAGGGGTCAGCTCACCTAAAACCAAATGAAAAAAAAAAAAACATAATTAGTAGTAACGTGACTATCAGGCAAATAGAAGCAGAGGAGTGCAACCCTTAATAAGAACAGGGGATTATAAGCTTAAAAAATAAGAAGATAATTGCTATAGAAAGATAGTAATGAACATTCAGCATACGTAGGGACAAATTGAGGCAACAATAACAGAAAAGGGGAGGATTCAAAGATCAAAATTCACAAAGGGGAATGGAGATAAGGCACGTGCAGAAGAAAAGAGATGACTGTATATAAATAACTATCCTTTACACATTCATAATGGCAACCACATGCCAAAGATTCAGAACTGAAGTATATAACATGAAACAAGAACTAGAGGCAAAACCCACAAAGGCCAACCAAAATAAAGAAAACCGAAAAACGAGGACAAGGAAGCAATGAAAACACCAAGCTAACACAAAGCAAAAGATAAAATGGCTATGAGAAGACCTCATATTTCAATAATCACCCTAAATGTAAATGGACTGAATTCACCAATAAAACAGATTGGAGTTGCAGAATGAATCAAAAAACAAAATTCAACTATATACTGTCTCCAGGAGACACATTTCATCTCCAAAGTCAAATATAGACTCAAAGTGAAAGGGTGGAAAATAACATTTCATGCAAATGCCATTCAAGAGAAAAGCAGGAGTAGTGATACTAATATCCAATGAAATAGACTTCAAAATAAAAAAGGTAAAGAAAGATACTGAGGGACACTTCATAATGATAAAGAGAATCATGCACCAACAAGACATAACACTTTTTAATATCTATGTCCCCAATAATGGAATACAAAAGTATGTAAAGCAATTACTAACAGAACTAAAGAGAGAAACAGACCAAAGTACTATCATAGTAGGGGACCTAATTACCCCACTGTCGGATATGGACAGGTCATCCAAACAGAAAATCAATAAGGAAATAACATCCTTAAATGACACAATTGGACATAATTGAAATTTATAGAACCTTCCATCCCAAAACAGCTGGTTATACATTCTTCTCTAGTGCACATGGAACATTCTCAAAGATTGACCACATACTGGGACAGAGTTAGCCTCAACAAATATAAGGGGGTTGAAATCATAACAACCATATTCTCTATCATAATGCTTTGACACTAGAGATCAACTGCAAAAGGAAAGCAGGAAGGACCACAAATACATGGAGATTAAACAACATGATACTGAAAAATAACTGAGTCAGAGAAAAAACAAAAAGAGAATTGAAGAAATACATAGAAATGAATGATAATGATAGTACAACCTATCAAAACTCTGGGACATGGCAAAAGTGGTACTAAAAGGAAAGTTCATGTCATTAAAAGCCTACCTCCAAAAACAAGAATGAGCCCAAATAAATAACCTAATGCTTCATCTTAAAACAAACAAACAAACAAACAAAAAACAACAACAAGAAAAGGAAGAACAAATGAAGCTGAAGTCCACAAAAGGAAAAAAAATAATCAAAATTAGAGCAGGGTTAAATGAAATTGAAAACAAACAAAAAAATACAGAAAATAAATTAAACAAAGAGCTGGTTCTTTGATGAGAAGGTTAATAAAATTGACAAACTCCTGGCTAGACTCACTAAAGAAAAAAGAGAAAGGACACAAATAAACAGAATCAGGGATGAATGGGGGAAATTATGACAGACACTGTAGAAACACAAAGGATCATACAAGAATACTATGAAAAAGTATGTAATGCCAAATTTAATAACAGAAGAAATGAACCAGTACTTAGAAAGATACGATCTTCCTAAACTGAATCAAGAACTGGAAAATCTAAATAGACCGATCGGCAGTATGAAAATTGAACAATTATCAAAAACCTACCAAAAAGTAAAAGTCCAGGACCAGATGGCTTCACCAGTGAATTCTACCAAACATTAAAAAAGATTAATATCTATTCTCCTCAAACTCTTTCAAAAAATTGAAGAAGAGGTACTTCCTAACTCGGTTTATGAGGCCAATACTATTCTGATATCAAAATCTGGTAAAGATAACACACAAAAAAGAAAAATGCAGATTGATATCTCTCATGAAACATACGTGCAAAAATCCTAAATAATATGCTAGAGAACTGAATACAGCAACATATTAAAAATAATATACATTATGATCAAGTGGGCTTCATCCCAATGGCACAGGGATGGTTCAGCATGCACAAATTGATTAATTGGATACACCATATAAACAAATTTAAAAATGAGAATTATATCAATAGATGCAGAAAGAGCCTTCAACAAGATACAGTATCCATTTATGATCAAAATAGATCATAGAAGGAAATAGATGTAGAAAGAAAGTACCTTAACATAATAAAGCCTATATACAACAAACACTCAGCCAACATTAGACTGAATAGTGAAAAACTAAAAACTTTCCACCTCAGGTCATGCACAAGGCAAGGCTTTCTACTATCACCGCTGTTATTTGATATAACATTGGAGGTCCCAGCAATTGCAATTAGACAAGAGAAAGATATAAAAGGCATCCAAATAGGAAATGAAGAAGTCAAACTGTCACTATTAACAGATGACATGATTTGCTATATAGAAAACCCTAAAGACTCCACAAGAACACTACCAGAAACAATAAGCAAATACAGTAAAGTTTCTGCGTACAAAATCAACGTTAAAAAATCCATAGTGTTCCTATACTCTAATAATGAAGTGTCAGAAAAAGAAGTAAAAAAAAATGATTCCTTTTGCAATTACAACAAAAAGAATAAAATGCCTAGGAATAAATCTAATGAAACATGTGAAGGACCTATACAATGAAAACTATAAGACCCTATTAAAAGAAATTGAAGAAGATACAAAGAAATGGAAAGATATTCCATGTTCTTGGATTAGAAGAATCAAAAGAGTTAAAATGACCATATTATGTAAAGCATTATACAGATTTAATGCAATCCCCATCAAAATCTCATTGGCATTTTTTAAAGAAATAGAACAAAAAAATCATCAGATTTGTATGAAAGCACAAAAGACCCTGAATCACCAAAGCCATCCTGAGAAAAAAAGAAAGAGGCTGGAGGCATCACTCTGACTTCAAATTATACTACAAAGTGACAGGCATCAAAGCAGCATGGTAATGGCAGAAAAACAGGTACATGGGCCAGTGGAACAGAATCAGGAGTCCAGAAGTAAATCCATATTTATATGGGCAAATAATTTTCAACAAAAACCAAAAACATACAGTGGAGAAAGGAAAGCCTCTTCAACAAATGGTGCTGGGAAAACTGGAAAGCCACCTGCAAAAGAATGAAACTAGACTGTTGTCTCTCACCACACACCAAAATTAACTCAAAATGGATTAAAAACCTGAATATAAGACCTAAAACAATAAAATGCGTAGAAGAAAACATAGGAACTAAATTCAAGTGCATTGGGCTTAAAGAGGATTTTATGAATTTGATCTAAAAAGCAAGGGAAGTAAGAGCTAAAATAATTGCAATGGACTACATTGAACTAAAAAGTTTCTGCTCAGCAAAAGAAACCATCAGCAAGGTAAAGAGACAACCATCCGAATGGGAAAATATATTTGTAAGCAACGCCTCTGATAAGGGCCTAATATCCAAAATATGCAAAGAATTCAATAATAATAAGAAAGCAAATGATCGAATCCAAAAATGGGCAGAGGACTGAACAGGCACTTCTCCCTATATGTCATACAAATGACCAACAAGTACATGAAAAGATGCTCAACATCACTAGCTATTAGTGAAATGCAAATCAAAACCACAATGAGATACTATCTCGTACCTATTAGAATAGATATAATCAATAGGACAAGTAATAACAAATGGAGAGAATGCAGAGAAAAAGGAACCCTCATATACTACTGATGGGACTGCAAATTGGTACAGCCACTCTGGAAAACAGCATGGAGGTTCCTCTAAAAACTATGAATTGATCTACCATATGATCCAGCAATCCCTCTACTGAGTATTTACCCCAAAGTCTTGAAAACCCATATCCAAAAAGGTATTTGCACACCAATGTTCGTAGCAGCACTGTTCATGGTGGCCAGGACATGGCAGCAACCAAAATGTCCTAGGATAGATGACTGGCTAAAGAAGCTGTGGTGTATATGTGCCATAAGAAGAGATGAAATATTGCCTTTTGCAACAACATGGATGGAACTTGAAATAATCATGCTAAGTGAAATAAGCCAGACAGGAAAAGTTGAAAATCACGTATCACTTATATGTGAGATATAAACCTAAAATCAACAAATGAACAGGACAAACTAACAGAGACTCATGGACATGGACTACAGACTACTGGTTACCAGAGTGTAGTGGGCAGTAAGGAGTGGGGATGTAGACAGGATAAAGGGGGTCAAATATGTGGCGACAGAAAGAAATCTAATTATGGGAGGTGAACACACAGTGTTAATATGTATGCGCCTTACTGTTAAAGTGTACAGCTAAAACTTACTGGATTTCATTAACCAATGTCACCATAAAAAGATAAAAATCAATAAAAAATTAAAATTAAAATGTAAAACCAATGGCTTTTATTATATTCACAGAGTTGTGCATCATGACAATCAATTTTGGAACATTTTTATTACTCAAAAAATAATAATAAATACTGTAACCTTTAGGCATCACTTTCCATGCCCCCATATGTTCTTCCTGACTTCCCAGACCAAGGCAACCACTAATCTACTTTCTCTTGCAATATCTTTTTGGCTATATTGTCTGATTTCTTGTATCTGTCTTCAATTAATTAAGAATTCACAAGAAATAACAAGTGATTAATTACATTATGTCCTGTCCTAATAGACACATATAGAAGAAAAAGACAAGTACATGTTGAAAATAAAGGATGAAAAATGATACATATACAAATGTCAACAAAAGAAAGTAGATTTGGCCACAGTAATATTTTTAAAAAATAGAATTTATGAACTAGAGTTATCTAGGTAGGACGAAGAAGGATAATTTATGATATAATCTATAAAGAAATTACAAGATATGAATTTTTCTGCACCTAACATCATAAACTTGAAATCTTTTTATTCGCTAGCATGCTTTTCATTGCTAATAACAGAGAGCACAATTTAAGTTGGCTTAAATTGTGAAGGGAATTCGCTGGACCACAATAGTCCAGACAGGACAGCTTTCAGGTAAGTTCTGATCCAGTGGCTGAATGAAGCTCTCAAAGACCTTCTTTCTTTCTTTCTCTCATCCTTGCTTTCAGGGCATTTTTTTTTTTTTTTCATCTAAAGCAGTCTCCTCATGATCAGAAGACAGCTGCTAAAAGGATATGTAGATAAGTATTTACTCATTAGCATCTGGTCTGAGTTATCTCGCCTTTTAAACACACACACACACACACACACACACACACACACACACACACACAATACTCTTTGTGGACTAACTTGGGTCATATGATCATGTCTGACCCAGTCCATGTAACCAGGGGAATGGCAGGTAGTGGTGGTTTAGGTTTGGCTTATGCATAAATTCTGAAAAAAACTTAAGCAAGGAGGAAGGCATTTCTCAGTTAGCTGAGACTATCATGGCCCACCCATGGTATGATATCAGGTGTGTCCCAAATACTTGGAAGTGACACAATATAAAAGAAATGGGACAAATCCTGAGGAGCCAACCTCATGTCCAAAACTTGTATGAGCAAATGAACTGAATAATTGACAAATCCATAATCATAGTGGGAGATTTTTAACTTACCACTCTTATGAACTGACAACCAAAATAAATAAGGATGCTGTGATGTGAATGAAAATTATAAGCTTCTACTTTGTATACCATATGTTAAAAATGCATATTTCTTTCAAACAGTCAAGGAACAGAGGCAAAAATTAGTTGCTGTCACACTATGAAGAGAATCTTAATAAATTTCAAAAAGTAAAAACTAGAGAAGCCATATTTTGACCATAATATAATTGTTTTTGCAAAACTAGGTGGAATATTCCAGCACAGCGAGACTCCAATCTCTCCTATATGACAGACTGCAGAGTGGCTATGGCTGGGGGTCCTAGAGCCTCATGCAGGTTTATGATATACATTCCTCCACCACTGTCACCAGACTTTCCAACAAACTCTAGTGGATGATCTGCCAGCAGAGAGAGATACTGAACAAGAACTTGCTTAAAAACGGTATAGCCAACAGGTAAGGATCCAAAGATCTCATCAGAAGACAATGGCTGGATGAAAGGAGCACTAGAGGGAGAGGTGATATCATTCATCTGAAGCATGATCTGAACCATCTTGTTGCTGAACTGGTCCATCCTGTTGACAGATGTGCTGACAACGGTTTGGTTTTGGAAATGCTTCATTAAAATAGAGATTGTCTTAAAAACTGTGTCATGGTTCTGAAAGGCCCATCTAATGATGCTTTGATGGATCCACTACATGTAAGGAAATGAGTAAGATGCAGAAGAAAACATGAAGTACCCAGGAAGTAGGGAAGCTGAAAGAGCAATGTGTTATCCTTCCTCTCAATGACCCAGACTCTGGCTGAGGAGACTACCAAAGGGTGAAAGTGAAAGAGGAAGTGATAATGACTGAGTCACAGTACACACAGGTTTGAAATAGGGAGACCTGACTGTGAAGCTCTTGAATTTTGAAAACAGGTTGGATCCATCCTTAGGGCCAAGAAGATAACAGATTTGGCAAAAGAGTATTTGGCAAAAAAATATTAAGGACAATGAACATAAATTGAAGCTTTGGGCAGCCCTTTCCTACTATAATATTTTTTAGCATAGAGTCAATTGCATAGAAAGATGTTATACTTAGGAAACTACAAAGTCCTTGAATAAATGGTTAACAGCAGGCCTGGACTGACCTTGGCCTACCTGAGAAAATTATCTCAGGTCTCTCTTCTTTCAGTATTGTCTCCCTGGAAATTATAGGGGTAAGATAGATATGTAATGTTGTGTCTGCTTTTTTTGCTGTTTCTCCGTGATCTGTGGGGTCTATACCTGGACTGGGGGAGCTGTGCTTTACATGGCCAGAAGAATATTTTTTAAAACAGTGAGAAATTGAGGTGACAACTTTTGTGTTAAAGCTACTCTTGAATATTTTGTCTGTCATCTACAGCAATTATGCATGTCCCATGTGTATAAGGGAACATCAGAAGCTGTGTACCTGGGTAGCTGTTGGAATCCCCAAAAAATAAAGTGATGGTGCATGCTGATTATCCTGTCTTGTGTATCCTTCTATAAAGCTATCTAAACATAGTATTAGACCAAAGCTTATAATGGTTTGTGAATTGATTGCCAATCTAAACCTGTGATGACCACTGGTGATACTGAAGTAACAAGTAAGAAATTGTAGATGAATGGTACAATCACAGAAGAATTGACCCACAATTAGACATTGGAAGAATTCACAAAAGTAGTTTTCTACAGTTTCAAAGAAGCTAGAGAAAACATCTGTCTTTTTTTTTTTTAAATGAGGGCAGAAAGCTCAAGGGAAAAAGGTATAAAATTTCAAAGAAGAAATAATAGGCCCCCCCAAAAGTGATCCGCTAATTAAAAGAAAGCAGGCAGAATCCATAATATAAATTACAAATAAAAATAAGATAATATAGAGCATAAGCCACATTAAAAAAAAAACAGCAAATATATTCTACATACAAGTAATTATATATAAAATAACACATATAGAACAAATGTGAGTGAAAACCCGGTTAGGGACAAGGTGAATAAGCTAGAAGAAACAAAAGCAAAAGTTAGTAGAAAACAGTAAGTTAACAACAACAATTATAGAGATAATAAATGTTAAAGCAAAAGAAACCTAACATACCATAATTTTCTGAACAAAGAAAAACAAATAAAATGGAAACAAGATCTAAAGATGTAATAGAAGAAAATTTCCTTATAAAGATATACCTGGATTTGCAGCTCAAAAGACCACCAAGACATAGCTTGGTGATTTTTCCAAATTTCAAAGATAAGTAAAAATTAGAATAGGCTTCTATAAAGAAAAAAAAAGGACATGGTATGTGGAGTCTTCAGATTATGACCACAAATTCTTTGATACAATTCTCTTCAAGTGGTGGAACTAAATTCCTTTCCCCTTGGGTCTGGGCTTAGCGACACATTTCTAGGTAAAACAATACAGCAGAAGTGATGGGATGTCACTTCTGAAGTTAGGTTATGAAAAGATTATAAAAATGTGGCTTCCAGTTAAGTTGTGCATGCACTCTCTTTCTTTTTAATCACTTGTTTGGAAGAAAGTCACTTGTCATTAGACACTCAAAAACCTATAGAGAGGCTCAGGTGGAGAGGACTGAGTCCTTTCAACAATCATGTTAGTGGCCCTAGCAGCAGATTTTTCAGCCCCAGTCGATACTTCATTGCTGCCTCATACAGACTCTGAGCCAGAATCATGCAGCCAATCTGTTCCCAGATTTCTGAACCACAGAAATTTGCTCTTTTCAGCCCAGTTTTCAGGTAATTTGTTCCACAGCAATAAATAATTAACATGTGACACAAGAAGCAATCTGTTGTTCTCAAAATTTTCTACATCCATATTCCATTCCAGAAGATAGAGAGCAAAATCTGAAAAGTTCAGAGGGAAAGAAAGCATGATCCAGGAATTTTAAGGCTAGCTGAGTTGTTCACATGTGTATGTAACAGAGAGACATGCTCAAGAATGTAAAAACTCAGGGAGGACAACAGCTGTGATCTTTTCGGCAAAAAAAATATTTTATATAACTCAAACCAAGCAATGAAAAAGGGATTAAAATTTAAAATTCATGAACGAAAAAGACATGGCAAGAGTGTTTGACTTCAAAACTACTAAAATAAGACTAAATTGTGAGAGGTTTAGTGGGATGCAGAATACAAATGTTATAAACTTGACAATGTAAAAATAATAATGTAATGCATAAAATTCATGAGCAAGGAGAGAAGAAATTGTTGTAATTTCTTCATTTTTCTCACCAGAAGTAAAAATACACAGTTGAAAGTTGAAATTAAAAAAAAAATAATAATTATCTTAGTCTCATTGTAATCATTTTTCTTTAAAGGGATCTTGAGAAACTAATATCTTCTCTGGAAAAAAGAAATGTGTGAATGAATAATTCCTACAGTTATACTTCAGCTTTTTTCTTAAAATTTAATTTACATTTTACTTTAAAATTAGCGTGTTAGAAAAGTATCTCGACACTTGTATGTGTTTAAATGTTTACAGAGGTATCTGGAATGATGGTCATGGTACATTAAAAATAGACTGTGGTACGATTATTACCGTATATTTAGTTTTATCCTTTCTATTTTTACGTGTTGCTTGAGCTTTTCTGAAAGAAGAGTAATAAGCATGTATACTTTTAGCTAAATTAACATTTATTTTTAAACAAACGAAAAGATAACTAAATAAATCAAATGTATAGCATAAGGAATAGGAAAAAATGAAAAGTGAACTCCAAAAATAACCAAAGGCCCTGAAAGGCAAAAGTTCCTCACCGCAGTGGTCTCCGTGGATTTCTTCCTGGGGAGGGGGAAGTGCTTGGCTGAGGCAGTGGGAAATGCCCAGGCCCTAAGGCAGGACTGGGTTGGACAAATCTGAGCACCGGGTGGCTGAAGGACCACAGTCTGGAGGGAGCACGCCAGGAGATGAGCGAGGACCGGTGATACCTGCTAGTCACACTTCCCCTCTTCACGGGGGTGTCAGTCGTTTGCTGCAGCGCCAGGGACTGGAAAGCCCAGTGACCGGTTCAGCCCCGCGGCCCTGAAACAGGTGGCGGCAGTGCCCCCCAGAGCCCTACGTACTGGGTAGGGCCTCAGGGGCCGTAACCTAGGGAACTCGTGTCTTGCAACAGCCTCGCGCTGGCGAACACAGTGTTGTATTGAGTTTGTGGCAAACAAACTCGTTAAAATGACCGTTTTCCCCGAGGACGGCTTCATTATTCACGGTGTCCGTGAGAGCGGGACGTTTGTCGTCACTGAAGAAGGATGCTTTCGGGCAGCCTGAGGGGCTGGTGGGGTTGCCAGGCGTGGGGGTCCTCCACAAGGGCCCCCGGGGCGGTAGGAGCCACGGAGCCGGGACGCTCGGGGACCACGAGGCCGCGGGGGCGGGGGCGGCCGAGGCGCGCGCCGGGGCCGGCGAACGGCCAGGCTCGGGGGCGAGGGCAGGGCCGCGGGGGAGGGGGGCGGGGGCGGCCGCTGCTCACGGCCCCTTCCCGCCCGCGGTCCCCGCGCCACCGCCCGCCAGTCGGTCCCCGAGCAAGCCCGGCGCGGCCGGGAGCCCCCGCGAGGCCCTGGCGCAGCCGCCGCCGCCGCCGCCGCCGGGGGCGCAGAGGTCGCCCGGGCCGCTCCCCGGGGGCGCCGGCCGCCGTCCCGGCCGCAGCGGCCGCAGCGCGTCCCCGTCGTCGCCGCCCGGGCGCCCCGCCCGCCCGCGGCCCCCCGGGCCCGGCCGCCCACCGCCCGCGGCGCGCGAGGAGCTGCGGCGGCGCCTCCGCGGCCTCATCGACGGCCACCGAGTGGTCATCTTCAGCAAGAGCTGCTGCCCGCACAGCGCGCGGGTAGGGCCGGGGTCTCCCCGCGCCTCGGGCTGCCCCGCCCGCCGTCAGGGCCGAAGGCGCGGCGGCACCTTCCCCCCCGGGGGGGACGCGCTCCCTGTGGCGCCCCGAGAGGCCCCGGAGGCCGGGTCTCCCCGAGCAGCCGCCACCGCCGCCCTCCCCCCACCGCCTCGGTTCGGGGTCGCGGGGGAGGGGCGTTAACCGCTCGTCCTCGCCCTCCCGGCTGGCGGCTTAGCGATGGGGAGCTTTTCCGGGGGAATGAGAGAGAGAGACGTCTAAAAAGCTCAGGCCTCTAAGGGTAACGCAGGAGAGGCCGCGCCTTGGGTGTCCACTAGAGCTGGGTCACATCCCGCGCCCTGTGCCAGCTCGGACAGCTCTGCGGAGCCCGGCTCCCTTCCCACACTGTGTGACAACGAGCTTCACCGGCTGTGCGCACAGCAGGCGGCAGTGGGCAATTGCAGCTGTCTGGCCCACTGCCTTCGCTGTGCGCGATCCAGCTGGGAATGCAGCACTTTTATGGGCACGTTTGTTCTGAACTTTAAAATAACCCCCTTAGAGGTGAACACTTGGAAGATAAACCCATCCATATTATAGGGACTTTTAATATTTTTAACTGTGCTTCACAGTAGCAGAAAATTGAAATGAAATATGCAAAAGTATAAACTGCTGGAGAGGTTCCTGGTCTTATAGGCTATGTTCTTCAAATTTACTTTCAGGTTTACCTTGCCTCATATGTTATTTCATAAAACAGGCATATCATGCACATACACCTGAAAGAATGAAGAAGCAAACTAGTACTCTGGAAACCTCCTTGGATGTCTCTCTCTGATTACATTCTCTTTTCCCCTCAGAGTTAACCACTATCCAGAATTCCTTGCTTTTCTTTATGGTTTTACCAAATACATATGTATCTCCAATTTTTTTTCCTGTTGGCTTGTTTTGCCACTTTATTCAAGTAGAATAATATGTATTTTCTCACAGCTTTTTTTCCTCAACGGTTATACTTTATAAATTTGTGTATGTTAGTTTCTGCAGCTGTGGTTTGTTTTCTTTACAGCAGCATTCTCTAGCATGAATCATACCAGTTCATTGATTCTGTTGTTTCTAATATTTTGCTCTTAAAAGCAATACAGTTATGTCTGTTCTTTCACATATCCTCCAGTGCACATGTACAAGAGTTTCTTTAGAGTAGATGCCTTGAAGCTAAATTCATGAAGGATGCATTATTTCTACCTTAACTAGGTGATGCCAAACTGTTTTTCCAAGTGGTTATGTTGTGGGATTCTTGAACAGAGAGATGGGACACAGGCTATAAGCAGGAAGCAGCATTTGTTGATGCCGGTACCGGCTCAGCAGATTCTTATCCAAAGGCTGAGCACTAATTGTAACATACCAGGCAGTTTTATATAGTCTTGTCATTCCTACACAACGACAGATATAAGGAAGACCAGTGATTGGTTGGCAAACTATGAGAAAACTGATGTCAGCGGGAGAGTCCTTGGAAGGGGGTGGGGGGATAGTCAGGAATGAAGTTGTCTGAGCAGGAAATGGCCAGGCAGGGTCAGTTACACCAATTTACTCTCTCACTGGCAGTGGATAACAGTTCCCCCCGCTCCATGTCCTTGCCAACAGTTGATATGTCTAATTATTGCCATTTTGGCACTTTTGAAATGGTGTTTTGTTGTGGCATTAATTTTGTATTTCCCTGGTGAAAGTTGAACATCTTTTCCTGTGTTTATGGGTCATTTGAGTTTCCTCGTGGATGAAATGTTCAGGTCTTTTGCTTTTTTTCTCTGTTAGGTTGTTTTATTTTTGTACTGACTTATAGACATTCTTTATATAGTTTGGATATTAATCCTTTGGTTATATGTATTGGAACATCTAGATTTGGTTTTTCTTTTCATGCTCTTTATGAGATATTTTGACTGAATGAAGTTTACAAGTGTAATGTAATTGAGTTTATTATTCTTTTTCTTTTATGATTTGTGCTTTTTGTGTCTTATTCAAGGAATCTGTTTCTACTCTGAGATCATAAAGATACTCTCCTGTTTTAGCTCCTGAAAGTTTTAGAGTGTGCTTTTTACATCCACCTTCTTTATTCCACCTGGACTTGATGCTGATGTCAATGGAGATCCAGTTCATTTTTGTCCTTTATTGCTTAGCAGTTGCCCCTGCTTCCCTTTTTGAAGAGTCCATCCTCTCCATGCTAATTTGAATGCTCTCACTTATACATTGGTCTGTTTTCAGGCTGTTTTCTACCTCT
The DNA here is from genome assembly GCA_030015415.1 of Cynopterus sphinx. Classification (NCBI taxonomy): domain Eukaryota; kingdom Metazoa; phylum Chordata; class Mammalia; order Chiroptera; family Pteropodidae; genus Cynopterus; species Cynopterus sphinx. The sequence goes on along the minus strand of CM057384.1, from coordinate 48,789,235 downwards.
ATTTTTTGAAATTTGTCCTTTGGAACTAATAAAAGGGCCAAGAGATCAGAATTGTGCCTGTCCTCTGCTGTATTACTGGGGCCTAGAGTGTGGATTGGGACATGTAATGTGGGTTGAATGAATAAATGGTCTTAGATTATTCTAGTCAAAACTTTGTTAACACAGAATATCTTAGGAAAATGTTTTCATTTTGTTTGTTTCTACACCCCCAGTAATGTGGCCACTACTTTGAGTCCTATTACATAATTGGACTGCTCTTACTAGAATTTTTTTAAAAATTGAGCCAAATCTGTTCCCCTGAAACATTTACTCACTTTAGGAGGTGTGTGTAGAATTAAGAATCCTGCTTCTACTTGGATGACAGATCTTTCACTGTTTTCCCTGAGCATCTTTCTTGCCTGGCTAAGCAGTCCACTTTCTTAAATGCTCATATCACCTATCTTTACATGTGATTCTTCACTAATTGTATTTGGAAGTAGTTTGACCATGAACTTCTTAAATCTAGCACCCAAAGTCGACACCATTTTCCACATGTGTTTCTTCCTTGGGCCACTAACATCACTTAACACGTGTTACTGGGGGCTTAGTGTTGTGAGGGACACAGAAATGAATAAACCATGGTCTTACCTCTCAAGAATTCATGGTCTTATTGAACTCTAATCAGCCTGCTTTCATGCGTAGAAGTGCCTGTGGAAAACAGGTGCAGTGAGAATAAGAGACAAAAATAATTACTTCTGTGGGGGATCAGACAAATTTAAGGAAATGATATTTCAGTTGGTCTTTGAGAGAGAAATTGGAAGTCGGTAGTAAGGAACAGCATCTAGCTAAACAAGTAATGAAAGTAAAGACAGGAACTGATGCAATGAACATAGTGAGGTTAAACATAAGGTATATGAGAGGAGATGGGCAGAGTAAATTGGAAAATGACTGGAAATTTAATTTCAAAGTCATGTTGAGAAGATCTTAAAATGCTTGCAGCTATGTGTGGACTTAATGATTCAGTCAGAGAAGTCATCTCCGACTTCTGAGGAGAAGAGTGAAAGAGTCAGACCTGTGATTTGAAAATTGGCAGTAGTATGAAGACTAGATTATAGGTGGAAGCAGCTAGCTTGGTCAGAAATTTGCCGTTAAAGTCAGATACTAAAAATATCTGTTTAGTGGCCCAAACTAAATAGTGAAGAAAATGCTCTGATTTCTTTTTAAACCCCTTCTCCACATTATAATTTTAAGCCATGTTTTCTCAATCTTGATTCATATACTTGTGGGTCAGCTTCCATTGCTCAGCTTTTTTTTTTTAATAGCAACATATAGACAACACAGTTCACTATTTAATACCTTTAAAGTTCAGCAGCATTAGTACATTTACATTGTTTTGCAGCTATCATCACTAATCTATCCATAGAACTTTTTTCATCTTCCCCAACGGAAAGTTTGTATACCTTAAATAATATTACCCTGTCCCCTCTCCCTCAGGCGCTGTAACCACCATTCTCTTTGCTGGCTCTATGAATTTGACTGCCCTAGTTGCCTCAATATAAGTGCAATTATGCAATATTTGTCCTTTTGTGACTAGCTTATTTCACTGAGCTTAATGTCCTCAAGGTTCGTCTGTCTTATAGTCTGTGTGAGAACTTCCTCAATTTAGGGCTGAATAATATTCCATTGTGTGTATGTATATACTGCATGTTGTTTATCCATTCATCCATTGATGGATTCTTGAGTCACTTCCACCTTTTGGCTATGAACTGGTTTACTGCTGTGAACATGGGTATAAAATATCTGTTTGATCACCTCTTTTGAGTTCTTTTGAGTATATACTCAAGTGTGATTGCTGAATCATATGGTATTTCTATTTTTAGTTTTCTGATAAACCACCATCCCATTTTCCATAGTGGCCAACTCATTTACATTCCCATCAACAGTGCACAAAGATTCCAGTTTCTCCACATCCTTGTCAACACTTGTTATGTTTTTTGTTCTGATAATAGTTATCCTAAATGGGTATGAAATTATATCTCCGTGGTTTGATTGATATTTCTCCGATGGCTAGTGATGTCGAGTATCTTTTCATGTCCTTATTTACCATTTGTTAACGGCTATTACTTTCTTTAGAGAAATGTCATTTCAAGTCCTTTGCCAGTTTTTTTAATTGGGTTATTTTTTGTTGTTGTTGAGTTTTAGGAGTCCTCTAAATGTTCTAGATATAAATCTCTTATTAGATAGGTGATTTGCAAGTGTTCTCCCCAATTCTGGAGTTGCCTTTTTACTTAGTTGATAGTTTCTTTTATGCACAAACATTTTAAAATTTTTTATGAGGTGCATTTTGTCTATGTTTTCTTTTGTTACTTGTGCCTTTGTTGTCATAGCAAAAAAAAAAAAAAAAAATTTACCAGACACAGTGCCATGAAGCTTTGGCCTGTTTTCTAAGTTTCATCATTTTAGCTCCTACCTTTACATATTTGATCCATTTTGAATTAATTTTTGTGTATGGTATTAAGTAAGAGTCCAGTATCATACTTTTATATGTGAATACTCATCCAGTTTTCTCAGCACCATCTGTTGAAAAGACTGTCCTTTTCCCCTTTGGTCTTGGCACCATTGTCCAAAATCATTTGACCTGATATGCAAGGCTTTATTTCTGGGCTCTCTCTTTTCTTCTATTGATCTGTACCTATCTTTATGTCACTGTTTTGCTTTTTGTAGCTTTGTAGCAAGTTTCAAAATCAGGAGGTGTGAAACCTCCAACTTTGTTCTTTTTTCAAGATTTTTGGCTGTCTGAGGTTCTCTTGATATTCCATATGAATTTTTGGATGGGTTTTTCTATTGACAATTTTTTGGGGGGGACTTTGATAAAGATTACACTGAACTCATAGCTCACTTGATATAGTATTCAAAACTTAACAAAATATTAAGTCTGCTAATGCATGAATGCAGGATTCCTTTCCATTTATTAGTGTGTTATTTAATTCTTTCAGCAACATATTATAGTTTCCAGTGTACAAGCCTTTGCCTCCTTGTTAAGTTTATTTTTAAGTATTCTTTTTCACGCTATTGTAAGTGAAATTGTTGTCTTAATTACTTTTTTTGGAGTATTCATTGTTAGGTGGAAAAGCAACTGATTTTTTGTGTATTCATTTTGTATTTACAACTTTACTGAATTTGTTTATTAGTTAACAGTTTTTCTGGTACAATCTTTCCGATTTTATACATATAAGATCATGTTACCAGTAAACAAAGGTAATTTTACTTCTTTTCCAACTTGGATGCCTTTTATTTCTTTATCTTCCCTTATTTCTCTGGCTAGGACTTCTAGTATACTATGTTGAATAGAAATGGTGAAAGTGGGCATCCTTGTCTTGTTTCTGATCTTGGAGAAAATGCTTTCACCATCAAAGATGATGTCAGCTGTTGGTTTTTCATATCTCCCCTTTAGTGTTTTGGGGAGCTTCTTTCACTTACTAGTTTGTTAAGTGTTTTTGTCATGAAACAATCTGAATTTCCTAAAATGCTTTTTTTGAATCCATTGAGATAATCGTGTATTTTTTCCCCATTTATTCTATTAGCGTGGGTATTACATTGATCTGTGTTTGTATGTTGAACCTCCCTTCATTTCAGGAATAAATCCCACTTGGTTATGGTGTATAATATACATTTAATATGGTGTCGAATATGTATTGCTGGTATTTTATTGAGGATATTTGCATCATATTCATCAGGGATATAGTTTTCTTGAAGTGTATTTGGCTCTGGTATCAGGGTAATGGTAGCCTCATCAGGTGAATTTACAAGTGTTCCTTCTTCATTTTTTTGGAAAAGTTTGAGGAGAATTAGTGTTCATCTTCCTTTAGATGTGGTGAGATTCACCAGTGAAGCCATCTAATCCTGGGCTTTTCTTTGTTGGGAGGCTTTTGATTACTGATTCAGTCTCCTTACCAGTTATAGATTATTCACCTTTTCTATTTGTTCATGACTCAGTCTTAGTAAATTGTGTTTTTCTAGGAATTTACACATTTCATCCAGATTATCCAATTTGTTAGTATACAGTTCATAATACTGTCTTGTAATCCTTTTTATTTCTGTGAAGACAGTAGTGATGGTCCCTCTTTCATTTCTGATTTTAGTTATTTGAGTCTTCTCTAGTATAGCCAGGACATGTCAGTTTTGTAGATGTTTTCCGTATTTTTCTCTCTTTTGTTCGTCTCTGTTCTAATCTTTAATTTCTTCTTTGCTAACTTTGAGTTTAATTATGTTTTCTTTCTAGTTCCTTAAGTTGTAAAGTTAGACTGTTGCCTTAAGATCTTTGTTCTTTTTTAATATTAGCATTTTACAGCTATGAAATTTCTTCTTATCAGTGCTTTCACTGCATCTCATAAGTTTTGGTATGCTGTGTTTTTATATTACCTGTCAAGGTATTTTTTAAATTTTTCTTGTGACTTTTTCTTTGATTCACTGTTTAAGAGCATGTTGTTTAATTTCCTCATATAGTCAGGCACTGCATAACAATATTTTGGTTAACAATAGACTGCATATATGACAGTGGTCCCATAAGATTATAATGGAGCTGAAAAATTCCTATTTCCTAGTGACATCATAACTGTGGTAACATCATAGTGCAATGCATTATTCACATGCTCATGATACTGGGTGTAAACAGATACACTGTGCTGCCAGCCATATAAAAGTGTAGCACACACAATTAGGTACAGTGCAAAATACTTAATAATAAACAACTATGTTATAGGTTTATGTATTTTCTATATTATCATTATTTTAGAGTATACTCTTTCTACACATAAAAAATTTGGTGTGAGTACGGTGTGCTATGCCAGCTGCAGCCTCATATACCTTGTCACTTGATTGTATCATTGTATCATTACTGTGTACAGTAATAATGTCCTAAACTTCACATTTACTCATCACTCACTCACTCACTCACTCACGCATGCACGAACGCACACACTCACCCAGAGCAACTTCCAGTCCTACAAGCTCCATTCATGGTAAATGCCCTATACAGTTATACCATTTTTTACATCTTTTTACCATATTTTACTCCAGCTTTTCTGTGTTTAAATATACTTAGATACACAAATATTTAACATCATGTTAAAATTGCCTGCAGTATTGAGTACAAAAACATGCTGTACAGCAGTGGTCTCCAACCTTTTTGGCACTAGAGACCAGTGCTCTTTTGAGAATCTAATGCCTGATGATCTGAAGTGGAGCTGAGGCAGTGATCCTAGCCCTGAGGAGCGCCTGCAAATACAGATGAAGTGTCACTTGTTCTGCTGCTGCTCGCATCCTGCTGTACCGCCTAGTTTCTAACAGGCCACAGACTGGTATTGGTCTGTGGCCCAGGCTTTGGGGACCCCTGCTGTACAGGTCTGTAACCTAGAAGCTATAGGCTATACCATAGCTCCTAGGTGTGCGGTAGGCTATGCACAATGAGAAATGACCTAATAACGCATTTCTTAAAAGGTATCCCTGTGTCCTTAAGTGGTGCATGATTGTACTTGTGAATTTTCTAGTTTTCCTTCTGCTGTTGATTTCAGTTTCATTCTATTGTCATCAGAAAAGATACTTTGCATGATTTCAGTCTTTTCATTGAGACTTGTTTTGTGGCCTAGCATTTGGCCTATCGTGGAGAATGTTCCATGTGTACTTGAGAAAAATGTGTATTCTGCTTTTATTGGGTGGAATGTTATGTAATAAGCCTTATAGGTCAAGTTGGTTGATAGTGTTCTTCTAGTTCTCCAGTTCCTTATTGACCTTCTGTTTGGCTGTTCTACCGTTTTTGAAAGTGGAATATTAAAGCATCCTATAATTGTAGTTCTATCACTTTCTTCAGTTTGGTCAGTGTTTGCTCTGTATTTTTGAAGCTCTGATTTATATTTTTATACTTCTTATATCTTCTGGGAATATTGACTCTTTAATAAATACATTATATTCTTTTTAGTTTTTTGTAACAGTTTTGACTTAAAGTTTCTTTTGTCTTGTGTTAGTATAGCCATCCCTGCCCTCTTTGGTTATTACTATTTGCATGAAATATCTTTTCCATCCTTTGGCTTTCAACCTATGTATGTCTTTAGCTCAAAAATGAGTCTCTCCTAGATGGCATAATGTTGGATCCTGTCTTTTTATTTGTTCTGTCAACCTGTGTCTTTTGATTGAGAAGTTTAATCTACTTACATTAAAGTAATTATTAGGGAAGGACTTTTGCCATTTTAAAATTTGTTTTCTGTGTATCTTTTAGTTTTTTTGTCTCTCATTTTCTTTCTTACTGTCTTCCTTTGTGTTAAGTTGATTCTTTGTAGTGACATTTTTTGAGTCCTTTCTCAATAACTTTCGTGAATTTTTGATAGATATTTTTGTGGTTCCCATGGGGATTACATATAACATCTTAAAGATACAGTCTGTTTTAAACTGATAGCAATTTAACTTCCGTTGCATACAAAAACTCTACTCCTTTATAGTTGTGCCCCCCTTATGTTATCAGTGTCACAAGTTACATCTTTTTGTATTGTGTACCATTTTATAGATTTATAGTTGTTTCATTCTGTTGTCTTTTAAATCCTTGGAGAAGAATAGAAAATATAATTATGAACTAAAATTATCATAGTACTAATTTATATAATTGTCCATGTGTTTACCTTTACTGGAGAATTTTGTATTTTTATATGGCTTTGAATTCTTGTCTAGCATTCTTTCAACTTGAAGGACTCCTTTATAGCACTTCTTATAAAATAGGTCTAGTATTAATACTCCTTCAACTTTTGACATCTGGGCCCTCTCAGAGAGAGTTTCTCTTGCCTGCTTTTTTTTTTTTTTTTTTTTTTCTTGTGTATGGATCCACTTACTTATGTCTTTGTATGTCTGGTAAATTTTTTTTTGTTGAAATGCAAACATTTTAAGAAATAATATTGTAGCAAGGCCATATGCTTGGTCTCTCCTTTTCTGTGGCTTCTTTGGATTTGCTTGCTTATTTCTTTGTATTATTTTAGGGACTTTTATTTCCACCCAAAGATATAGTCTTTGATGTCACTCCTTAGAGGGTAGAGCCTTTGGTATCTGCACAGTCACCTCAGGATGACAGGGATTTTAGTAGGGTTCTTGTTGACTGTCTGTGTTATGTTTTTTGTTTTATTTATTTATTTTTTGTCTCTTTTGGTATCATTCCTAGATGTTAGGTGCTACAAATCGAAGGGTGGTTGTGCTGTTGTTTTTGACAATGCCCTGGAGTGTAAATTGTTCACACTCTTATTCAATTAAACCAAGGCCCCTTTGCAGGAATAGTTTTTGAGGCAAGTTTGAAGCTTATCTGACCTGAGCAGGACTATTTTTAGCACTCTCCTTCTCTGGTTTTCTCTGGTAAACCAACTGGCTTACAGGTTAGCTTGTTGAGCTCCCAGCCTCTTCTTCATTGCTTACCACCAGAATCCCCATTGTTTTCAAGAGCATCCTTAGACTTGAACTTCCCCAGAGGTTTATTTAAAATAAAGTTATTTCCTTTGGGTAGAGGTTTAGTGCTCTCTTATCCTATGGCTTCTTTCCCCCAAGTAAAATCTCAGAGACCTTGCTCCAGAGCTGGGGTTGGGGACAGTTACCTGATTATCTTAGTTAACAGCTCTGCTTTATGAGTAGGGCTCTTGGTAGAGCAGTGGCCTCTGGTCTTCTTGGCTTACCTCTACCAGTTTAGAACCTCTTCTGACAAGTATTTTCAGCCAGGGGTAAAGTCTTTGAACTTTGGGTGGAGGAAGTATGTTGTTGGCCACACTCAGAGGAATATAGCTTTTGCCGGTCAGAGCTGTGGAGAGACCAAGAAGTTCCGGCTGTTAGCCCCTTCTGTTGAATGGAATTCAGGAACTAGGGAGCCTCATTTTCTTGGCTACTCAAAGTGGAGCTTCCATTAAGCTGACCTTGGGCAGGGGAGGAAGGGTGTGGGTCATGGCCCAGGTGGCTCAGATGCTTCCTGTTCTTATTGACATCTAGTAGGTTTTCTTGAATACGTGTTTCTTCATTTTCTGGGTGCTTTTAGGACAATTTTTAGAGTTTAAATGGCTTTTAAAAATAATTTTCACCAGTTGTGGGTGTTTTGTCAAGGAGCGGTCTGCCGGACTCCTTATCTTCCATCCTGGAATTAGAACCTCTGGGCTTTATCTTGAGGGCTAAGGGCATTGAAGATGTAAGTATTGGTGAAAAGTGGTCTTGAAAAAACTACTTTGGCTGTAATTTAGAAAACTGGAGGGGACAGCTGGTTGCAGAGAGAACTCCTAGGATATTACTGAGAAATTGCAGTAATGGATGTTGGTGTGCAATTTAACATAGCAACTGTGGGAAACTAGAAAGTTGAAGTAGTTTAACATAGAGAATTGTTAAGACTAAGTAATTAATTGGATGGGTGGAAAGTTTAGTTTAGGGTAGGAAGATGTTGTAAGAGAGGGAGGCATTAAAACTACTCATAGTCAGTACTTCACAAAGTTGTCAAAATGTAGGTTCTGATCCAGGGCCTGATTCTGCATGTCTAATAAGCTCCTAGGTGCTCCCAGGCCTCTGTCTCCTATTTGAGAAGCAAGGCCCTGGTATTTCTTGTTCAGGCAACTGGTGAATGGTGGCGGTGTGAATTGTCAGTTTACTTGTCTGTTTCTACTACTAGATGGCAGGGATTATATCTTGTTCATTGTTATATTTGAGTACAGAGTAGGTGTTTGATGGGTAAATATTTATTGAAGGACTTAATATTAGAAGGAAACACAGAAAGAGGAAAAGGATGTGGATACAGATGAGTTTCATTCTGGGCATGTTGTATGTGAGTTGCTTCTGGGCATCCAGATAAAGAAATATTTTTGCCTGTCTTGAGTTCAGAAAAGGGAATTGGGCAAAAGTTATAGTGTTGGAAGTCGAAGATTCAAATGATAAAAGAAGGGAAGAAATAGTTTGAGATTATTCTGGGAAGATATGTGGAGGTAGCGGGGTAGAAACCACAGGCCAGAGCTCATATTCCTCAAGAACATTTATATTGGATATCTTTTTTTACTATGTCCATACTTCATAACTCCGTTGAATATTTGTCAGAGCAAAACTTAAGTGAATTTTTGTTACAGGTTAAAGAACTCTTTTCTTCTTTGGGAGTTGAATGTAATATCTTGGAACTTGATCAAATTGGTAAGTAGAATGGTTAAAACATACTGATTTCAATAAATACTGATTTCAATAAATGTCAATGAGACTGATTTTATTTGCTTTGTTCAATTCAATTTTCTCTTGTCTTTTGGGTTGGGTGAGCTGTTTTTGTCTACATTTAACCATGTAGAAAATGAATCTCTATCTGACATAATTTGGGGTCGATTTTTTATTGTTATATTTTTAGTATTTGAGGGAGTGGAAGAAAAATGTATACTATGCTAACTTTGAAGTACTTCAGGCATTTCAGATGTATCAGGCAAATTTCTAGCAAAGTAGATTAAACTGTAATAAATGAAAAGAATCTACTTCTATTTTCTGATTGTATTACCCTTGAGAGAGTATACGTTAATCTTTTAGCTTTATACTTTTGAATTCTTGTCAAATATGTTAATTGATCTGGTATTAATTGAACACTTCACATATGCATGTCTTTTGCAGGGATCAGGGACAGAAAAAAATTGATGTCCGCTTTCATGGGACTTCACCAACTTCTTTTAGCCAGTTAGTTACCTTAATAAGTGAAATATTCTTGAATCTTTAAGACTTTTCTAAAGAATATATCAAATAGTCTTTAGTTGTGGCCTGGTTCTCTGTTTAGGAATAGAAGATAAATTATGGTCTGTGATCATAAAGATTTTTCAAATATAATTGTAGGAAATATTTCCTAAGTTATTATTGTTAAAGCAGATTTTATCTTGATATTTGCTCTTTAAAGAATATTCTTATCTATTTGTCTGGCATCATTGAATTATATATAAAAATCTAATTTAGAAGGGTTTATTTGAAAAAAAATCATATTGGTCTTTGTCCTTTAAGGTTTCCTTTGAAAACCTGGATGTTTTCTACTCTTGAGTCATCATTTCATAAAGTTATATAATACACTAACTTCTTGTGGGTGTGTACATGTGAGCATTTGAGTGTTATAACACTTCAGTTTTTCTGACAAAGGTTTGGAACCCTTTAAGTATTTTTATATATTTAATTTTTTATTCTTTAGATGATGGAGCCAGTGTTCAAGAAGTGCTGTCGGAGATCACTAATCAGAGAACTGTACCCAATATTTTTGTGAATAAAGTACACGTGGGTGGATGTGACCGGACTTTCCAGGTAGTAATGGTATCATGTGTTTTTTAATGCTGTTTGTTCATTTTGTTAAAAAAAAATATTTAAAAGGGGATAAAATGGTTTTTACAAATCTGTTTGTTTTGGGAAGTCATAAAATGGAAAAGCTTATTGGATGGTTATCAGATAATATGATTACTTTGATGGAAATTAGCTTTTCTACCAACTCAAATTTCAGAAACTAAGGAAGAGAAGATTTTGAGTGTGAGTGAGGTTGCCAGATAACCAGGTGAACCACCCTGGAGACCTGGGTCTCCTCCTTCTAATGGAGGTAGAAATAAGGGTTGTTCCCTCTTTAAGGTTTAGAAATGAGGTCAATGCTAGCATTCTTGGCTAGGGTAAGTAAAATTCCTGTCAAGGCTGCTAACCCTGGGAACTTTGCAAAGGCCCTGTTGTCTTTGTTGTTGTTGTTGTTGTTGTTGTTGTTGTTGTTTTTAATTCCTAGAATGTAGAAATTAACAGAAATTATTCAGTTAAGTAGTAATAAAAATCCATGTTTATTAAATAAAGTTCTTATTTTATAGCAAGTTACTTTTATTAAGATTCTGCTTTTTTATAACTTTTATGTATGTATGCAAAAGGTAGTAGTGATTGATTAAATACTTATTTTTTTATATTTGAAATTTAATTAAGAATTATATTTTTCTTGGGAAAAAGATTATCCACACTGTATGTTAATCTGTGATCGGCATTATTATCTTGTAACGGTCTGCTTTATTTTTCCTAGAAGCTATAACTAAATTCACATGGTGGTAAGTGTCTTAATTATAGTCCCTAAACATCCTTAGCAGTGCTGGTTTTGCCAATCCTAGCCTAGAAAATGATGTCAGAGGATGAATCTGGAAAGGCAGAGATATCCATCGAAGGGGTTTCCTTCAATGGCAGATGGTTAGGAGACAGATTTCTCTAGGGCACCTAAAAGGAAGGAGTACAAAGGAGTCCTTTTTAGAATGTGCTGAAAGCCTTTGTGGGCCCTGTCCTTCAGAGAACCACATGGCATCTGTTGAATCCCATAGTTTCATAGCACTTCCTTTGTGCTTCCCTGGATGAGCTTGTTCCAGCACAGTGTTTCTAAAGCCAACAGAGTGGGTTTGAGCAACTGACTTTGCATAAAGAAAACTATTGCTAAAACACATACTGAACCACTAGCCTCATCTAAGCTACTTCTTATCACAAGGAGGGCCAAGTAAACAAGGGAATATAGTGCAGAGCCAGGCTCATGACCATTGCCGAAAGAAAAAGCAAAATGTGTTGTATAGGAAATTTATCAGTAAGCTGCAAAATTTATATCAGTTTATGTGAAAACTGAAAATTTGAAGTGCGTATCTTGCTGATGATGCATAAGAATTGTTTTCAAAAGGAGGCCGAGCATCAGTGAACAAAATACAGAGGATTTTGAAAAAAATAATACTTGGCTATTTTATTGCACTTGGTTATAATATTTCAATGATTAGGCCAAGGAAAAGGCCTTACTTGTCTGACATAGATATAAAGCCATGACCTCTGGTCATTTGACACATGCCTGCCAATCAAGAGGTAAAGAACAAACATAAGAACTTTGGCATATGGTCTAAATAGTTGGACCTTATTTTAATACCATTCAGATAAATTTCCAATTCCAGTTTACATGAATTATTTATTGTTTCTAAGATTTTTAGAGAAGAAGTTTATGCTGATTAAACATAGGGTGCAAAGAAACAGTTTTAAAATAAGTCACACCATATTCTTTCATTAAACTATAGGCACATCAGAGTGGTTTATTACAGAAGCTCCTCCAGGAAGATTCAGCATATGACTATGACCTCATTGTTATTGGCGGTGGTTCTGGTGGCCTTGCCTGTGCTCAGGTATGAAAAAAAATGGAACTTGAAGATAATTTCCCAGGTAATTGCCATAAGAATTTCTCTGCTATGTAAAAGCTAATTTTGATGTTAAAGTCTAAGCTTTTATTATAACAGCTTGTTTAATAGAGAAAATACTGTGTTATAACAAATAGCACCTTTTTATTTAGGGAAAAGACAGATTGGGTGATTGTTAGGAAAATGACAAGATCTTTATTTGTGGCTTTTTTTTTTTTTGTAGGAAGCTGCCATTTTGGGAAAGAAAGTTATGGTACTTGACTTTGTTGTCCCATCACCTCAGGGCACATCCTGGGGTAAGCTGTTTTTCATTGTTGTTCTCTGCTCTTTACATCCATCTTTGACTTTGTGTGATCTCATTTAATCCTGACAACAATCTCAGTAGGTATAAATAGCCTGCCTGTTCTATAGGTGAGAAAACTGAATCTCAGGTGAAATGACTGGCTTAAGAGCCCATATTTCAAGAGTGCTGATTTGGAAAGGTAATACATACATGATTAAGATTTTTCCAGAAACAATTCCATGAGCTAGTTTTCCAATACTTCTGCCATAATTTTTGCACACATGCATTAATATGTTCACATAGTTGTGTTTGATGTGTACACTGTGTCATGCTCACTTAAGTGTTTCATAACATTTTTCTGTGTTTCTGCATTAATTTTATAACTTATTTTCATGGCTATATGATGGCCAGTTGAGTTAGTGTGTGTATGATCATTCCAGGTCAGTTTAATAAAGTGCACAGTAAGTTTCCAGCCCTGTGACTTTTCTGTAGATGAGAGTGCTCATCTTTCCAGGTACCTTTCAGTGTAAAATAGAACACGTAAATTTTGTGCTAGATATTTTCTGTGTATGTTTCAAATCTTTTCTCCATTATCTCTATCCTGCTCTATGCCCCAGAGAACTGATGAATTGGTAGCCTTGCCCTCCGGCTTCCAGTTGGGTTTAGCCAGTTGGGGTAATAGGAGGAGAACTGGGGAAAGGGAATAGAGTTGGGGTCTTCATTCCCCAGACTCTCTCCCTGCTGGTTGCCATAGGCTGGCTCCATACCCCTGTGGCAGGCCACACACAGCCCCTGCCATAGCAGCCCTAATGGGCTGTGGCGCCTACTCAGTGGTGCATGGCCCTTCACGTGGGGTTGGCGATGGGCCATTGTTACTACTTGGCTGTTACTACTGTTCTATCCCTCATGCTCTTTCTGCCCATACCCCAGTAAAATTTCCCTGTAAACTCTCTTTAGTTACCCAGCTCAAGGATGTCATCTTTTCCTTACATAGCCCTGGCAAAATATGAAAATCGTTTAGAAAAATTGAAACTTACTCAAAAACTTTTGGCCAGGAATTTTATATACTAAAGCTAGTTACATTAAAATACACCTACTATTGGTTCAGAAGAGTCAGAGTTACAATTACAAAGAGTGAAAGCTAGAAGCTGGGGCTCTGGCCCTTGTTAAGGTATATCTAATTAATCTTACAGAGTTCTGATCCTTTTGTAGGTCAGACTCAAATGAAAATTTTAGACTCTGTCTTCAGAAAACTGTTCAAATGCACATCCGTATTTTTGCTCATCCTTGGGCTTTCTTCATAGACTCCTAGTTAAGTAGTTTGTGTTAATCATTTCTGTGTTACTGTGAGATGTGATGTTGACCTTATAACCATTAGAGTTTTTCATTTCCACATTTTAATAACACTCACTCTACACGTGTGTAAAACTGCATGCACATGTGCATGCACACACGAAACATTAAAACTTATTTTCTTTCTCAGGTCTTGGTGGTACTTGTGTAAATGTAGGCTGTGTTCCTAAGAAATTGATGCATCAAGCTGCCCTTTTGGGGCAAGCATTAAGTGACTCAAGAAAATTTGGCTGGGAGTATAATCAACAAGGTGGGTAATGGTATATAAAAATATAGATTGGGAGAAAAGAAGAAAGAATGAGTTTCTTAGAGAAGGACTAGCTATTTATATTTCTATCGATGAATTTGAACTTTGTTTAATAAACACTCACTAGGAATCTCCTATTTGTCACCCAGGCACAGAGGATTCCATGGTGATGAGTTAAACCTGGACTTGCTTTCATGGGCCTTACTGCCTAGGAGGGAATTGTTGCTGCTATAACCATTTCAAACCCTTAGTAGAATGTGAGAGAGAATAATCACTATTTTCAGATTTCTTTTAAGTATAAGGAAAATAGAATAGTAAGGGTCATTACTTTGATTTTTTCTATTGTGATAACATTTTCCATTTTATCAGTGGTTATGTATGTCTTTGGTTAATGAAAGATGGAAAACGAATTCATTTAATAACACTACTGGTTAGGCTCTGAGGATATAGATTTGAGGAAAATACAGCTCCTGCCCTTAAGAAGCATAGTTCATTGGAAGAAAAGCCATTCAGTGCACTATATAATTCATGGTGTTATTTTGAGCATCTTCTTGAGGTACATTTTATGTCTTCTTGAGTGTTGGAAGTAGGGGAGAGGTGACCCTTGAGCTGCACCTTGAAGATCACATAGAACTGGGACATTTATGACAGGAAACAGCTTTACTCAGACTATAGAGATGTGAGAAAACTTGGAGTATTTGGGGGATAGTGAGGGCTAAAGTGAAGAATGAAGTAATGATATTGGGATAAATGAAATTAGAGAGGTAAGCAGGTCATGAAGGCTCCTAAATGCCATTTCGAGGAGTTAAAACTTACCCCAAAGATAGCAAGAGCTGGTGAGGAGTTTCAGCAGGAGAGGAATGTGAACCGTAGCTTAGATTCTGAATCCTTCTGATGTCACCAAGGAACTTTGAAGGCTAGAGGTGAGTGGGTGGGTGGGAGTCAAGTCCAAAGATAACAAAGTGAGGTGGGACGCTATTGCATAACCCAGAGGAGAAATGATGAGGCCTAGGCAAAGACTGTGAGGTCAGCTGAAGAGAGTGAGAGACAGTCAGATGGTTTAAGACATGGTACTGACAGGCTAGATGTGGAATGGTGATCTTGGTTCATTAGAATGACATGGAGTTTTTTTTTTAAGTAGTTTGTCTCTTTTCTCAGAGGTTTTGTTCCAGTAGAACTGTATATGTGCATATTTAAAATTTTATCAATACTTAGGGTGATTCTGCTAGGCCACCCATGTCATTGGTAGGACAGAGGGAGAGGAAGAACTTCGGGACGAGAGATCGAGTGAAAATGTAATGCATTCATTGAGATAGAAAACAGATTTGCAGCATATGGGTTCCAGTTGGACATACTTGCTATGAACAAATTTCCCCAGTTAACTCAGTGGAGAGCTTTTGGTCAAACTGTAGTATCAACTGGTTGTGGAGAAAACGAGGTCCTTCCACTTGGCAGTTTAACTTCCAGGTAGTCTTCACTTTCAAGAATCCTTCTCCCTGGTGTTCCACTTAAAGCCCCTTCAGAACATCCTGGTGGAATAGACACCTATGGATGGTTTGTATTCTAGGGAGGTCTGGACAAGTCCTGGTTTCAGAGCCACGGCAATGTAGGTGACAGTAGAAGTCTTAGGAATTGCTGAGGTAGTCTGGGGATGGAAAGGGTAGAAGACCGAGAGAGAATCCTGAGATATGTTAATACTTAATGTAAGTGAGTAAGGAAGAGGAAGAAAACAGAAGAGTGTGTCACAGAAACCAGGAGGTGTTAGATTTCTAAGGGCAAGATTTAGGGCTTAGGGAGTCTTCAAAGAGAACTAACTTGAGTGAAATACTGCAGAAAAGTGAAATGGAATAGAATTTGAATTATGTACATTTCAGATTGGTAGGTAGTTGAGGAGTCTCTTTTTAAAATTCAAAATGTTCATACCCTGTTTTTATAATAATTAAGTCTAAGTAGGGAGAAAACATGGAGTGCCTCCTTGGTGGGGAAAAAGGCCATGAAGGACGGATCTGTACACTTAGCCTGTGACAAAGGGGCTGGCCAGGCAGGGTGGTGTGTGGATGATACCAGATGGCAGGCTTGCCCCACATGCTGATGATTTTTTGATGCATCATCCTTGTTTGTGACCACTGCCTCACACTGTTGGGGCTCTGCACTTTCAAGGAGACAGCAGGGTGTATATTCATACCACTTTGCCTCTCCTGAGGGGCCAGTTGATGTTCTTGAACTCTTCTAAGTGCCTAATATTTCTAAATAATTTCTGATTTCCTTGTGTGGGTAAAATCTTACATTAGATTCCTCAAAGTTCCCTGTATTTAAAAATGCTTCTAAATTAATTTTGAGGTGCTATACTAAGAAATACCTAGCTAGCCATCACATGAAAATTGGGGCTTAGCAAATTTTAGGCATAGCCTCAATGAATAGATAAAAGAAGTCAACAGAATCTGAGAGGCAAGAGAAAGGAAGAAAAAGCATGCTGAAATCTTGTTCGGGGAGATGTTGTTGATACTTTCATTCTTGATGTTGATAGAGAAATATATATTAAAATAAACTAAAAATGTATACATAATCTCTAAATTAGAAATTGAATTATAGAACTTGCAAGTAAAACAAAAGGAAAGGAAAAATATACAAAGAAACAGCATGATAGTATATTTAGAATAACAATAGAAAATAAGATACCTAATAACATAAGTGCAGTCTTTTGCATATTAAAATAAAACTGAGGGTCAGATTTTCAGGTAAGTAAATAGCAAAATTCTTTGACATGCTATTTATACAAGACATACACCTAAAACCAAAAGAGATAATTATTGAAAATATATGAATTTTTAAGTAGCTTTTAAAAATTTAATAGTTAAGAAAAGGTATCAGGAAATACAAAGCAAAGCAATTGCAGTTATAATACTGGATAGGTAGATTACATGGCAAAAACAACAACAAAAAAATAAAACTTAGGTATTAATGAGTTAGCACCCTCTCCAAAATAGAAATGATAATGTATTTGAAAATACAAATAAATAGGCAGTCTTTTGTTAAATCCATCAAGGCAATAGAGGAGAAAATTTATACATCTATGCAGCATTAGGTGTGAGAAAAGAAATATAACTATAGATAAGAGATAAAACAAATTCAATATGTAAATTAGTGGTAAGAATTTTAAATATCTCAATGAAAAAGTATCTACTAGGAAAATATTAATGACCAGAATTGACTTGAATTATCAGAGAAAACATTGTTTAACAACCCATTTCCCAAGACATTGTAAATTTACAAGAAAATTTTCTCAAATCTTTAAATAACACTTTATAATTTAAACTGTGTAGGACTTCGAAAAAGATGGAAAGGTTTACTTTTCTTTTTCCTTTTTTTTCTTTTTTTTTTTTTGAGACTGATGTAATGGCAATACAGAAAAATAGTATTAAAATAGAAAACTATAGCCTGTAGAGGGGTCAGAACTCTAGAAAGACGGTTAGCAAATCCTCTCCAGCAGTATACTAAAAGAGTGCACTGTGATTTATGAGGGTTTGTTCTGGGGATGCAAGAATGAGTCAACATTAGGAAATCATAAGTCAACAGTAGGAATATATAAAATCCACATGACCATCTTGATTTCAGTTCTAAAAGGCACTTGATAAAAATGTCACATTCATTCTTGCTTTTAAAAAAATTGTTAGTAAAATAATCAAAGAAATGACACTTGCCTTACTTGATGAAGAAAAGTCAGGAGCAGAGATGTAATGGAAAAGAGCTCGAGTCATTTGCATTAAAGTTAAAAGTAAGACAGGGCTGTACACTTACACTACTAATATCCATATTATTCTGGTGCTTCTGGTTAGTGCCAAAAATGAAGAATGGGAAAGAAAAAGTGTACATGTTTGAAAAGGAGAAAGAAAAAGATATTCTAAATTTATATTATGAATTATATACAATATACCTAGAATGTACAAAAGATTGAACTAAAAGCATTAGAACTAATGAAGTTCAATAACTTCTAAACATGCAAAAACTCAATAGCTTTCGTAAGGATCAGCAATAATGTTAATTATGTAATGGAAAATTGGAGGAAAAATAATAGAATAACTTGGAATAAATTTAACTATGAATGTACAAATTATAAGAAAAGGATATAGAAGCACAACAAGAAACATACTCTGATTTTGGTAGGATGTCTCAATATTGTAATGACATTATTGTAAATTTTATGTAAGTCCAGGAAAAAAACCTTGATAATTTTTATTTTCTTTTTGGAACTTGACAGATTATTCTAAATTTCGTATTGAAAAGTGTGTGATGATAGCTATGCAGTCTTTGAGAAAGAATAGAGAATGGCTTATCCCATCAGTATTTAAAATTGCGATACGGTTGTAGGACTAAACAGATTAATAAAATATTAGAGCAAGTGGTTCCAAAATGCCAGTTCATAAACTTACCACGTCAAAATCTGGGGGAGCTTTTTAACTGTTTGGGTTCTGACATCCTGCTCCTGATTACATAGGTTTAAGTGGGTCCTCTGATCTGTATATTTCAACATGATTCCCATGGTGTCCTGATGTTTGGGAACCTCTAATATAGGTTGTCTTTTACAATAAGAACCAGAAACAAAATGATATTTGAGGTGTTGGAAGAATAGCTTTTTCAACTACTGGGGAAGCGAGGCAGTGATACCTTAGGATATGAGGATATGTGGCATTGTGAAAAAGGTCATCACTGCTGAGTCATGGCATGGGGGAAATGTGGTAACCAGAATGACCCTCTGGATTGCAAAATTTTAGTTGACTTATTATACACTGGCATCCTATAAAGCAGTGTTCCCAGCCTTTTTGACTCCAGGGACCAGTGCTCCTATGAGAATCTAATGCCTGATGATCTGAGGTGGACCAGAGGTGGTGATGCTAGTGCTAGGGAGTGGCCGCAAATACAGATATAGCTTCACTTGCTCTCCCTTCCTCCACTCACCTCCTGCTGTGCAGCCCTAACAGGCCACTGGACCAGTACCGGTCTGCACCCTAGAGGTTGAGGACCCCTGCTGTAAAGAGTGATGTGACTTGTGGGCCATAAATATTTACCTTGGCCAAGTGTCTCTTTCCCTTGCTTGCATTCTAACATCCTGTGTCCCTGATGAGTGGTGGGGCCTTTTTTTTTTCTTAAATTTTTAAATATTTTAATTACAGTTGACATTCAATATTGTATTAGTTTCAGGTGTACAGTGAGTTAGACATTTATATACCTTATGAAGTGATTTCCCTGGTTAGTTTAGTAACCCCCTGACACCATACATAGTTATAATATAATTGACTATATGCCCTATAATATAATTGACTTTACATCCATGTGAATATTTTATAACTGCCAATTTGTACTTATTTATCCCTTCACCTTTTTTACTTGGCCTCCCAACCCCCCTCCCATCTGGCAACCATCAGTATGTTCTCTGTATCTATGAGTTTGTTTCTGTTTTGTTCATTTATTTTGTTTTTTAGATTCCACACATAAGTGAAATCATATGGTATTTGTCTTTGTCTGGCTTATTTCACTTGGTGTAATACCCTCTAGGTCCATCCGTTGTAATAAACGGCAAGATTTCATTCTTTTTATGGCCTAGTAATATTCCATTGCATATTTGTAACACTTCTTTATTTAATCATCATCCAGTGGACTCTTAGGTTGCTTCCGTATCATGGCTATTGTTAATAGTGCTACTGTGAACATAGGGTTGCGTATATCTTTTTGAATTAGTGTTTTGGAATTCTTCAGAAAAATAACCAGAAGTGGGATTGCTGGGTCATATGGTAGTTCTGTTTTTAATTTTTTGAGGAACCTTCATACTGTTTTACATAGTGGCTGCACCAACTTGCAATTGTAGTAGGGCCTCTCTTGAGAGTGCTAGATGGGGTAAGTTTCTAAATGTGACCAGAAGGAGAACCCTCAGTTGGTTGGGTTTGTCTTTGGGGATCTCATCCAGTTTAACAGGAGCCTTGGGCTGGCCTCTGTGTCTTATAAACACAGTGCTGCATGGAGATGGTGTGTTTTTTTGGAAACCAGCATCAGCAGTCAAAGTGAATGCTCAGAAAT
Organism: Cynopterus sphinx; assembly: GCA_030015415.1. Lineage (NCBI taxonomy): Eukaryota > Metazoa > Chordata > Mammalia > Chiroptera > Pteropodidae > Cynopterus > Cynopterus sphinx. The sequence goes on along the minus strand of CM057384.1, from coordinate 48,769,116 downwards.
AAATGCCACCTAGAAGATACAGGTATGGTGAGGAATCCAATTCCATCAACAACCACCCCAGCTTCAACTGGAAGTAGGTAAACATTGTATTACAAATGGTGTGCACTGGTGAGCACTAATCACGTTTATGGCAAAGAAATGTAGGATATTCAGTATCATAAAACCACTGCCAGGTGAACCAAATTGGGGTGGCCTGGGCTGGTCTGGGGAGGTGAAAGTGCAGTGCCCACTGACCCTGAGACCTGCTTTCCTTCACTTGTAGGAGTCTACATGCAACAGGCCCTCACAGAATGTGAAAGTGTCTTTGGGTGCTTTCAAGTACAGATCACCTTTCTGCCTCACAACTCTGTTGGCAAGGCCATAGTAGGCCCAGTTTCCCCCATTCTTTCCTCCATGGATTTCTCCAGTTTTCTTTTTTTCAGAACTATGCTTTTCTTTTTGTTGCATGTTTTGTAATATAAAAGAAAGAAGTATAAACTATAACTGGCATTAAAAAAATTTAAGTTGCTAATTATATTCTGTTCGCTTCTTGATTTTTGAAAGCGATATGTCACATGGCTCATGCATAGTTATATATAATTTACCATTTACAGTAAAATTCACTTTATGCCCTTACCCTGGTAATTTATTTTCAGTGAAGCACAACTGGGAGACCATGACAGAAGCAATTCAAAACCACATCAGCTCTCTAAATTGGAGCTACAGGCTGTCTTTGAGGGAGAAGGCTGTGGCTTATGTAAATTCCTATGGAGAATTTGTTGAGCATCATAAAATAAAGGTACTGTTTGAATATTTGGCTTGTTCATTGCTTTTTCTTACTACTGTTTGTACTTGCTTTGAGCTAAAATTCTGTTTCACATGTTAAGGACTATAAGTAGTACAACATGTATGTTTTCCCCTTGTTTGTGGATTCCATATGTCTGGGTAAATTGAAGAAATTGATTTTTAAAGAACTTGTAATTTAAAATTATTTGCCTTTTGATTTCATTGCTATCTTAGAAGAAAATGTTTAAATAGTTCAAAGTTTAAACAGTAAAACAGTCAAAATTTTAGCAATGTTAATGTTTTCTAAAAAATGAAACCTTACCGAGGACTCCAATATATATTACTCTTAAAAGCATTAATAAAAGTAGTATCAGAACTAGTGTATTTTATAAATTTAGATTTGTAAGGTTTATGTATTATGAGTTCAATATATTAAAAAAGAGACCATTTTGGTGAACACAAAAAGTTTTCATTGGAATTATGAGAGACAATCAGATATCATCCTCAACATCCAATTTATTTTTGCACTCTGCTTTCATAGCACAGTGTGTGATGATCTTGAAGGATCTGAGGCTATTTTGTAGCTATTTGTTGTCTCTAGAAAGATGTGAGGTGGTCCAGTTAAAGTTGCCGCTTTAGAACCATGCCTGGGCTAATATGAATTACTTATTCACCTGAAACATAGTAGCATATAAGTTAGTCAGCTTCATTTCTCCAGCTGTTATATGCCTGGTTCAGTTGGTTGAATAAGCCAGTCGCCCCCAGCCAGACCTGCCTTTCCTTTGTTTCCTCATTTAGTAATACTTGCATCTCCCTAGTTATTCCAGCAAGAAACCTAGGGTCCTCCTCACTTCACTTTCACAGCCTACACTTGTAGGTTTGTTGCAGATCCCTGTTTAAACCACCCCCTTGTTTAAACATAGTCATTACTTTCTGAATTTTTTAAATGCAAATATATTTATGATTTACTTTTATAATAGAAAATAGACAGTGTGTTTATTGTTCACCTTTGTTGATTCTCCATAGCTAGATTTTTAGGATGACACAGAGAGGTCTTTACATTTGGTGCTAATCTGTGTGACTTTACATCTGACACATATTCTCCTCTTTTTCACCTCTGGCCACTCATTTCCCAGATGCCAGCTGGTTTCAGACTTGTGTGCATTTATGTATACTCTTCTTTCTTTAGGTTTCCATTCCTCTCAAATCTTTTCACTTTTCTCATCACCACTTGAAATGTCACCACTTTTGAAGCCATTCTTGACTGGCTTTCCAGTCCTCTACTCCACCCCCACTGCAGTCTTTTGGTTAATATTTTGTAATGACTTCTATTTTGTGGTGGTGCTTATCACATTGGATTATTATTTTTACATGTCTCTTTCTATTGATGAGAAGCTCCATAGAGGGTAGTAATTAGTTTGTTCGTAGTGTCTGGTGCTCTGTAGTGTTTATTGAAAAGTGAGGTTTACTTTTCTTTTTTTAAGGCAACCAATGGAAAAGGACAGGAAACTTGTTATACTGCTGCAAAATTTGTCATAGCAACAGGTGAAAGGCCACGGTATTTAGGAATCCAAGGAGATAAAGAATACTGTATTACTAGGTAAGATTAAATAGACCATTTTAACTGTAAATTGTATTGTGTTTATGTATTGCAATTTATTTTTTTCTGGTATTATTTCACAAAGATTTGAATTGATGAATAAAGGTATATACAATACAAGAAGATAAGTAGTTCTCGAAAGAGAGAGAGAGAGAGAAGCTAAGTAGTTAACATAACAGAGCAAAGAAAAAAATAGGTTGGGGAAATAATAAGGTCAAATTTATACACAGAAATATGCTATATGTTTCTAGGTAATTCCTATGGGAATTTGGCTCTAAACTTCCCAGAGGCCAAAGCAAAGAAGTGAATACAATTAACTTTAGATTTTAGTGTCTATATAATAATAATGAACCAGCTGATCAGAAGAATCATGGCTGTTCTTAATACTGAGATTTAATAGGAATCTTCCCTGGATTATCATCAAGAGGACAATGTATAACTTAGTACAACGACTTGCAAAATTTTAGCTGATGCACAGTAAGAAAAACATTTTTGTTGCATTGTTGTTCATGTGAACACATACACACACATCCAAAAAACCCACAAAACAATATTTCTTCCCATCACATGGAATGTAATCTAATATTTTCTATTCTGTTTTTTTTTTTTTTTTGAACTTCGCTGCAATCCACTAGTTTGATTTTGAAAAAACTAAAATATACTTCTTACTCCACAGGAGATACTATTACAGACTTCAAAAGGCTGTTTTAGTGTTTCTTCATTCAAGTCCCAAATTGCAATTCAGCCAACAAAAGACCATTATACTTTGAAATCTAATTCATTTTCATTTTTATTGTCTAGGTATTCTTTTTATTTTTCAGTGATGACCTTTTTTCTCTGCCTTATTGCCCTGGCAAAACATTAGTAGTTGGTGCATCTTATGTGGCTCTGGAATGTGCAGGATTTCTTGCTGGCCTTGGCTTAGATGTCACAGTTATGGTGCGTTCAGTCCTTCTTCGCGGCTTTGATCAAGAAATGGCAGAGAGAGTTGGTTCCTACATGGAACAACATGGTGTTAAGTTCTTAAGAAAATTTATACCTATGATGGTGAGTTGAATGACATTTGGAATTCTTTTTATTTTATTTTTTACTTTCTTTAGCTTTTTATTTAACCTCTCCTTCGTTTCATTAAATAAACTGGTCTGTACTCAGTAAGAAACCTTAAAGATAATGTTCCCACCCAGAATCTACAAACATGCCCCTGTTTTGTCCCTGTCTCCTCCTCTCCTGATATGAAGGTGTCCTTGCCTTTCTCAGCCTGGGTTTCCTCTTGTCTTACTGTTCCTATCACCTTCTGTCACCTTTTCAGGGTTGTCCCATCTTTAGCTAGTTGTCGTCTTTCTCCCTTCAGTATTTCTCATCTTTAAACAAACAAACCCTCCCTCTCCTCTCTACCTTTCTAGCTGGGTCCTGATTTCTCTTTTCCCCTTTACAAGAAAACTTCTATCCATGCTACTTCATTTCTTACCTCATTTCCCACATCTTCCAACTCACATACGTCCATCCTGTCACTCCTTTGAAACTGCTTGTCAGGATCTGTAGCAAACTCTTTGGTCAAAGTCAGTGGTCACATCTCTATTCTTGTCTTACTGGGCCTCTGGCAGCATTTGGTGAAACTGACATTCATTCAATTTGAAATATTCTTTTTTTTTCTGGACTTTTCTGGCCCCACAGCCTATAGTTCCACATGTACTCAACCTGTAAATGTCAGAGCATCTTGTCCTCCTTCACTTCTCTGCCCTTTTTACCTGGGCAGTCTTCTTTAGGCCTACACTTTATCTCAATGCCAGTAGCTCTTAGATTTATATATTCTGCTCAGGCATCTCTCCTAAACTTCATACTCATTTGTTCAGCTGTCTACTGGATATCCCCCACTTGAATTTCATATAAGCATTTCAAATTCAACAACACAAAAACAAAACTCTAGACTTTCTACTAAAATGTATTCCCCTGCTAATCTTTGTCCTATCTCAGTACTCAATAAATGATGCTAGAGTCCTCACACTTTATTAAACCAACACGTAGAAAGCATCCCTTTTTTCTTCCTTTTATACTATTTCCAACTATTCCTTTAATTTATTTCTACCTCCAAAATGTATCTTGTGATGGTCCTCTTTTTTCTATCACTACTTAGTCCAAAAACCTAAATACATACACATGTATACACCCACAGGGGTACATCCACACTCACATGTACACCCTATGACCCATTTATTTTCTGTTCCCTTTAAATAGAATAATTACATTATTTGTCCTTACTAGGTTCAACAGTTGGAGAAAGGTTCACCTGGAAAGCTGAAAGTAGTGGCTAAATCCACTGAAGGAGCAAACACTGTTGAAGGAGTGTATAACACAGTAAGTTTTTATTTCATAAGCAGTAAGCAGTTGAGCACACTCATAAATTAGCACAGATGAAACTTATGGGAAAATTGTACCAGGCTTAATTTTGCAGGGGGGATTCTTTGTAGGAATTTAATAAATATGGAAGGTAGTTAACCTGTTGACATTTGATAGTAGTATAAGAAAAATGCCATAAAATACATGTGTATATGTAGCTAGCTATTCATAGAACAAAATCTGGAGGCAGATACACCTGTTATTAGTACTTACTTCAAGGACATTAGATATCTTATACATTTCTGCATTTGAATATTTTTGCAATAAACATTGAATCTAATAATTAAAAAAAAAGATGTTTATTTTCAAAAAATAAACAGTATAAAATTTCCATAAAGTATGACTAGTTCATGGACTATTTTAAGAATGGCAACAATTCTAATTTAAATGATGTTTAGATGCCAACATTTCTTTTGTTAACTGTAGTTTATAGTTTTAACATACACTATACATTTATGTTTTATGCACTGTTATATACAGGATTTTTTCGGTAAAAAAAGGAAACAATATAAAGAGTCAACAAAGTTCAAAAATATATAATAGAGCTCAAAGAACTCTCATTTGATAATTCATCCTTAAATTATTTTGGATTTTTTTGTGCACATTTGTATTGTTTGTGAATAACCACAGTTTCTTCTTTTCTACCATTTTCTTTGTTATTTTTTTTCTTGCAAGAGTACACTAGCTAGGACCTCTATATCGTGTTAACCAGAAATGGCCATGGCAGGCATTTGTGTCTTGTTCTCAGTATTGAAGGAAAGTTTTCAGTGTTTCATTATTAAAGAATAATGTTTTCTGTAGGGTTTTTGTAGATAGTTTTAATCAAGTTAAAGAAATTCTCTTATATTTCTTGTTTGCTAAGTTTTTTTTTTACTTATTTGGTTTTTTTTTTTTTAATCGTGAGTGGATGAGTACAGTTGTAACACTGTTCCATTGTAGCTTTCTTTTTTTTTCTTTAATTTGTTAATGTCATGAATTACATTGATTTTCTGATCTTTAGCCAACTTTGTATTCATGGTATAAACCCAGCTTAGTACAGGGTTTTTTTAATATATATATTGTTGGATTTGTTTATTTAGAATTGTTAACGTTATAGTCATGAATCGTATTGGCTTATAATTTCCTCTAACATATTGAACTTTTCAGATTTTGGTATCAAGGTTATTCTAGCTCATGAAGGAAGTTTGGGGTATGTTCCCTCTTTTTCTATTCCCTGGAAGCATTTTTGTAATATTAGAACATTCTTTATATGTTTGATAGAATTCACTGATGCAACCATCTAAGTCTAGAATTTTCTATGGAGATTACATATCTATAGAGAGAAGGAGGGAACTTTATATATAGACCAATGATTCATTTTTTAATAGTTGAAGGACTTTTAAGGCTTTCTATTTTTCTCTTGCGTTACTTTTGAATAGTTATATTTTTTAGGAGATAGTCCATTTTCTTCCATATGAGAATCTGAATTATCAAACATATTAGCATAAAGTTGTTTACATTATCTGAATTTATAAATTGTTTATTTTTGTAGTGAGGCATAATTTACATGTAGTGGAATGCACAGATCTTAGATGTACAGTTCAGTCAGTTTGAAAGATGTACATGTTCTCTAATCTATATTTCTTTGAAGGTAAGAGAACATTTTTGTGAGTTTAGAAAGCTCTCGTGTCCCTTCCTATTCTCTGACCCCAAGCAATCCTATTCATATTCTGTCACCATAGACTAGTTTTGCCTATTGTAGATGTCACAAAAATGAAACCATTTATTAGGTGCTCCTTGGTATCTGGCTTCTTTTACTCAGAATAATGTTGTTTAGGATTTATCCATGTTATGTATATCAGTAATACTTTTTGGTATATTAATTGTATAAGTATACAGTTGTATGAATATATCAGTTTATTCATTTTCCTGTGGATGGACACCTAGGCTGTTTAATGTTTGGGCTAATTGTGACTTAAACTCCTATGAAGGTTTCTAGTATAAGCCTTTTTGTGGACATATATTTTCATTTCTCATGGGTAAATAAATGTCTAAGAGTGAAACTGCTTGGTCCTAGCATAGTTTCTATATTTAACTTTTTGAGTAATTGCCAAAGATTGTGAAGATATTCTCTTCTTGAAGCCTTAAAGTTTTATCTTTATTTTCGGGTCTGTAATTCATCTTGAATTAATTTTTGTTTATGGTGTGAGGTAGGACTTGAGGTTCTTTTTCTTCCATATGGGAATCTGGTACCATTTGTTGAAAGACTTCCTTTTCTTTATTAAATTGCTTTATTAAATTGTACCTTTGTTGAAATTGTTTGACTTTTTAACCATCAGTCTATTTCTGCACTTTTTATTTCATTAACCATTTGTCTCCTTCAACTAGCACCACATTGTTTTGATTATTGAAGCTCTATAGTAAATATTAGACCAGGTAGAATAAGTCTTCCAAATTTGTTTAAGTCATTTATATTTCCATATATAAATTTTAAAAACAACTTGTCAACTAAAAAAAAAAGCTGGCTGGGATTTGATTGAGATTGTATAGTAAAGTCAGTTTGGAAGAACTAACATCTTCATAATATTGATTTTTTTTCTAGTACATGAACTTCCTGTATTTTCCCTTATTTATCTATTCATTAGTTTCTATCAGCAATATGTTATTTTGCTTTAGAGAAATAACTTTCATGTATTTCACTAAATTTATCTTGAGCATTTTACTTTTTTAAGCGATTGTAAATAGTATTTTAAAAATTTTAACTTTTAATAGTTAGTTGGTAGTGTATAGAAATATAAATGACTTTTGTACATTGACCTTGTTGTAGATTCTTAGGATTTATGTTTGCATATATAATCAGTTTGGTTTCTTCTTTCCAGTCTGCATGCTTTTTGTTTTTTTCTTGCCTTGTTGCACAGGTTAAGCCCTCCAGTACAGTTCTGAATAGAAATTGTGAGTGTGCGTCCTCATGTTGCTTCATTCTTAGGGGCGACCTTAGGCATTCAGTCTTTTTGATTGCTAGGATGTAAACTTTTATACATGCTTTCTATCAGGTGGGGAAAGTTTTTTTTTTTATTCTTAGTGAGCTGAGGATTTAGTTAAAATCTTGAAAGGGTGTTAAATTTTATCAGATTTATTTTCACATATATTGTGATGATCAAATTATTTTCTCCTTTATTCTGTTAATCAGATGATTTCCATTGATTGATTTTTGCAGGTCAAACCAAATTTGTATTTTGGGGACAAACCTCATTTGGTCATGATCAGTTATTCTTTTCACATATTGTTATATTTGATTTGCTAAGATTTTGTTAAGGATTTTACATCTGTGTTCATGAGGATATTGGCTTATAATTTTATTTAAATATCTTTGTTTGATTTTGGTGTCAGATATTTATGCTAACCTCATAAAAAGGAGTTGGGAAGATTTCCTTCTCTTTTCTCTGGAAGAGTTCTTGTACCATTATAGTATTATTTCTTATGTGTTTAGTAGATTCTACTGGTGAAGTCATCTGGGTCTGGAGTTAATTTATGGGAAGTTAATAAATTGTGAATTCAGTTTCTTTAATGAGTATGGAAGATAGGGTATTACTCTGCTAGGGCTTCCATAACAAAATACCACAGACTGGGTGCCTTAGGGAAAGGAAGCTTAGTTTTTCATAGGTCTGGAGGCCAGAAGTCTGAGATCAAGGTGTCAGCTGATTTGGTTTCTTCTGAGGCCTCTCTCATTGGCCAGTACAAGGTCACCCTCTCCCTGTGTCCTTACATGATTCCTCCTTAGTCTGTTGTGTGTTTTCTAATTGCTCTTTTCATAAGGACACTAGTCATAGTGAATTAGAGCCTACTCTAATGGCCTCATTTTACCTCAATTGCCTCTTTAAAGGTCCTGTCTCCAAATACAGTCACATTCTGAGGCATTAGGGGCTAGAATTTAAACATGTGAATTTGCTGGAAGTGGGGGGAGAAGGGGGATATAATTCAGCACATAAAATAAGGTTATTCGGATTTGTGTGTAAATTTGGTGAATTGTGTCTTTAAAAGAGTTTTGAGGATGTAATGTACAACATGGTCACTATAGGTAATAACACTGTATTATTGTATATTTGAAAGTTGCTAAGAGAGTAGATCTTAAAAGTTCTCATCGCAAGAAAAAAAAATTGTAACTATGTATAGTAATGGATGTTAACTAGATTTGTTGAGGTTGTCATTTTGCTGCATATACATATAATATCAACTCGTAATACACCTGAAAATTATATATCAATTATATTGCAATTTTAAAAAAAAACACACATTTTGACCTCAGAAAAAAGTAAGGAATCTTTATCATCTAAGCTGTCAAATTCATTGGCCTAGGACATTCACAATAGTTATTAAATACGTAATATCTGAAGGATCTATAGTAATGTTCTCTCTTTCACTCCTGATATTGATAGTTTGTATTTTTAATCTCTCTCTAAATATAGGTTTTGTTAGCAGTTGGTCGTGACTCCTGTACAAGGAAAATAGGCTTGGAGAAGATTGGTGTCAAAATCAATGAGAAGTATGTACATGTGGGATCATTGCACTATTGCTGCACAAAGTAAAATGTTTCTACAGATCACCTCTTAGAAATTCTCTTTTAATTACTAAGGTGCAAAATTTTAATGCTTTACATTTATTTTATAGGAAGTGCTGTCCGAGCTGTTACCAATTTTTTCATTAATCAGTAATTATTGTGTGCCTTAAGGAGCTCGTGAATGATTCTAAAAAATAATTGTGGAAATGTATGCACTTTACTATCTGATTTAGGGTGAATTTTTATGTCCTTGGTCAAGCAAGGAATTTCAAAGCTCTAAGTGCAATTCTGGCAGAAATCTGGCATCTAAAAAACGAGCATGGTTTCATCAATCAGCAGGATATTTTCTTTTGGAGCTCCAGAAACCCTTGTTATTGTATATCTTATTGTAGGACAGACTCCAGGTACATGAGTTCTTAGAGGGAGGTCTTTTCTCTATGTACTTAGTCTCTGTCTCTTGAAATAATGTTAGTCATCCAGCAGTATAGAGTTAGTTATAATATATTTTTCTCCCTTCCAAAATCTAATAGGAATGGCAAAATACCAGTAAATGATATGGAACAGACCAACGTGTCCTATGTTTACGCTATAGGAGATATTCTGGAAGGTAAACTTGAGCTCACTCCCGTTGCTATACAGGCGGGCAAGCTGTTGGCTCGAAGACTCTTTGGGGGTCGTTTAGAAAAGGTAAATTTCTTACTATTGTTTTTAAGATAATATCTAAATTAAAATTATGACTTAAAAAATCAGTACAAATAACACTTGTGTGCTTGTTTTGGAAGTAAAGGGTCCTTCACAGATAAATCATTTACAGGTGACTTACTATTAGTAATGGTTTTCAATAAATATTCTTTTAATATCTGCTGCGTGCAAGATATTGTTCTGGGTGATATACAAAGGATTGGCATGGTTCCAGCACCAAGGGGATTTACCACATAGGTGGGGGTCATGCATAAGATGAGGAGCAGTTAATTCTGATTCCCAAGAGGCCTCCCAGTGGACAATTGCACTGTCGCAGAGTAGAAGGGGACTCATTGGATCAGGATGCTGGCCCCAACTTCAGTTCCTGCTTGATGTATGAACCTGGTTGAGTTGTTTCACTTCTCTGCACCTCAGTCTCACCATCTGCAAAACATGGTGTGAATCTGGTGATTGCTACAGTCTCCTCTACCTTTCATAGTCTTTGATCAAAGATTTGAGATGGGCCTTATGGGGTAATTCAAAATTGAGGAAGCAAAGGGCTCTTGATAAGTAGATAACTCAAAATCTCAAGAGCTCTGCAGTGCTTGCTTTGATCTAGAAATATGAGCAGTCTCTTAGCAGTTCACAGCTGAGGGAGGTCATGCTGTGCTCCGTTAGGAGTGCTGTGGATGTGCAGAGGTGTTGATGAGTAATGAGCACCTGGGGAGGCGGTCTTACTGGGTGAGTGTCAAGAATTGTCCCATCCACAATACTTAACAGCATTCTGGGGCATATGCAGGCAGTTGGTGATAGAGGGGTACAGTTGGTAATTAGGCTAGAAACTTGATAGATTTGGTGTCAGATCATCAGAAATCTGTGATGCCACAGTAAAGAATCAGTAGGGCCTTTTCTGGAGAGTGGGAGCTATTGAAGACCTTTAGTTCCCCAACATTAAGAAAGATGTCAAACCACAGAAAAAAATAAATAATAAATAAAAACTCTCACCCGTATTACCTTTTCACTTAAATTCTGCAGTTATTAACATTTTGCCATCTTTGCTCTCTCCTTTTTTCCATATGTATATGTACAATGCATGTACGTTTTTTTCTGAGCTTTTTGAAATAAGTGGCAGACACAATGATGTTTTGCTCCTAAATACTTCAGCATATATCTTCTAAGAACAAGGATATTTACCTGCATAACCACAATTGCATTACTGTAGCTGAGAAATTCAGCAAAAGTGCAATAATATTAATATTTCTCAGTTGTCCATTAAGTGTATGTGCATGTGTTTTGATACACACAGTACATGGCTCTTCTAAGTCTCATTTAACCTGATATAGTCCCCTTCCTTTATTTACCTGTTTGTTGGCTTGTTTTACTTTTCATAACTTTGGTTTTTTGATGAATCCAGGCTACCTTTCTTGTAGAATGTCTCATATTCTGAATTTCTCTGATTGTGTTTACATGATTTGGTTCAAGTGAAACGTTTTTTGGGCATATATTCTTATTCTTCATAAGGGCTGCTGTATGCAACTTATTTCATTACCCCAGGTGCCTTATAAGATGATGAATGAAGACCTTGTGCACACATCTTGGTGTTGGTAGATAAGAGGTGGCTGGGAATGTGGCTCTGCTGGCATTAATGGGTGGGGCCAGGAATGTTAAGTATAAAAGAATTATCCTGTCCAAAATGCAATAGCATTTTGGGGTATATTAAAGCATAGTAGTTGCCTAGTGCTTTAAGAGGTTAGTCATGGTGGTCGTAGGGTGGAGAGATTAGAAGAGAGAAGTTAAAGGTACAGACTGGAAGACTGGAAGTTAAAGGTACAGACTACAAAGAGGGCAAGATGAATTCAAGTTCAAGTGGAGGAGATGATATAAGATATGGAGAAAGTGTTTTAGACGAAAGGGAGGAAAGTTGAGAAATCGCCTGTTGATTTTTCTTAACTGATATGAAACAGGAAATAGGCATTTGTTGAAAATGAGGCTTCCACTGTAGGCCATGGATATGGGGTCACCTGCTGGTTGACAAATGGATTGATGAGCATTTGAGGGACCAAGGGAAGTCAGAAAATACTAAGGAAGTCTATGGGATTATGTGACTTTCTCTAACCATGTTGGGAAAAAAAAACAAATGCTTGGCTGACACATGATTTGCAGTTAACAATTGCAAAACTGGATTACAGCACATTTTAAGTGAAAGACTCTAGGCGGATGTTGATGTTTATTGTGCACAAATCACCTCATTGATGCAGGGATACCTGGTGGTGTTTCGATGTGTTTTCCTTTTGGATAAAATGGAAACTCACTCAAACTAAGCAAATTGAGGGAGTTTCTTATAAAGAATCACATGAATGAATAAGTCAGATCACACAGTGACTTTGAACAAGTACCATGCCAGTATTGGGCCTCACTGTAGGTCTGGGGTCACAGCTGCTCTGAGGCCCTGCCACACGGGTGGGGCTTCACAGGGTGTCCTTTTAGACTAACTTGGATACAACTCTGTAGGCATGTTTCTTCCTGTCCCTCCCACTTCCACCCGGGGGATCCTTCCTTTGCTCCTAGTTCATTTTCCTGCAAAGAAAGGACTTGATTGACACAGCTCACCTTTTCCTGCATGGATTTCTAGCCAGCTTATGGATTACTTTAGGTTAGATGTTACCCCTGACCTAGTCACTGTAACTTGTTGGCAGAAGTTAAGGGAACATGTAGTACCATGGCCAGTATCACCCCTTGAGGGGCTGTAGATGGGCAGGCACAAAGACCTTCATCTCTGGTTATACTCTACACTGCTTTCTCTCCACACACAGTTTTAACGATGCTTCTTCCAGCACATTCTAACTCTTCTCCACAGTCACAAACACACTCTCTCCTCTGGGCAGGGATGCTACCTGTACTTGCTTTCCTATGGGCAGATATATGGAGCTGCTGAAAGAGTGTGTGTAAGGTTCAGAGTCTGCAGTCTTCCTGTGCTGTGCACTCATGTCACGCTTCAGCCTGATAAGGCCTGTGAAGACGTTTCATCATAACCATAAGACTCATGAGATCCTGGCCCCTTTTTTTAGCCCCCTAGTGTACATATGCCATCTACCCTTGATGATCCAAGGCAGTCACTAATTCTCACACTGTTGAACTGCTTCTTTGCTCATCATCTCAGTGGCACCGTTAAATGAAATGACCAAAGGTGGTCTCAACTTCCAGTGAAATAGTGTCATTCTTGGTCAGCTGGTAGAGGTACCCCAAAAAAGTAGGGTTCAGAATTGTACGGATGGAGAACACTTTAGAAACTGTCTACAGGGGCAATGAGGTACACCACCTCCACCCCTAGAGCATGATTTTCAGACCAGAAGTCTGAGATTGGGGCTTTCAGAGAGCCAGTCCTGTTCATCAGTCACTGGTCAGCGTGTGGTCTCTGCAGTGGAATCAGGGGCTCACCCTGTCTCCTTTAGTGTAATTTAGAATTCCCTGAAATGGTAATGTGTTACAATCACTTACATTTAACTGGACTTACCTATTTTCCTTTTATAAATGTATGTAATATAGATTTTATTTAAAAATCTCACAAAATAATAGCATGTATGATTAATTTATCTTTCAGTGTGATTATATTAATGTTCCAACTACAGTCTTTACTCCTCTGGAATATGGCTGTTGTGGATTATCTGAAGAGAAAGCTATTGATGTATATAAAAAAGAGAATCTGGAAGTAAGATTGTGTTTTGTTTACTTTTTAAGAATTTCTCTTTTAATCAGCATTTTCTCAGCCACTTTATTTTGTCCTTTTGCTAGTTATTGTAATGGTTATATTGTAAGAAATCATCCTATTTTAGGAAAATTAGAAATTAAATAATTTAAAGCCTTTTTCTATTGCAAACTAATAATAATACAGTTGGAGAGAGAGGTATAATGTATGCATTAGAACTTCTGTATAACAGGTAAGAAACATCCACCTGAGTAAGCTTACACAGGAAAGCACAAGTTAATATGAGATCTTTTGGGAATGATGGAATGTATCAAGGCCTTAGGAAGGAATAAGAACCAGGAATTGGAAGACCATCTCAGCTGTTCCTTTTACTTGCCTGGGGTTTATAGGTACGCTTGTGTGTGTGCATGCAGTTCATTCTTCTGTTCCTGCAGACTGTTTGTTCCTGGAATGCACATAGCAGCCAAAATATGACCTTTTTTTTTTTTGCTTCCAAGCTTATCTGATAGTTCTGGTTTTATGAGGAACTGACTGCCTCACTGTTCTTCAGTCTCAATTCTAAATTATGGGAGAGGACCTTTAATAGGTCCTAGTTGGATCATCCATCCAATCACTTCCATTTGGTGTGTTGGTAGCCAGACTCATGACTCTGGGAGCCTACACTATTGATGGACTGTAGGTGGGGAAGATGGGCAGTTCCCAGAGTTGTCCACTTTTGTGGGCTGTGAGCTATTCAGACTCCCACAGAGATGTCCTCCACACATTTCTACCTCTCCTTCCACCCCTGCCCCATTCAATCACAACAACTTATAAATATTTCGTTACATTTTGGTGGGTGGTTTGAGTGTCCTTTTTTTTTCATACCTTCCCAACATAAGAGGGATAGAGAGAAACAGAGTTGGAGGATTATTACTACTTGAGGCGTTAAGCAAAAGAGAATTGAAATCTCAAGTCCCCTCCCTTAAAGACATTTTAATTTATTATTGGGAACTTCTTTAAACCATAGGACTGAAATAACCTAGTTAAATGTTCTAATGACTTACTGAAATTCTTACTCTTCTGGTGTAGTAAAAATGTATGAATAAAACTCTATAATGTTATTTTAGATGGTTTTCAATGGGACATTTATGTTTTAGAGAACATTGTTTGATCGGCATTGTAATTAACTCCTTGTAATAATGAACCATCCATTCTGCAGTGATAAATTTCCACTTGGGTGTTGGAGGATTGATGGTAACAATTATGGATTTACCACTTTTAAAACTTTTTAGAATTAATGAGACATTAAAGTAGAGAGTCAGGAAGAATATAGAAGGCCATACCCCAGTTAAAGTAATATCTTTATGTGAAAAAAGTTTCCTAAGTTTGTGGGATTTGTTTATCCTGAGGGTCACTGCAGATCAACTCACCAACTTTATATATTTATTTTTTGAATTTGACAGGACCAAAAAATTTGATGTACTAGTATTTTAAAAATTTTTTGTTATAAAGATATTTGAGGAAGCCACTCAAAAATACATATATGATATTTTTTAAGTGAAGAAATCAAAGTAGAAAGAGGATGAAGGTATACAAATAAGGTGATGTTAGAAGGTTAACTTGTTGGCTCACAAAATGCTATAAAGTCCTATAGCCCAGGGGTCTCTAACCCCTGGGTGGTGGATTGGTACAGGTCTGTGGCCTGTTAGGAACTGAGGCACACAGCAGGAGGTGAGCAGCATGTGAATGAGCGAAGCTTCATCTGTAATTGCAGCCACTCCACAATGCTAGCATCACCGCCTCAGCTCCCCCTCAGATCATCAGGCATTGGATTCTCATAAGAACACTGGTCTCTGGTGCCAAAGAGATTGAGGAATGCTGCTATAGACTTGCTTTAGAATTAAGCTGAAAATTGAAATTAACTCTAAGCTTTCTACTACCTGACTGAAAAAGGGTGAATTGAGAGATATTTCTTTACATTCTTAAAAATAGGGCCTTTAGATATCATGAATTATATTCTCAGACTACCCTTATAGTAAATATGATAATGGCTTTTATAGAACTTTTTTATCCCCAGCTGCAGTCCGATGGCTTAATACCAAAGCACAGTATAATAAAAAATAAATCTTAAAGGGGCCCAAATAGGGCTGTGCTTCAGGGTGGCCTGACTTAATAAAAAATTTTCGAGTACAGACATACCTCAGAAGTATTGCAGGTTAAATTCCAGACCACTGCCGTAAAGTGAGTATCACAATAAAGTGAATATTGCAATAAAGCCAATCACATGAATTTTTGAGTTTCCCAGTGCATATAGAAGTTATGTTTACACTACTTTAGTATATTTAATGTGCAATAGCATTTGTATCTCAGGGATTAGGGAGGCCCAAGGAGAGGAAGAGAGAGAGGGGAGCAGCTGGTCAGTATAGCAGTGAAAGCACACACGTTGTTGATTGTTTGCCATCTTACATGGGTGCAGTTCATGGTGTCCCAAAACAATTACAATAGTAACATTAAAGGTCACTGATCACAGATCACCATGACAAATGTAATAATAGTGAAAAGGTTTGAAATACTGGGAGAAGTACCCAAATGTGACAGAAATATGAGCAAATGCTGTTGGAAAAATGGTGCTGACATACTTACTTCATGCAGGATTGCCACAAATCTTCATGTAAAAAAAAAAATGCAAGATCTGTGAAGCACAATGAAGCAAAGTACAATAAACAAAGTATGCCTGTACGGTTGGGCAAAATTATCTTGTTCCCATTGGCCAGCTTCACAAGAAAAGTTTCTTACCACATGTTGCTAGCCTGGGAAAAGATCAGAATTCAAATTTGAACTACCGTTTCTACTGAAAGTGTCTTACTTTTGCACCATTGTAAAGTTAGCAAGTTGTAAGCTGAACCATTGTAAGTTGGGGACCATCTGTAGTTTAGAATACATTTCTCATCCTGGCACACAACATTATTCCAGTGCCTTCTGTATAAAGCGATTAGGAGGGTCAACACTGGGAAAATGTAGCTGCAGTGAGCAGGATGGGGTGGCGGCGGGGAGGCACGTTATGTTTTGTTCTGGTTCTTAGACAGTTGAGTCAGATTGAGGAGCTTGAGCAGTGCACTTGGGGTGCTGGAGTGAGGACTTTCAAGTAACATAGGTAATGTTCTCAATATCTTTGAATGGGTTGAACTCTGTTTCTTCTGCTTTTCCTAGATTTGGTTTAAAAATGAACCTTGTAGGCAGGTTGTAAACTTGTCAAAGGCAAAGTTAAGCCTTTATTTACCTTTTCAGCTCACGCAGGGCCTAGCGCATTGCCTTGGATAGTAGTACTCTGGAAATGAATTTCCAGAGTTTGAAAATTGAATTTAGTTAATAGTTTGTTTTGTTTTGTTTTGTTTTTGACTAACATCAGAGCAAAATAAAAGTTAACGCTGTGTAGCTGGCATTATAGGAACTCTGGCTCAGTCGCTCCCATTGGAACCTAAAGTTAGGATCATGGAACTTTATAAATTTCTGGAAGCCGTTATAGAGATTATCGTGTTTGTGTAGTTAAAAAGTGTATTAAGGAGTGGTTTTCCTATATACTAATCTTGGTCTCTTTATCTCTCTTCTTGTTTTCCAGGTATATCATACTTTATTCTGGCCTCTTGAGTGGACAATAGTTGGCAGAGACAACAATACTTGCTATGCAAAGATAATTTGCAATAAACTTGACAATGTACGTAATACAATTAGAAGCTGAAATGCTATAATTTTAAAATGTACCTTTTATACTAGTATTTGGGTTTTTATAATCTCTTTAAAGGAAGTTTTCAGGGTAAGGCATAAATTCTTCAACCAATTAACCAGTTAATGTGTTTGCAGAGGTTGAACAAGTGATAGATTATAATTGAGACTTATCAATACCTTCTCGAAATAATCATTGAAACTTTTCTCAGATCTGCCTAGATGATCTGTGAAAATTTTGATTATAACTAATAAAATGTAAGGTGTATCTTTGTCTATATTTTGTAAATTGTGTGTCAAAAAGCCTTTAGAAGGAGATGCTTAAACAAAGTGAAAATTCTAGTTAATTAGCTAATTCCTAATGATCTCTTTCATTAAAGAAGAATCCATGGGGTGGAGAGCTCATTGTTGGCCGTTTCTGCCTTTCCCTTACTGAGGTGAGCGTGAAACTGATAACAGATGCCTTGATTATCAGAGTTTAAAGCACAGCTTATTTGTGACTTGTTTTATAAAGAACATTGAGTGTAGGAAATCATGTTAGCACTTGGTTGTTCTGTTTTTAAGAGTGTATAATCTCTCTGGGGAGATAAAACCTAAAATTAGATAAATATGAACAGCAACAGCTGACTTTATGTAAAGTTTACAGGTAAGAGGCTTCCAGTCAAGATGGCAGAGTAGGTAAACACTGTCCTTGCCTCCTCTCACAACCACATCAAAATTACAACTAAACTACAAAACAGCCATCATTGGGGATCACCTGAAGTCTAGCTGAACAGAGGTCCTATATCTGGGGACATACAGAAGAGACTGGCAGGGGAAGCAGAGATGAGGAAGGCTGGTCCCATACCCCTGTGTGGTAGTTGAGAATTGGGAGGAATATCTCAGTTACAGAGATCCCTCTGGAAGAGTGAGGGTTCCCTGGCTTTGCACCACTTTCAATATTTCATGCAAATAACCTCTGGCTCACAGTTTCTTTTGAGAAATCAGCTGACAGTCTTAGGGAAGCCCCACTGTTGTTAACTACTTCTCCGTTGTTAAGTTTGGCATTTTAATGATGACGTGTCTCTTTAGGACTTTCTGAGCTTCCTGGCCTTGCATGTCTATTTCCTTCCCCAGGTTAGGGAAGGTTTTCGTCATTATTTCTTAAAATAGGTTTTCAATTCCTCACTCTCTTTTCCTTGTACCCCATGTGAATATTGGTATACTGATGTTGTCCCAGAGGCTCCCTTACACAATCCTCATTTTTGGATTTCTACTTGTTGTTATTCTGATTGGGTGTTTTCTGCTACCTTATCTTCTAAATTTCTCCTTTAATCCTCTGCTTTATCTATTGTTGATTCCCCTAATGCATTATTTCAGTTACTGCATTCATCATTTCTGACTGGTTCTATTTGTTTTCTATCTCTTTGTTAAAGTTCTGGGTTCATCTACTCTTCCCCTAAGCTCACTGAGCATCCTTATAACCAGTGTTTTGAACTCTGCATCTGGTTGATTGCTTGTCTCCATTTTATTTTTTTCTTGAGCTTTGTTCTAGTCTCTCATTTCATCTATGAGGTTACTATCATGAACGTGTGGCCGCCTTTCCAAAGAGAGCAGGCAGAGACTGTACATACTGCGGTTCCTAAGTGAGCACGGTGGGATTTTATTGAGCTGCTGCTGAAACCAAGATTCTCAGTCTTCATATTATTTCTGACCTTTTGACAGAGGTGGCTGTCTGGCCCGAGGCAGAATGTCCATGTTTGTTTACCACCCTCTTTTGATCCTTTCTCTATCCTTTGCCACTCCCTCTGCTCACTCTCTGCTCTCCCCACGATCACCCTTTGCCTTCACACAGTTGCTCACTGTCCTCAGGAGAGCTTTTCACTTTATTTTACTCCTGTCTAAAATTCTGTTTCTAGAGGATCATCCTAGTACTATTTTAATGTAGCTATGTGGTAAAAATTGTTAATGAGCTTTTCCCTCTCACAGAACCTGCCTTCATTTTCTTTTTTAAATGCTTTATCAGAGGTCCTTACTCTGTCTGGGCTGCCCACCTTTTCCCAGTTTGCTGTATGTATGATGTACCACCTCAGAGACTGCAGTCAATCTTCCATGGGACCCTGGGAACTCCACTTTTCACCCACAGCCCCTGTGGTCTGTGACTACCCTTGGAGAAATACTGCTTCCAGAGCTCACCAGTAGATGTGTGTGAATTGGCTGCTTTGAACCATTGTCCTTTCTCTAGAATGTGGGTAGGCAAAGATTTCTGCCAGCCTGAGACCTCTGTCGCCCTTTTACATTCTCTATATCTGTTGTACACTTTTACTATTGAAGAACAAAACAGACATTGACAAAAGGACAGCCTAAATGCAGTGTAGCTTGGGGATATGCTGTAAATCTTGCTTCTTGTCTCAGTGGTCTGCTCATTACATGTGCCTACCACCTCCCAACATGCAGTCTTGGGAAAAAAAGCACCCCTAGCAGCCACTCCTTGATCACTGCTTTGTTGTTTTAGGAGCCAGGCAGCTTGCTTCCTGGGCAGGGAATCACTGCAATCCCAGTGAAACCCCATGCTTTAGAATTGTCACAGTGTTAGACTTTTATTCAGATTTGTATGTTACCATTTAGCACTAGCTCAGCATATTCAGAACTTTCCATCATACATACTATTGAGCTCCATGTAATGGGTAAATGGCTTATTTCTAGTAAATTTGAGACATTATTTGATGTGTTTATTGGTTCATTTAAAAAATTCTTACAGTGGCTCAGTTTCATTGTAATGCTCTCTGCTAAGTTCAAAGTTTTTTTATTTGTTTGTTTTACAGTAGATGCCGTCATTAACTGTGAACTTGCAATGCATAGATTCCTACTCAGACCATTAACCTACGTGCTTCCCTTTGTTTTGTTTCTGTATTAAAGAATCTGGTAATAGGATTTCATCTTCTTGGACCAAATGCTGGTGAGATTACCCAAGGATTTGCAGCTGCAATGAAATGTGGGCTCACGAAGCAGCTACTTGATGACACAATTGGAATTCATCCCACATGTGGTGAGGTACAGAAACAGTTTAGACTTCAATTGATATAGTTTGAAAAACTATTACAATGCACATCATCAGAAAGTTTTTGTATTAGTAACTACTTTGTATGTTTTAAAGGAGAGTAGATGTAGTATTCAGAATATGTTTTCCATAAGCAATACTGAACATAAACATAGATTTGTTTTGTTTTCTTCTTTTCTAACAGATATTTACCACGTTGGAAATCACAAAATCATCGGGACTAGACATCTCCCAGAAAGGCTGCTGAGGCTAGAGCTGCTGCTGTCTAATCTCTCTTGTCTGTTTCTATTTCTTTGAAAGATCAGAACGCTCAGAAAAAGTGAGATTGTGCTCAGGGCCATTGCTCTGTTTCCTAGGACCCAGTGCAGGGCGTTCTTCATAGCACCCAGATGAGAATGTAGACAAGGAGACTGGCAGCAGTGGGCATCTGCTCAGCAGCCTCAGCTGAATGTGAGAGGCAGTTACACTGCTTCCTTGACGTCTTAGTTCGAAACCCCGTGTGAGATGAGCTAAGACTGACACTCTTCCAAGTCAGAACTAAGTTACCCTGAAAGACCTTTTAAACGTGCAACTACCTTAAGTTATCTTTCTGGTTGCTAGTGTTTTTATTCCCTTGTTTTGTTGTTTCTATGAAAATTTTTTCTCAGTTATAAAACTCTAAAATGGTGATCTTAGTGTGTGGGCATGGGGTTCACGTGGTCACTGGTGAGTGGTGTCCATGGAGTAAGCTGGCTGCGGAGAACTGGAGTGCATTAGTTAAAAGCTGCACACACTGAAAGAGTTTAGTTAGCTATTTTCTCCTTTGAGTACACTTTTACCCACAGTTAGAAGCCTGGTTCATGCTTCACCCTCTCCTGGTTTCTTGATGGTAACCGCCTTGGAATTATTCTCCCCTTAGTCTCTAAACTGAGCAGAATATCTCATATCAGAGAGAGATGCTTGAATTTTTTTTGTTGATTTTCAGAATAATAAAAAATTTTCAATATATTATGTGAACTCTAATTTAAAACTTTAAAATGATTCAGTCCACAATCTAATTATAATCAAGTTTAGTAAATAGGTGATATTAGGAGATTCTGTTTGAATATTCACACCTGTCAGCATCTAAAAGGCCCTTGTAGTGGGATGCCTACCTAATATTCTTAGAATTATTGATTAAAGAATTTAATCTTTGCACTGAGCACAAGACAGTAAACATAAAGCCCAGGCCTGCCTCAGGTAAAGTTTCGAATAGGGCTTTTATGTAAAGCTCAGGCTCCAGTGGACTATACTCCTAGTAGAAGGATGAGTGAAAAGCACTCTGCCTTATAGAAGGAGGCAGCAAAGATACTTTCTTGCCTTTTCACTGGCATGAGTGGAAGGAAATAATACACCCAAAGAATCTGTAACCACTGTCCAGGTTATAGATCATTGGAAAGACTAGTTATCTCCCCTTAGCAAGGGAGAGAGAAGGCTTGGATATAAACCTACCAGTGTTTGGCTCCTTCACACCCTTCTATCTTCCTTACCTTTCTCCCCCAACAAATTCATATAATGGTGAGATAAACCTTGTATGCATCTAATAACATGCAGATGCATACAGATCTGCAAGAAAAAATTAACACTTTCATTATAGTAGAGATTTTCATATAGTTCACTACTTAGGCCAAACACAAAAACAGTAAGGATGCAGATTTTAATAGCACAATTAACAAGCTCGATTTAATGAACTTATGAAGAAGACTATTTAACGTGAATACTTACTCATTTTAAACACCAATGGAATGTTTGAAATTTGCCAGGTGCTAGCTCAACAAATTTCAAAAAAAACTGGTATATAGGGATGGGGCTTTTAGCTGTGGGACTAACACACTTAACAACCCAGAGACCTTAAGGTCCATGCCGTATAATGGAAAGTGGAATAGGGAGGTATTGTGAGGTGAGTGAGGGCTTAATGAGAAGCCAAGCTGGAAAGAGCTAGCTTAGAGCCAGGAACCAGTCACAAGAAGCAGGGAATTATGGAAAGATCCTAGACTTTGAAGAACAGATTTGAGAATGCCTGAGTACCATGACTTACTAGATGTATGAAAAATGAATTGCTTAACTTTTCTCAGCCTTCATTTAAGAGTAGACAGTGCCTGTTTCAAAGACTTATAACAATTGAATACATTTATTGAGTTTCCAACATATAGCATATTGGTGTAGAGTATCTTAGCTTCCATAGTGATGAGTAGGGGCCTTATTTAAGGAAAGCTCCTAGAGGCACACAACAGGATAGCCAATAGATAGGAGAACTACTGACAAATCAGTGCTTTGGCATACTTCACTGTGATAGGCAGCTTCCACTTTGGCCCCCAAGTTGGATTCTCCGGGTATGGGTAGTCACATTCTTGTATAGTTCCTTCCTACAATGTACCAAGTTTGGTCCGTGTGACCAGTAGCATATGATGCAAGTGATGGTTTGTCACTTCTAAGATTAGGTTATAAAAGGACTGCAGCATAAGTTTTGGTCACTATTATGCACACTCTATTGCATCACTTGCTTTGGTAGAAAGCAGCTGTCAAATCATGATGACTCATAGGAAGCCCATGGAAAGGCCCAGATGGTGAGAACTTGGTCTCCCGCCAACAGCATTAAACAGGTCTGCCAGCATCCATGTGAAAGAGCTTGGAAGTGAATAATGCCCTAGGCAAGCCTTTTCCTAGCCAGCAGCTTGATCTCTGGTCCACATCATAGCTATGCCCCTCCCCTTTCAGAACTCTGAACTCCAAGATTTTAGTGGGCTTCCTTGGGTGTAGACATATCATGTTTCTTTGCAATTCACAGTTAGGCCACTTTCAGAAGTCTGACACCAAGTGCACATTGTAAATCTTAATGTTTACTTTAAACACAGCCTGGTGCATCTTGAGCTGCTCTTCAGGTATATGTAATAATGTCATTAACAAGTAACTATGTGGGTCTTCCATGAGTTTAGTTCTCAGGGCTGAGCCAAAGATCACTGTCCTCGCTACAGAGATAAGTAAAAATGAGTAAAATAGACAGACTTCATTAACTCTTCACTGTACCAAAGAATATTTCATTGGATATAATCAACAGATTAAACACTATGGAAGAAAAATGTAATGAATTAAAGACATGATAGAAACTATTCAAAGTGAAGGACAGAAAAGAGACTGGAAAGTAATAACAGACTCAATGAACTCTGAAACAATATCAAATTAACATGTGTAATTAGAGTCCAAGAAAGGGAAAGGATGCAAGGGGCAGAACAATATTTGGAGAATTTTTAAACTTTGATGAAAACTATAAACCCACAGATAAATCAAAGCCCTATAAACAGAAACTCTTACATTAAAGGCCTGTTAACCTCAGTTCTTTTTACCCAGTATATCACCCCTGGTCTCCAACAAAAACTATAAGCTGTATTAAAAGACAAAGTTTGAAAAGATAGCACACATCAGACTCAGAGATAGCAGAGATGTTGAAATTACCACATCAGGAATTTAAAACAACTATGATTAATATGCTGAGGGTTCTAATAGAAAAAGTGGACAATATGCACAAACAAATGAGTAAAATAAGCAGAGAGATGAAACAGAAACCGAAGGAAAGGCCAGAAATCAAAAACAGTGTAAGTGAAAAGAGGAATGCCTTTGATGAAAACAAGTAGAGTGGACATGACCAAGAAAAAAATTAGTGAGGCTGAAGATGGGTTGATAGAAATGTTCCAAACTGAAATGCCAAAAGAAAAAAAATAATGAAAAACAACCAAGAACTGTGGGACAATTTCAAAACATTTAATGTGTAATTTAATATCAGAAAGAGAGAATGAAGCAAATAAATAGACAGCTGAAGTAATAATGTATGTGAATTTTCCAAAATTAATTATTGACACTAAACCATAGATCCACAGAGCTCAGAGAACATCAAAGAAAGTAAATACCCCTCAAAACTACACCTCGACGTATATTCAAACTGTAGGAAATCAAAGACAAAGAGAAAATTTTGAAAGAAGCCAGAGGGAAGGAAAAACCTTACATATAGAGGAACGAGGATTGGAATTACAGCAATATTTTTATCAGAAACCATAAAATCAAGAAGAGAGTGAAGTGAAATATTTTAAGGAAAGCCCGCAAACCTAAAATTCCATGTTGAAATTATCCTTCAAACGTGGGGAAATAAAGATTTCTTAAACAATGTGAACCGATATAGTGTTATTTGAAAGTTAAAAATCTTCAGGGCAATCAACACATTTCAAAGAAGTATAATATGTGAAAAGAGCTAAGATGGAATATAAAATGTCAATTCAAACCAGAGAGATCTCTGTCTTTCCCTTCTGTCCACATCTGGAAAAGCTGATAAGAAGGCCCAGGTGTTCTTTTTGTTGCCAGTGGGGAGTTCAAACTGTGAAAGCCCTAGACCACGGGTGGAATCCTCACCCCAGGCCACAACCTAATCACTATAAATGCTCCAATACCATTTCCTTTCCTTGCTTTCTCAAGCCATTTTTGAACCAGCTTTTGGGATCTGTCCAGCTCTCCCAGAAAACCACAGTATGTGAGTAATAAAGCTTTTATACCATACCCTCCTGAACTGTGTTCAAGGTCATCATTCTGAACAACCAAACCATCTTTTTGTTCATTCGGTCCATCCTGTCTGAAGTAGCCACTCTAACTGGTGCTGCAAGCGAAGGTGTCTAGCCAGTGACTGCCACCACTAGGAGTTCTTTTCCTTTGGCTTGCTAACTGGCTTTGTTAACCTCCTGGTAAGCATGTACTTGTTACCAAGTTGTTGCTTGCTGGTAAGCTTGAGCTTTGAGCTGTGCTGCTTTGTGCTACATTTGCTTAGTTTTCCTAGCCTCTTAAAAATTTAACCGACCTAAGTTAGAAGTCTTGATAATTAGCATTTAAGTACCAGAGTGTGGGATTGGGAATCTCCTTGAAGTGGCCCTGGGTTAAGTGTCTTGATTTGGATCTGTGTTTCTCAGATTTAATCATATGTGCCGAGCACAAGCCATAATGAAGCTAGACTCAGGACGATAACTTTTAAGCTGTGACCATTGGTTGTGTTTCAGGCAGGCATCGATGCCCATTCGGTAGAGTGTTCAGTGGAAAGACTTTTCAATACATGGGCCCACTGATTGGTTGCTCATGTGGAGGAAGGGCAGTTACTCTTTTGGGCCTCTGAGGTTCCACTTACACGCTATAAAATGCCTTTGTCTTCCCCTGCTCCTATGCCTCTACAACCAAAAAGGATCCTGACCTTCAGGGTTATAGGAAAAAATCATCATGGCACACCTGTGGCACAGCCAAAGGATTAATTCCATCACTATCATGTAGGAGGCCTCTAGCCTTAATGATACTGATTTGAGATTCTTTAGAGGAAGAATCATAAATATGAACAGGTTAGGGAGGACCCCATCATTGAAGTATACCAAGTAACCACTAAAAAGAACAGGAAGTAAGGGAGGGCTAGAGGGAGAGAAGAAAGGAGGGAGGAAGGAAGGAAGAAAGGAAGAAAGGAAGCCAAATATAAGGGGAAAACAAAACTGAACCAAAGGTACAAAATTTGAATCAATTGAAAATCTAAAGTTTACTAAAATAATTTACACAACAAAAAGATTAAAGGGCACTGATTGGCTTTTATTCTTTTCCCATTTTAATCATTTTTAAGTATACAACTCAGTACCATTGAGTACATTCACAATGCCGTGCAACCATCACCATTATATCTCCAGAACCTTTCTGTTGTTTCAAACAATTTTTGAACCCATTAAACCATAACTTCCCAATCTCCTTTCCCCCAGCCCCTGGTAACCTCAATTTTACTTTCTGTCTCTGAATTTGCTTATTTTCGTGCCTCATTTAAGTGGAATCATACAATATTTATTCTTTGTATTTATTCTTTGGCTTATTTCACTCAGAATAATGTGTTCAAGGTTTATCCATGTTGTAACTTAAGGAATTTCACTCCTTTTTAGGCCTAAGTAATGTTCCATGCTAAAGATACACCACATTTTGCTTAGCTGTTCATCTGTTGATGAACACTTGAGTTGTTTTCACATTTTAGCTATTGCAATGTTGCTATGAACAGTTATATGGTTGAGTCTCTACCTTCAGTTCTCTTGGGTATATACCGAGGCATGGAATTACTGGATTATATGGTAACTCTATGCTTAACCTTTTGAGAAACTGCCATATTCTTTTCCACAATAGCTACACCATTTTACTGTCCCACCACCAATTCACAAAGATCTCAATTTGTGTACATCCTCACCAGCACGTGTTATTTCCCATTTTTTAATAATACCCATCCTAATTGATGCGAATCATGATCTTATTGTAGTTTTAGTTTTTTATTTCCCTAGTGACTAAAAAGTCTCATAAGAAAAACATTAAATTGCAGTTGAAGTACATTCTACAAAATACCCGACTAGTCATGAAAAACAAGGAAAGTGTGAGAAACTATCACAACCAAGAGGAGGCACCTAAAGAGACATGACAAGTAAATGTAAACTGTTATCCTACATGGGATCTTGGAACAGACAAAAAGACATCGGTAAAAGTTAAATCTGGAAAGGGAAAAAAAATGGCGTAGATGTTAGAGGCTCTGTTACTCACTCTGGCAATCACATCAATGTTGTAACAAATGAGCAAACAGCAAGGAAAATTGCTAGAGAATTAAGAGCTTGCCCTGCAGTGGGGGGGGGGGGGGGTTGAGGACTTGAGGCTGCCTGGTCCCAAGTGGCTGAATGGGACAGAGGCTGCGGCAGCTGCAGACACCACTTAGAGGGGCAGTGTCTGCAAGTGTACTTTTGTGGTGAGGACCTGTTTGCTCTGAGCAAACAAACAAACAAACAAACAAAAGTAAAGGAATTAAGAGGTACAAATGGAGAGTTGAAGAACAGACATGGAGATGTACAGTGTAGCATGGGGGAAATAGTTAATAATGTAATAAATATGTTAAGGGAAGGGGGGTACTAGGTTTAGTGGGGTAATCACTTTATGAGTTATGTAGATCCCTGATCACTAGGCTATACAACTGAAACTAGTATATTGTTGTATGCCAACTATAATTGAAAACAAAACTCATTGAATTGTACAACTAATTATTATTTTTTAAAAATTAAACAAATCTGAATAAAGTATGGACTTTAGTTTATAATGATGTATCAGTGTTGATGCATGAATTGTAATGTGTACTATACTAACAAGAAAACTGGGAGAGAGAGTGTATGGGAACTCTATATATTTTTTTCTTTTTGTAAATCTAAACTGTTCTAAAATAGAAAGCATTTTTTTAACAAAAAAAGTATCCTACAGATATTAAAAAGAATATTTGAAAAACTTTATCTCAGTAAACTCGACTTTGAGAAAATGGGAACGTTCCTAGAAAGACACAAATTACCAAAACAGATTAAGAAGAAATAGAAAATCTGATTAGCACTACATTCATTAAAGAAATAGAATTTATAATTTAAAATTTCCTACAGTGAACAATCCAGGACCATATAGCTTTGCTGTTCAATTCTATCAAACATTTAAGGATGAAAAAACAAATTCTACATAAATTTTTTATAAAATGTATGATACATCACAATCAAGTTTATTTCAGGAATGCGGAATTGAGTCAACATACCTGAAAAAGGAGAAAAAAAATCATTATCTCAGTATGTGCATAAGACAAAATACCTACTCATGATATAAACCCTCAGCAAACTAGGAATAGAAGAAAACATTCTCAATCTAATGAAGGACTTCTACAATAGATGATTGATAGATTAGACAGACAGATAGATAGATAGATAGATAGATAGATAGATAGATAGATAGATAGATAGATAGATAGATAGATGATAGATAGATAGATAGATAAAACCTATAGCTGACACCATACTTAGTTGTGTAAGATGATTGAAAACAAGGCAAGGGTGCCAACTTCCACCATTTATAGTCACCAATGTAGTCGAGGTCCTAGGTAGTACAACAATGCAAGAAACAAAAAGCAAACAAATTTGAAAGGAAGACAAAAGCTGTCTTTATTTGCAGGTGACATGATTGAGTACATGGAAGATCCTAAGAAATTTTTCAAGAAAAACCTACTAGAACTTCTAGGTGAATTTAAGAAGTCAAAGAATACAAATGATATTTCTAAGTACTAGCAACAAATCATTGTGAATTGAAAGTAAGATTACAACAGCATATAAATGTTAGTACTTAGGGATAGATTTAACAAAAATATATATAAAACTTGTATACTGAAACTATAAAAAATTGCTGAGAGAAATTAAAAACCTAAATAAATAGATACCATTTTCATAAAGAAATCATTATTGTTAAGTTTTAGATTCCGTGCAACTCCCGTCAAAACCTTCACCAGATTTGATAGCAAAAAAAGTTCTCTTAATTTTCTTTCATCAGAGAATGTCTTTATTTCATTTTCATTTGTAATATGTTTTTACTGAATCTAGAATTCTGGGTTAACAGTTCTTTCAGTATTTGAAAAGTGCTGTGCCAATTTCTTTACGTCTCCATGGTTTCTAAATGACAAATCTGCTATAACTTGAATTGTTCCTCTCAAGGTAATGTGTTGATTTTCTCTGGCTGCTTTTAAGGCGTTGTCTTCAGTTTTTAGAAGTTTGATTATAATGCATGTGGATGTGGATTTCTTTGGGTTTGACCTGTTTGGGGTCCACAGATTAAATTTTTTTACTGAAAAATGTTTAATTACAATTGACATTCAATATTGTATTAATTTTAGGTGTACAACATTGTGGTTAGACTTTTATATAAGTCAACAATGACTTTTGCACCCACCTGACACCATGAATCGTTATTACAATATTACTGATTATATTCCCTAAGCTGTATTTTACATCTCTCTAACTTTTGTAACTGACAATTTGTACTTCTTAATCCCTTCATCTCTTTCACCCATCCCCTCAACCCTTTTCCCATCTAGCAACCATCAGTTTGTTCTCAACCTATGGAGTTGTTCCTGTCTTCCTGTGTTTATCTTGTTTTTTAGTTTCCACATATAAGTGAAATTATGTGGTATTTGTTTTTCTGTCTCCAACCTTTTTCACTCAGCACCCATCCATTTTATTGCAAATGGTAAGATTTCACTCTTTTTTATGTCCAAATAATATTCCATTGTATACATGTATCACAACTTCTTTAATCGTCTTTAGATTGGAGAATTTAATCCATTTACATTTAAAATAATTATCGATAAATATGTGATTATTGTCATTTATTCGTTGTCTTCTGATTGGTTTTGTAGTTGTCTGTTCTTTTCTTATTTTCTTGCTCTCTTCTCTTGTATGTTGTTGACTTGCTGTAGTGTTTGGATTCCCTTCTCTGTATTTCTTGTGCATCTTGTATATTTTTAGTTTCTTGTTGCTATGTGAATAATATATACCAAGTTATGTTTATAGGAGTCTATTTTAAGTTGATGGTTGCTTAAGTTCAAACATTCTATAACCACTACCATTTTTACACTCATCCCTTCCACATTTTTGGTCATATTTTTTACTTATTTTATGTGTGTGGCTGTATGTATCTCTTAATTTACTATTATAATTACACGCGATTGTTCTACTTTTGCCTTTTAACCTTTGTACTAGGTTTAGTGTTGGTTGATCCACTGCTTTTATTATGTGTTTGCCTTTGTCAGTGAGAATTTTTTTCTTTGTGATTTTTTAAATTTATATTAATTTTTCTTTCTTCTTGAAGAAGTCCTTTATCATTTACTTTAATACTGATTTGGTGCTGATTAACTTCTTCAGCTATTTCTTGTTTGGGAAGCTCTCTTTTCCTTGATTCTAAATGATAGCCTTGCTGGGTAGAGTAATGTTGGGTGTAGGTCCTTACATTTCATCACTTTGACTATTTTGCATCAATCCCTTCTGGCCTGTAAAGTTTCTGTTGAGAAATCAGCTGACAGTCATGGGAGCTCCCTTGTAGGTGACTAATTGCTTTTCTCTTGCTGTTTTTAAGATTCTCTCTTTGTCTTTAACCTTTGGCATTTTAATGGTGGTGTGCCTTGTTGTGGGGCTTTTTGGGTTCATCTTGTTTGGGATTCTCTTCATTTCTTGGACCTGTATGTCTATTTCTTTCATTAGATTAGAGAAGGTTTCCATCATTATTTCTTCAAATAGGTTTTCAATTCTTCACTCCCTCTCTCCCCCTTAGATGCAAATTTTAGTACTCTTGACGTTGCCCCAGAGGCCCCTTAAACTAGCCTCACTGGGTGCCAAATCACTGATTTGATCCTCTGCTTCATCTAATATGCTGTTGATTCCCTCTAATGCATTCTTCATTTCAGTTATTGTATTCTTCATTTATGACTGGTTATTTTTTATGTTTTCACTGTCCTTTTTAATGTTTCCTATCTCTTTGTTGAGGTTATCATTGAGACTGTTTTTTCCTGAAGTTCATTGAGCATCTTTATAACCGGTGTTTTGAACTCTGCATCTGATAAATTGTGTCTCCATTTTGTTTGGTTATTTTTCTGGAGTTTTGATATTTTCTTTCATTTGGAAAATGTTTCTCTTTTTCTCATTTGGCTGCCTTTCTGGTTTTTGTTGTTGTTGTTTGTTTGTTTGTTTGTGTGTGTGTGTGTGTGTTATTTTTTTTTTCTGTTTATTAGGTAGACTTGCTTCATCTTCCAGTCTTGTCAGAGTGGCCTTATGTAGGAGATATCCGGTGGGAACCAGTGGTGCAGTCTCTCTGTTCACCTGAGTTTGGTGTTCCAGAGTGTCCCTTGTGTAGGTTGTGTGTGCTCTCCTGTTGTAGTTGAGCCTTGATTGCTGTTGACACATCAGTGAGTGAGGTTGACCCTAAGGTTGACTGATTATTAGAACTGGCCATGACTTCACCAGACAAGTTGTGTAGAGGCTGACCCCGCAGAATGGGATTTGCTTTAGCAGGGCTCAGCTGCTTGCCAAGTTTACCTTTTGGGTGTGTCAGCTGTAATGCTAATTGGGTGGTGTTCTGGTATGGTCTGAAGTTGACCACTTGGTGTGTGAGTTCTGGGCCTCTGGGGAGGGGCTCTGATAGAGGTCAAGGTCAGCTGCTGTCTGTGTCCCACCTGGTAGGAGCTACAAAGCGATCTTCAGTTTAGTGTTTTTGGACCTTTGCGAGATTTTAGGAAAGTCTTTAATAAGGGCCCAGGCTGGCCTGTAGTGTGGATTAACCTCTGAAAGAGGTTCTGGCTGGGCATGTGAATTGGGTAGGTGGGAGATCTTAGAGAGTGAGTGATGTGAGAGTAGTGTTATCCAGGTTAACCCTTTTTTCATTTAGAAAAAAAAAAGTACAGCTCACTGCCAC
This sequence comes from Cynopterus sphinx, assembly GCA_030015415.1. NCBI lineage: Eukaryota > Metazoa > Chordata > Mammalia > Chiroptera > Pteropodidae > Cynopterus > Cynopterus sphinx. The sequence goes on along the minus strand of CM057384.1, from coordinate 48,737,378 downwards.
TGTTAATTTAACATCACATGTAGGAATGCAATGTTTACCAGGATTTGACATTTTCAATGATTGAGAATTACTGTATTTTATAAATTGAAATACCACTAATAAAAACAGAATGTTTTAAATAGAATTATGTCATTTGTTTCCAAAGATTGTAGATACACTAGAGTGATGTAAAAATAGTATTAAAAGCAAGATATTTTGTGGCAAACTTTGAGGATGAGGTTAGGACTATAATCCACACGTTATCTTGGGGTAAACACTTCAGTCACAATTGTAGCTGGCAAGTATTCTCTGGGCAAACAGGAAATGGGTTAATGGATACTCAGATTTGGCACCTACCTGGGCCTGCAGGCTGAGTGGGGGGAGTACTCAACAAAGGAACAATGGCATTCACTGGCCCTGGAGAGGGATTCCCCCTAGCCCTTCTCCTGAAGCCAGACAATTCACTTCCTCCATATATGTCCCTGGTGATTTCAAGCTGCTGACCCTTTGTGAGAGTTTCGGATGAGTGTTTGTGAGTGTATGCGTGTTTGCACAGGCCCTTTAAGAGGACACCTATGTTTCCAGCAGCTCTCCATCTCATCCTGAGTCCTCGCAGATTTTCACAGCCAGCTGTTGTGGGTAGTCCAATGTGAAGTTGGGATTCCTCTTCCTCAGGGGGCACTTCCACAGCTGAGATATCCTTCCAATTCTCAACTGCCATACACGGGTGTAGAACTAGCCTGCTTCATATCTCTGCCCCTCCTGTGAGCCTCCATGTGGCTTCTTTATATTCTTTATATTCTTAGTTATAGGAGTTCTCTTTGGCTAGTCTTCAGGGTAGTTCTCAAGGGTAGTAGTTCTATAATTTAGTTGTAATTTTGATGTGGTCATGGGAGGATGGGAGCACAGCATTTACCTACTCCACTGTCTTGAGCAGAAGTCTCCTACAAATTTTTTTTGAATCTGTAAATTTATGTCTTTTATCAAATTTGTGAAGTTTTCAACAATTATTTCTTCAAATATATTTTCAGCCTTGCATTCATCTTCTCTCCTCTGGTATTTCAGTGACACAAATATTAGGTCTTTTATAATTGTTCCAGTTACCTGGGGTTCTGTTCATTAAAAAAAATTTTTCTCCCCATTGTTTATATTTGACAATTTTTATTGATCTTTTTTCAAGTTCACAGACATGTTTTTCTCATCTCCATTTTGCTATTGAGTTCAATAATTTTTTATATTGGCTTTTGCATTTTTAATTATATAATTTCCATTCTTATTTTGTCTTCTGTTACTTTCCTGAGAATTTTTATCTCTTTATTTATTTAAATAGGGTTTTCTTTTAATTGTTGGACCATTTTTATAACAGTTGTTTCAAGATTATTGCCAGCTAATCTGTGTTATCTCAGCATTGGCAGATAGTCATTGTCTTTTCTCATGCAAATAGAGATTTTCCTAGTTTTTCATATACCGAGTTATTTTGTATTGTGTTCTAGACATTTTGAGTATTATGTTATGAGTCTCTTGGTCTTGTTTAAACCTTACAGAGATACTTATCTTTTTTGTTGTATCAGGCAAGTAGCCTGATTGGGTTCAGTCTGCATGTTTGAACCAGAATTTGTGTTGTGTTTTCAATGTCACTTACTTCCCCAGTTCTCCCGCTACCACTTACTTTCCAGAGGCCTCAAATTTATACTGTAAATTCTGAGCAGGTTTTATACTTGCATTCAGCGGAGTGACAGGATACCATTCCCAATTGGAAACATCCAGCAGTCTTTTAAAAAAAATAGTGAAAATTTTAATTTAAGATTTATATAAAGATACAGTAATCTCTAGATAAATGACACTATCTTGGAAAATAACAGAAGACTTACTTTATTTCTTCACCTACAATAAAGCTGCAGTAATCAAGACAGTGTGGTATTGGCACAAGAATTGATAAATAGATCATTAAAAAAATGTACACATTTAAAGGCAGAGACACATCTTCACTTAGAATTTCTCTAACTGATGGAAATGATAGCATCTCAGGGTGATCAGAGACTATACTAGAGTTTTTCAAGCAGTTCATGCAAAGTCCTCAGCTGCAGTTCCTCAGCTGTCAGTGCTGGTGTGGCCATCAACATAAAGACCCAGGACTCAGGCTGTTCTCCAGCTAGGATAAGTGTGACTTAATTGGGAACATAAGGCTTTGATTCATCTGCTCTTGACCACTGTTTGTTTGTCTTTACTTCTGCCTCCCTTGGGAACTCCCAGGCCTCTGGTTGCTCCCTTGCTGTTCTCTGCCTGGTTCTCTGGGCCTCTTTTCCACCCGCCTCCTAGGGTAATCCACATGTCTCCAAACTAGGCTCTGGGACCCACATTTACATATTTTGATTTCTAGGAAGTTAAGCCATTTCCATTTGTGTTGCAAGTGACAAAAAATCAACTCAGTTTTATCTGTCTTGAAAATGTCTTTAACATTTCTCACAGGTCTGCTAGAGTCTAATTTCCTTAGCTTTTGTAAAATTGTAAATGTCTTTATGTCAATTTCACTTTTTTTGCCAGATAGAGAAGTCTAGTTTGACATCATTTTCCCTTTTCAGCAATTTAAGAAATTTCCACCACCTTCTTTGTCTCCATTGTTACTGGAGAAATATCAGTTTTCATCCCTATTGTTTTCCCCTGTATATAATGTACTCTTTCCCCCCTTTTTTGACTGCTTTCAAGATTTTTTTAAAAATCTTGAATTGTTAGCAGTTTGGCTCTTATGTGACTTTTTTGTGTTTCTCTTTGTACTTATGCTGCTTGGGCTTTGCTGAACTTCTTCGATCTGTGGGTTGACATCTTATACCATTGCCTCCTCAAATATTTCTTATCTCCATTCTCTTTTCTCTCCTTCTAGAATTCCAGTTACAGTTTTATCAGATTTATTATTAAACAGATCTCAGACTTCCAGTATTTTTTCTCCCACTATTCTTTTTAGATTATTGTAATTCAATTTGAAAACTGACTGGTCTTCAGGTTCACTGATTCGTTACTCTGCTGTGTCCAATCTGCTGTTAAACCCATTGAATAGAGTTTTAATTTATGGTTGCCTTTTTTTTGTGTGTTCACACATACCATTCACCTTTTCCTTTAGACCATGTAACATTTTTTTATCATAATTTTAAAGTCCCTGTCTGTTTTCAACCTCTGGAGCCATCTCTATGTCTGCACTAGTTTAATTGAACCTTAAATGTGCCTAACTGCAAGCTAATGCAAGTGTTGTGACTATGTTCAAGGTAGACTGGACTAAGCTATGATGTTTGGTATGTTAGGTATATTAGATGCATTTTTGAATCACAGTATTTTCACTTTATGATGAGTTTGTTGGGACATAACCCCATCATAAGTTGAGGAGCATTTGCATTGTAGGGTTGTTTGTTTGTTTGTTTTTATTCTCAGCTCTCTAAGGTGGGTTAAAAACACAAAACGGTCATTTTGTAGCTCAAACAGATTGGGCTTGTTAATTAGGGAAGGAATGGTGGGTTTTGTTACTTCCTCCATTTTGCAAATATTTATTTGCCAAAAATATCCTATTTAACATAGATTGCTCCTTACAGTGCACTGGATTTGGTAGCAGAATCTTAACCCTTTGATTTTCTAACTGTGTCCATTGCAACTCATTATTTCTCTGAGTTCTGGTCTTCCCTTCCGAGGAAGGAAGGCAGTAAGAATCATTTTAAAAGCATGAGAAGCTATTCTCTCAAATGTTACTATGCCAGTTACTCTGGTCAACCTGGTCACACTGCAGGTGACCTGACCAGTGTCCCTCCACCAGCTTGCCCGTGGAGGGGCACACTACCTGTATTTCTTCATCATGGTTAAATAAGAACAGATCACACTAGTCAAAATATTTTAAGGTGAAACTCTAGAGAAATTCATATCACATCAACGACATTAACAGCTAATATTTAAATGACTCTGTGCTAGGTACTTTGTATGTTTATCTCGTTTAAGTTCACCACAATTCTATGAGGTCGGCGCTGTGTTTATTATCCCCATGATAAGGAAACAGACTCAAATTTAAAAAACTTGCTCAAAGCTCAGGGTTAGTAAGTCATGAAACTGGAATTTGAACCCAGCTAGTATGTCTTCTGATTCAACATTGCCAATTTTTGGTCAAGGACTGTCTCCTGTTTGCTTTGACCCTTGGTTTGAGGGAGGCCAGGCAATGCCACCATGCAAGGGAATGGGGCAGAAAAAGAGGAGGAGGGTACTAAGTGATGCCAGAGCCAGAGGTAACTATGGGGAGCAGAGCCACTGCAGCTATAGGTCTGGCCTATGGAAGGGCAGGGCTAGGCAGGAGAGACAATAGAGTTGTCTGCAGCCACCTTCTCCCCAGTTGGTCCCTTGCCTTGTAAAGGTGATATGAACAACTTTTGTTAAGACTGCAAGAAAAGACTTTAGAGAAAGAAATATGAACACAGACTGAACACCTGGAGAGTGTACACAAGGGCTGGAGCCCTTTGTACACCTCATTTCCTTCCCCCTGTGCTTTAGTTGGACTCTTCTGAAGGCACAGGTGCCCCGTGACCTTCCTGAGTACAGGTAGCAGGGTCCCTGGAAGGTGTCCTCTCACACCCTGAGGCCCAGTGAAGGTAGCACTCTTTCCTCCCTTGTGCCACTGAGTGATTAAGCTCTCAGGTACTCGGCCTAAAAACAACTCTTGTCCCCTTTAATCCCAAAACATCCCTTCAAGGTGGTATAATGTATCTGCAATCTCCATTTGAGGAAATGGGTCAGGGAAATAAAGGACTTGCTGAGGGTCATATAGAATGCAAGTAGCAGATCATGAACAGACCCAGAGCAGGCCTAAGCCCAGGTCTCACACTTTAGCTTGCACCCATGGAGAGGGCCATCCTGCCCTAGAGCTGGATTTTGTGTTATTTTTTTTATACAGAGCTTTTGCTTCTGACCAAACCAGGCAAGGAAGGGCTGCTTGCAGGCCTATGGCAAAATAGGACCTAGGAGAAAAATCTTGAGGATGTTAGTGTAGGCTGCCCTTTGTAAAGTGGTGGTCTTGGCTCATAGCTAAAAATTTGGAGGTTGGGGAAGTAGAGGGTGACATCAGGGCACAATAACCGAAGAAGGTCTAATGGGCAGACTGTGCTTTGGGGGTTGACTTCTGAAGACAGGGCCAACGTGAGTGAATCTTGAAGGCATTATGCTAAGTAAAATAAGTCAGAGAAAGACAAACATCATATAATCTCATTTATATGTGGAATCTTAAAAAGAACCAACCAACCATGTGGTTGGTTCAGCCACAGTGTCTGGAGGAAGGTAGACTCAGCCTAAGGCACCCAATGGGTGTTGGGCCAGCCTTCAGTCCTAGAGCAATGCTTCTCACCTAGAGGGGAGGGGTGGTGAATTTTTTCTCAAGGGACATTTGGCAGAGAGATTTTGGTTGTCACAACTAGTGAGCAAGTAGTTGCTGCCGGTATTTGGTTGGTGGAGGTCGGCCCAACATCCGACAAGCACAGAGTGGTCCCCACAGCAAGGTCTCATCTGACCCAAATGTCAACAGAGTGAAGACACAGAGACCCTGGCCCCTCTTCGCCCCCTCAGTCCTCTCTGCATCACTGTCCCTGGCCCACTCATCCATGCCATGACTCCCAATGCTCACCTGCTTCAATCTCCAGAGCTGAGCCAAGAACTACTATTGTGAACTCATCTTAAATGGCTATAAAGAAACACATGATGCTGACATCTCCCCCTTCTCTCATTCTCCCTCCCACTCATCTTTTTCCTCTCCCTCTCCTTTCTCCTCTTCCTCCTCCCTCTACTTCCCATTCTATGAGTGATTGCTGAGATGCTGCACTAAGCATTGGGCCAGCACTGTCTAGTTTAGCCTTCCCACAGCCTCGGAGGGTCGGCCTGCTCTGACTGTAGCTTTTAAAGAAAGGAGCTTGGGAGTACCCAGGAGGTAAGGAACACATCCAAGGGCAGGATCACACAGCAGAGTCTGACTCTAGGCCCTTGCTCCTACCTGCTCAACCGCGGTGCTGCTGGTTTTCTTAGAGTGGTGTGTTAGGCTATGTTTTAATTTCCAATATTCTGTATTGTCCAAAAGTTCTCCGTTGACTGTGTGTCACTTTTAAATAAAGTGTTTTAATACTGTTTTATGGTCTCCCCTTAAGTTGAGGTATTGCCACCTGGTGCATCCACTTATTGTCCTTGAACCTTCCACAGTCTTCCTCTTAAGCCCTAAAACACCTGCATCAAATTGTCCATGCTTTATAATAAGCAAATAGACTTTTTATTTAGGCAAGGTTAGATTCATATCCAAACTGATGTTTTTGAAGAAAACAAACATTCTAACAACTCTGTTGCAATATTACATGCTACAAAATTCACTGTATATCCAGCGTACAATGTAATGTCTTTAAAGAAAGGCAACCATCTCCATAATCCAGTGTTAGAACTTTTCCATCATTCTAAAAAGATCCTTTGACCATTGGCAGTCAATCCCTGTTCCCACTTCATCCCTGGCAACCACTAATCTATTTTCTGTTTATAAAGATTGGCCAATTCTAGACAGCACATGTAAATGCAATCCTACAATATATAGATTTTAAGCGTTTGACTTCTCCCACTTAGCATAATGTCCTCAAGGTTCATCCATATCATAGCATGTATTTCATTAAGTACTTCATTCTATTTATGGCTGAATAATATTTTGTCGTCTGGAATATTTAATAGCACATTTTATTTATCCGTTCATCAGTTGCAAGATATTGTGATTTTTTACCCCCTTTTGGCTATTACAAATAAGTCTGCTATGAAGATTCATGTACAAGTCTTCATGTGGACTTATGTTTTTATTCCTCTTGTAAGAAATGAGAATTTCTGGGTCATGTGGTTAGTTTGTGTTTAGCTTTTTAAGATATTGCCAAACCATTTTCCTGGGTAGCTGTACCAATCTATGTTCCTGCTCGTAATGTATAAAATTTCCAGTTTTTCCATATTCTTGCCAAATATCCTTTACTATATCCATCAATGGGGGTAAAAGTGTATCTCACTGAGGTTTTGATTTAGTTTTCTAATGAATAAAGATATTGGGAATATTTTTATTTGTTTATTAGCCAACTTTATACTTTCTGTGGTAAAATATCTATTCAAACCTTTGGTTCATTTTAAAGTGGGTTTTTTGTTTTCTTACTATTGGGTTGTAAGAGTTCTTTATATATATTCTGGATAAAAGTCCTTTATCATATATATGATTTGAAAATATTTCCTCCCAGTTTATGGCTTGTGTTTCCATTTTTATAATGATGTCTTTGAAAGAGGAAAAGATTGTAATTTTGTTGAAGTCTAATGTAATCAATTTTTCCTTTAATGGTAGGTGATTTTGATATCTTATTTAAGAACTTGCTTAATTCAAAATCATGAAGATTTTTCTCCTGTTTTTTTTTCCCCTTAGAAGTTTTATGGCTTTAGTTATTATATTTAAGTATGTGATCCAGTTTTAGTTTGTGTGTGTGTGTGTGTATGATGTAAAGTAAACATCTAAATTCACTTTCTGGCCTGTGAATATTCAATTGTTCCAGTAACATTTGTTGAAAAGACTGCCCTTTGCTCATTGAATTACATGTCACCTTTGTCAAAAATCAGTTGGTCATAAACTGAAATGCAGGACTCTCAATTCTGTTTTGTTGGTCTATATCTATCCTAATGCCAGGACCACACTCTTTAAATGTTGTTTTATTCAAGTATAATTGACATATAACATTATATTAGTTTCAGGTATCACCATAATGATTCAATATATGTGTATATTAAAAAATAATCACCACAACATGTCTGGTTAATATCCATCACCAAACATAGTTACAGACTTTTTTCTTGTTATGAAAACTTTTAATATCTACTCTTTTAACAACTTTCAAATATGCAATACAGTATTGTTAATTGTAGTCACCATGCTATACATTACATCCACAGGACTTGTATATCATATAACTGGAAATTTTTATCTTTTGACCCCCTTCACCCATTTTTTCCATCTCCTACCCCCACCTCTGGCTACTGCCAATCTGTTCTCTGTATCTATGAGCTCGTTTGTTTGTTTGTTTGTTTGTTTTTAAGATTCCACATATAAATGAGATTATATATTTGTCTTTCTCTGACTTATTTTACTTAGCATAATGCCTTCAAGATTCACCCACGTTGGCAAATGGCATGATTTCCTTCTTTTCATGAATGACTACATGCACGCGCACTTGCGCTTGCACACACACACACACACGCACACGCGCGCGCACACACACACTCGCCAAACCACACCTTCTTTATTTATTCATTTGTCTATAGACATTTAGGTTGTCTCATGTCTTAACTACTGTAAATAATGGTGCAGATAGCTTTTCAAGTTTGTGTTTTTATTTCCTTCAGGATACCAAGAAGTAGAATAGCTGGATCTTTCCTTTCTCCACATTCTCTCCAACACTTGTTTACTCTTGTGTTTTTGAGAATAGTAGTTCTAATAGAGGTGAGGTGATAGCTCATTGTAGTTTTGATTTGCATTTCCCTGATGATTGCTGATGATGAACACAATTTCATATGCTTGGCTATCTGTCTGTCTTCTATGGAAAAATGTCTATTCAGATCCTCTACCTATTTTTAAATCAGATTTTTTTTGCTATCAAGTTGTATGAGTTTTTATATATTTTTGGATATACGATGTATGATTTGCAAATATTTCCTCCCATGCAGTAGGTCGTCTTTTCATTTGGTTGGTAGTTTCCTTTTCTATGCACAAGCTTTTTAATTTGATGTAGTCCCACATGTTTATTTTTGCTTGTGTTGCCTTGGCTTTTGGTGTCAATCTAAAAAATCATCACTAAGAGCAACATCAAAGAACTTATCTCCTATATTTTCTCCTAAGAGTTCTGTGGTTTTAGGTTTTATGATCAAGTCTTTAATTCATTTTGAGTTAATTTTTGTGTATAGTGTAAAATAGCAGTACATTTTCACTCTTTTGCATGAGGATATACAGTTTTCTCAACATCATTTATTGAAGCAAATGTCCTTCCCCCATTACATATCCTTGGCTCCTTTGTCATCAATTAATTGACCAGTACACAGTTTCAATTACTGTAGTTTTGTAGCCAGTTTTGAAAGTGTGAGTCCTCCAACTTTGTTCTTCTAATTCAAGATTGTTTTTGCTATTTTATATACTTTGCATTTCTATATTAATTTTAGTATCAGCTTATAAGTTTCTGTGATGATGATGATGATGATGACGACGACGACGACGATGACGACGACGACGACGACGACGACAGCTTTTGGTAGAGATTACATTGATTACATAGATCACTTTAGAGAGTATTTCCATCTTAACAGTAGAGTCTTACTATTCATGAACATGAAATTTATGTAGATCTTTAATTTCTCTCAGCAATATTTTTAGGGTTTTTTTTTTTTTGTGGTATGAGTCTTGTACTTCTTTTGTTAAATTTAGTCCCAAATATTATGAAAAACCTGGAAGAAAACTTTTTTCTGAAGTTCATTTTTGGATTATTCATTGCTGATGTATAGAAGTACAATTGACTTTTGTGGATTGATCTTGTGTCCTGAAATCTTGCTGAACTAATTTATTCTAGTAGATTTTCTAATGGATTCTTTAGGAGTTTCTACATACAGGATCATGTCATCGTCAAATAAAAATGGTTTTATTTCTTCTTTTCCAAACTGGATCTCTTTGTTTTCCTTCATGATTGCACTGGCTAGAACCTCTAGTACAACGTTGAAAGCAGCGGTGAGCAGTGGTGAAACAGCCTTGCCTAATTTGTGATCCTAGGGGCAAGCATACAGACTCTCACTATTAAGTATGATGTTAGCAGTAGTTTTTTCATACATTCCTTTTACTTAGTTGAGGAAGTTTCCTTCTGTTCCTAGTTTGCTCAGAATTTTTATCAATAAAGTGTTAAATTATGTTAAATACTTTTCTTTCTATTAGGATGATCATGTGGGTTTTTCAAAGCAACTGAATTTTGAAATTTAGGTATATTTTTTACTTTCCTAATGGTTGCAAAATTATTGAACCACAGAAACATAAGAACCTTAAAATTCATTAAGGCCTGTGTTTTAAAAACTTCTGTCACTCATGATTTTTGACAGTCACTTTTCCTCTATACTATTTACTTTGTAATGTCAGTATAAATAACTCACATTTTATAAATATATATCTAAGTATATTTATTTAAAAAGGAAACTTCATATTACTACCACAAATGGAAAAGAGTCTTATTTGCCTTAAATGGACAGTAATTATAATATTAAAAGGACTAAAGAAAAGATATCATAACATAAAAATAAAATGGGCCTCTGGGTTAAGATGGGGGATTGAAAACAAATGTGATAATACTCCTTACTCAAACTGCAGCAAAGGGAGGTTTTATTACAGCATAATCTCATAAGGAGGGGGACAGGAGACCCCAGTCCCAGACTGTTGTATAAGGGTTAAAACTTCCCAGTGAACCAGCCACAAGGAGGTAATATCTCTAGACAGTAAATCAGTCACAAGAAGAGCACGAAGAGAGAAGAGCGCAAGCAACATCCCTGGGTACAGATAACAAGGACATCTGCAAGGCCATGTTTAAAACAAGCAAATTCCCTGGCTACATTTATCTCTGTAATGACTAACTTCTGTTTTTTTTAACTTACTTTGTTCCAGAATGCAGTGTGGGGGGCGGGGGGTGGGGAGGAGGCTTTATAAACTGCCTACCCGAAGAACCCAGCACTGGTCCCTTCTAACCCTGTGTGGTAGAGGGTCAGTCGCCGGCCAGCTAATAAAGGCTCATAATTAATCTCAATTTGTTCCGTGGGTTTTGGTCGGGCCACAACACTATGAGAGCCGAAGCACCAATGGATAAGTGGGGTGAGCAGTGACTGACTCCAAGGCCTGGAGCATAGGGGTCTCTGGATTCCTCCGCCAGAGCTGAGGGCTGAGCTGACAGACACCATGGACCCTTCAAAGACCTAGGAACGCCTGAAACAGGGAAGGCATGGAGAAGAAATTACATGCCAGCTCAGCCCCCTGTGTGCCACATCACTGGGGGGTTAACTGCTGGCTCCCACCACCGCAGAACTGTGCTCTCTGGAGAGAGAAGAACAAAAGGGTTTTGGACTGGGGGTCACTGGCCCGCTGTGGGGGATTGAGAGACATTCAGATCTACATGATGCAGGCTGAGACCTTCTTCAGGTGCTCAGCTCGAGGCTTTTGTCCTGCAGCCAGGACAAAAGTCTTTCTGAAAGATCTGAGTAGCTGGGGAAGAAAGGCCTAGAGAAACTGATTCTGACCCTGGGATATAGCAAAAAATAAAAAAGAGTAATATTTGCTCAGGTGCAAAAATGTAAATAACAAGGGAGTTATGGAGGGCGCCTCCTCTTTCTCAACAGACACCAGTAATTGGTAAACTAAATAGAATTGACTGATAGCACTATTCCTAAATGGCTTAGCAACGTGCTGATGTAGAACTGCAGGAAGAAACAGCTAAACCAAACAAGAGTCACTTTTCTGGTAAGGGGCCTTGGGAGAAAGGAGAAAGCTCTACAGAAGACTGTGCTATTTTGTGTAAGGCTATGACTCTTAGTAAGCTGCATGCTTGCATCACTGTGCAAAAGAATGCACCTAAACCAACAGTGAAATACAAGTACTATGTCTTAAGATTTACAAACATGTGTAGTTGGAAATAGTTTTCTCAGCAAAAAGGATAAAACTGCCTCCATTAACCAGTGAGCAAGGCAGCATTTGACAGGATGTTGCCTGAGATGGTCGAGGACAAGAACCGCTAAAACAAATCTGAACTTGAGTTTGAAGTTGACCAGCATAGAGAACCCCACCTCACATGTCTAATGGAACAGCCTGCCTTTCTGCTGAGGACGAGTCTGGCAAAGTAAGAACTGAAGCAAGATAGCTATGTGTCTTTGTTTACCCTACAGAAGCCTCTGACCCTTCTCTACCTGCTCTAGGCCCCGTCACTAAGACTCCAGCCATGGCCTCTGGCTGAGTCCAACTAGTGGGAGGTACCAGCAGGACGCCAGAGGGAGTGGGGGCCCCAGGGAGCTCCCCAGATTAGGCAGAGTCCATGTCTTCAGGTAGTCCCTCTTTCATGGCTGCTACCCGCTGCCCTCCCACTGCAGGTGCTAACAGTGCTTCACTGTCACGCTCAGCCCCTTCACCCCACCCCGCCTTCTCGAGTCGTTCCTTCCTGGGACTCACCCTACCCTCTGGAGCAGTGCATGGTGATTCCTGCCCGAGCCTGACTGATAGAAGGGGGAGCCCTTGGCTCAAAGTCAGGAAGCCCTCTAGTGCAAGCACTGACATCTGCTCTTCTACATGTTCAGTCATTCAGCAATATTTGCAACACAATGGAGAGGGATTCCTTGTCTGCTTGTCGCTACCACACAATTGGGAGGAGACCTGTCAGCCAGCCTCCAAGTGCCTCTGCCACTGTTCAGGCCCTGGAGCCTGGCGTCCTTGAGTATGTCCTCGAACACAAGGTGGTCTTTGAGATTTGAACTACTCCACTCTTTAAACCACACACGTGTTACTTGCATAAAATAATGCGACAGCAAACACTTCAAATGCAAGTCAGTCTCGTAGATTTGCAAACACTGATAGGTTGGAAGGGTTATGACTGCTGCCAGACACAGAGCAGCTCTTGCACCCCCTAACCTCACCCAATCCTCTGATTTTCCTGATAAGCAGGTGTTGCTAATGTCCCCCACTTTATAGCTGGAAACAGTGAGGGCTTTTCAGGGCCGGGAGCTCCTTAGTGGGTAGCGAGTGTTTGGGGCATGGCGCCAGTGCTCAGTGGCAGAGCCCTCTGCCTTCATGGACCAAACCAGAACTGAAAGTCACAGTTTTGCCTTCATCCCCACAGACTGCTTTTACTACCTGGGCCTTAGCTGTCACTGCTTAGCCATCCCTGGCTCCTCCTTGCATCCACTCACGTTGGCCTAGCTTCTTAGACCACCACCACATAAGGACAGAGGAGCCAGTGCAAAGAAGACCCACCTATTCCTGCTGGCCTTGGAAAACAAACTCATCATATCCCAACCCTTTCAAAGGCCACTTAACTCTGGTATTTTGTGAAAAGAAGTTGAATTCCTGTCTTTTCACCTAGTTGATTGTCTCAGCAGCTGGGGCCCTGGTCTCATCACTGCTGTCATGAGGATGCAGGGTCTCAGGACCACTATCCTCTCCAGAGGATACGGCCTTGGCCCAGGGCCACTCCAAGCACTGTGAATGCAGACCCAAGTATTGAAGCCATGAGAGGACTTAGCCCAAGAAAAATGCCGACAATATCAAATATCCCTGTTCTTGCACTTACTAGCCAGATGCCAGTTTGGGAGGGATTCTCTCAGTAGCCCCAGCCTGCTGCCCTTGTGGTCCCCTCCTGCGCTTCCCACCAACTGCAAACAGTTGTACCCTCAAAGTTGTACTTGGGTCACTGTGCTTAACAATATGCAGTTTGATTTTCCTCTGTAATGAACACTCAGACCTATGATTAAAATTTGGGGCAGGTCGAAGGTCCCAAGATCTGGGTATGCCTAGCCTCTGGCAGCCTTGTAGGTGAGGGGAGAAGGGGAGGGTTCAAATATCTCTTGCTCTTCCCCAAACAAACCTCATTACTTAGGCAAAGTCCTGGCTCACAACTGTAATATCAGAAAAAAAGGTGAAAGGAAAAAATATTGAACAGGACAAACAGGATTTCGTTCACAGTGGAAAGGTAGACATCTGGAAACTCTTTGCACCTGTGCTGGGTATGAAGCTCCAGAAACTTAGATTCCAGCTCCCACACACCCAGTTCATCACTCCAGCCCAGACACACCTTCCTGGGCCGCTGGGTGGCCCATTTCTGGATGTTCAAATTCTCAAGGTGCTGCGGAATCCCGAAGGGAACTGGTAAGTCTCCTTGGAGCCCTCTGCCTCTCTTCCCCCTGGCCACCACATGGTGGCACCAGAGAGCCAGCTCCACCGCGCCAGGGAAGGGCTAGGTCCCCAAGGCTGGTGCAGTCAGCGGGGTCCCAGCTGAGGACTGTGCTCTCCCTGTAAACTCTCTCAAGCTGCCCCAGCCTTGGGGAAGGACACAACTCTTAGTCCCTGCACCGCTTCACTTCTTCCCTATTCTGCAATCCATTTAGAAGCCAGGCAAAATTCTTTGTAAGTCCAGGGTATCAAACCTGAGTGCCTCCAGGGCTAGGCCTAAGTCAGGAAAGCACAGGCCCATGCAAAGGGGGCCTGTTCAAGGAGGCCGGCTCCACCCCACTCACCGTGGCCACCAGGTAATGTGAACCGCTTGGGAGCCAGACTTCCCATAGAGTTTAGAGAAACAAGGAATTCATGTTTCTATATGAATCTCTTTCAAATACAGGCAACAGATTCTTTTTTTTTTTTTTTCATTAGTTTGTTGAGGTAGCCACCACCTCGATTGTTATACACAACAATTCCACCTAAAAAAGTTTCCCAGTGCCCATTTGAAGCCAGTCCACTCCCCCTAAAGATGGCCCCTTGGCAAAAACTGCTGTTTCTGTCCAGATAGTTTTACAAATGCAATCATGTGGTACCTAGTCTTTAGTGGCTTGTTTTGAGGCAAATTCTCCAAGGGGAGGGGGACGGGGGACTCAAGCCCTGCACTGAGAAAAGGGTTCTTTCCTGAGTGCAAGAAAGAATTCAAATGCCTATAAAATTAAGTCAAAAAGAACGTTTATTAGAGAAGGGCTAACACTCCATAGAGCACGGTCTCTCTCAGCAGCAGATACTCAGAGGGACAGAGACAATAAAGATGGGGACACTGAAAGAGACAGAATAGGGACACTGAAAGGAGCCCTGAGTGTTTGGTGAATTCAGTTTATACATCATTCTTTAGTTTCTGTGAATTATAGTTTAAATGATCAGATATATGTTTTGCAAATATTTTTCTCCCATTCTGTAGGTTATATTTGGACTTTCTTGATAGTGTACTTTGAAGCACAAAAGTTTTAAATTTTGATGAGGTTCAATTTATTTATTCTTTGGTTGCTTCTGCTATTCGTGTCACATTTAAGAAACCTTTGCCGAATCCAGGTTCACAAAGATTTAAACCTATGTTTTCTTCTAAGAGTTTTATGGTTTAGAAACCTTTTTATCAGAGTCTTACATTTAGGTTTGGGGACCCATTTTGAGTTAATTATTGTGTGTCACATGAGGTAATGGTCTAATTTCATTCTTTTGCATGTAGATATCCAGTTGTACCAGCACTATTGCTAAAGTAACTATTCTATTCCCATTGAATGATCTTGGCACCCTTGTCAAAAAATTAATTGACTATATAGATTATGGATTTATTTCTGAACCCTCAATTCTGTGCCATTGATCTGTGTTTGTCCTTATCTAGTACTATACTGTTTTGATTACTGTAATTTGTAACAAGTTTCAAAATCAAGAAATGTGAGTCCTTCAACTTTGTTTTACTATTTCAAAATTATTTTAGCTATTTGGGGTCCCTTGGAATTCCATGTGAATTTTAGAATCAGCTTTTCCATTTCTGCATAAAACCAATGGGATTTCAATAGGAATTGTATTGAATCTATAGAACATTTTAAATAGTATTACTATCTTAACTATATTAAATCTTCCAATCCATAAACATGATGGTTCCTCCATTTTTTAGGTATTATTTAATTTCTTTTAGGATAGCAGAGGAAACAAACAGCAGTGAAATTTTTGGAAGGAAAAGTAGAAAGATGAGTGGTAAATAACCTAGCAGATTAAAAAATTTTCTAAACAGATATGGAAAAAGTCAAAAAACAAACCTGGCTTTACATGAAAGTCATCAAAGCCTCAAAAATTAGTGACACTATGTATCTCTGGAGGAGGAATGGGGGCAGCTAATATAAAATAGGTTGTTTAAAAGTCTCTCTAAGAAACAGCAAGAGTCTCACCTCCCACAATTCTTTCTGCACATTGTGCACTTTTTGCACCCTGACAAATGTGTGGGAAGTTGTTTTCTAGATAGAGTTAAAACCAAGGGTCTCTCGACAAAGGGGCACTAGGTTCAAATGAAGGTGTGGGTGCTACCCCATTATTTCAGTGAACAAATACATATTGAATCCTGAGACCACTTCTCCCACTAAGCTCCCAGAACCCTGGCAACCAGCCCTCATCCTTCTCTGGCTGGAGATTAGAAGAGTCTTATTTCTCAAGGGATTCTGACAAAGGCCATAAAGACCTGAAGGTACTGAATATGCATCCCCAAATTAACTTCCCAGTTGGATACTGGGCTGTAAGCTCAAATTCGAATTCAGTGAGCCCCAAACAACAGGCTCAGGGCTTCTAAACTTAATTTTCTAAAATTAAGGCATAATTTACTTAGAGTAAAATTGATTTTCTTGATGTAAAATTCTATGAGTTAAGACAGTTATAAAACCATACTTATCATCAAGATGTAGAACAGTTCCATCATCCCCCAAGTCGGACATCTTCTAATCCTCATTGTTTAATATGAGCAGGCAGTCAAAGAATAGCAGACTTAAAATAAACAGGGTTGATGCAGATATCCTCAGAGATAATGTTTTATAATTACAAATAGAAAATAGGATATAGTATCAGAAGTAATATTCAGAGAATCAAAAGACAACTAGTGGAAATACAAAATATGACAGCAGAAATTAAAATTCCATGAATGGGCATTTATTACAGAGAAGTAAAAACTTATGTTCATTTCTGTGTGTACACAAATGTTTATAGCAGCTTTGTTCATAAAAGCCCCAAACTAAAAACAACAAAAATGTCTTTCCACAGGTGAACGGTTAAATAAATGATGGTACATTCATACCATGAAATAAATACTACTCAGTAATAAAGATGAATGAACAGAAGTATGGTGGTGTAGGAAGCTCCAAGAACCTATCTCTCTACTGAAACAGTAATGGAACTGGCAAGAACTGTCTGAAGAAACTATTTTGGAACTCTAGAATTTAGTTGAACACTTCCAGGATCCAGGGGAGAGCTTGATGAAAAGGCTTGGAAATTTTAGTGAATTTCCATTAGAGGCTAACATCCTACATCCCCCCGTGCTATGGCAGGCAGTCACAGGGACAGTGACCTTTGTTCATGTTGCAGCTTACTGATTCCAGGGAGGGCGATAAGACCTTGTCCTTCAAAACTTGGGGTTTTTGAAGTATGTTGACTACTGCTCACTACTTTTGTTTGCTGATGGCCTGGCAAAGAGTCTGGTCACTGTTTCAACTCCCCACAATCTGAAGCAGTTTTCCTGCCACAAGGGGATTTAAAGAGACAGCCATTTTTGTAAATTTATTTAATTTTTATTTTTTCCTATTTGAGAGCCAGACATTTAAGGA
Organism: Cynopterus sphinx; assembly: GCA_030015415.1. NCBI lineage: Eukaryota > Metazoa > Chordata > Mammalia > Chiroptera > Pteropodidae > Cynopterus > Cynopterus sphinx. The sequence continues at coordinate 48,720,026 of CM057384.1, read as the reverse complement.
AATCTTTATCCAGTCACGCATTGACTGCAGAGAGTAGAAACTTTAGTGAACACACTTAATAAGGAATACATAGTTTTCAGAATAATTTGTAAAAGTCACAAACAGAGCAGATGGCTCTAGCCTTCAACAGCAAAGGTCAAAAATCCCTCAGGAGTGGGAATATGTGATTTCAAGAGTTATCATATTATATAAAACACAGTATTCCAGTTCTCAACGAAAAAATAACAAAGCATATGTATTAGGTTGGTAGGGCTGCTATACTAAAGTATCACTAAGTGGGTGGCTTGAGCAACAGAAATGTATTGACCCATAGCTCTGGAGGCTGGAAATCTGAAATCAAGATATTGGCAGGGTTGGTTCATTCTGAGGGTTGTGACAGAGGATCTGTTTCATCTCTGCTTTTGGTGGTTTCTGACAAGCTTTAACATTCCTTGGTGTGTAGATCTCCCTATTTGTGTATCTGAACCCAAACGTTTCCTTTTGTATAGAGACACAAGTCATACTGGATTGGAGACCACTCTATTCCAATATGACTTAACTAATTACATTTGCAATGACCCTATATCCAAATAAACTCACATTCTAGGGTGTTGAACTTTAACATATGAATTTCAGAGGGACACAGATAAACCCATAACTTGAAGTTAGGGAATCAATATTATCCAGTTTGAGAAATAGGGAGAGAGGAAATATTTACAGAGCCCACAGGACCTGTATAACACTGTTAAGAATATCAGCATACGTATCCTAGGAGTCCCAGTAGAAGAGAAAGAGAAAAAAGGACAGAAAAATATTTGAAGAAACACTGGTGAAAAAAATTACAAGAGATAAATAAGAACATTAAATGTTAATAAAAGGGCCACCCCAGCGAGAAGATATAAATTTTATAAAAATATATACACTTAACAGAGCTCAAAATTAAAAAAAATGAAGAGAAAAATAGTTCTACAATAATAGTTGGAGGCTTCAATACTCTACTTTTCGTAATAGATAAAACGAGACAGAAGGTCAAAAATGAATGGAGCACTTGAACAATACTATAAACCAACTAGACTTAACAGCTAAACAGAAACCTCCTCCCAACAACAACAAAATATAAATTATTCTCAAGTGTACATGGAATGTTCTACAAAATATATTAGGCCACAAAATAAGTCAATTAATTTAATGCACTGTAAGACACTAGTAAACCACAAAGGAAGAGAACAAAAGAAGAAAGAAGCAGGGGAGAACTTTAAAAATAACCAATAAGAAATTAACAAAATGCCAGTAAATGCATACTTATCAATATATACTTTAAATGTAAATGGACTAAATGCCCCAATAAAAAGACAGAGTGGCTGAATGGATGAAAATCATGACCCATTTATATGCTTTTTACGAGACACATTTGAAATCAAAAGTCGCATACAAATGAGCAGAAGGAAAAAGATATTCCATTCAAACAGAAACAAAAAGTAAGCTAAGGTAGTCATATTCATATCACACAAAATAGACTTTAAAACGAAAAATGTAAAAACAAAGGACATTGCATAATTATAAATGGGTCAATCCAAGATGAGGATGTAAGAATCACAACTACCTACCCACCCAACATAGGAGCACCTAAATATATTTAAAACAATTACTAATGGACATAAACGGAGAAATCCAAAGTAATTTAATAATAGTAGATGATTGCAGTACCCTATTCACATCAATGACAGAAAATTAATAAGGAAATAATGACCTTCAATGTCACATTATACTAAATCAACTTGAAATTTATAGAATATTTTATCCAAAAACAGCAGAATACACATTTTTTTCAAGGGCATATGGAATATTCTGCAGAATAGACCAATTTTAGGTGGCAAAATAAGCTTTAATAAATTCAAGAAGATTAAAATATCATCTTTCCCGACCACAATGATATAAAACCAGGAGTCAACTGAAGGAAGAAAACTGGACAAAACACAAATATGTGGCGACTAAACAACACGTGACTAAACAACCAATAGATCAGAAAGAAAGTCAAACAAGAAGTCAAAAAATATCTTGAAACAAATGAAAATAAAGACAACTTTTCAAAATGTGTGGGATGCAGCAAAAGCACTTCAAAGGGGATTTTATAGGTTACAAGCCTACCTCAAGAAACAAGAAAAATCCCCAACACATAATCTAACACTACACTTAACAGAACTAGAAAAAGAAGCAAAAATAAAAATCAAAAGATTTTGAAAGACATGAAAAGAAACAAAAATTAAAAATCAACAAAATCTAAAGTCGATTTTTGAAATGATCAACAAAATTGGCGGACCACACGGAAGGCACAGACCAAGAGACAAGAAGCCTTTGGAGCTGGAGTCCGAAACCATCACATTCCCCTGGGTTCGAACCCTCAGCTGCGTGATTCCTGAGCTGTTTGCTAGAGCTCAGGGCAAGGTCAGCGAGAAAAGGAGCTCTTCTGCAGCCAAAGGGAGATCTTTTAGCTATTTCTGACCTATCTCTTCCGTTTCCAGATCTGAATTAGGAGAGATTCCTGCAATAGCACATGTTGCTGTGGCTGCTCCTGTGCAGAGTGTTTGGAGGTGGAACTCTAAGAGCCCCGGTCAGCACACTGCCACCGCTACAGCCACTCCTAAGGCCAGGAGGGGCTTAGGCTGGAATCTGAGCCACATGGCTCAGTAGCTGCGGCATCACTGATTGTGACCTCAGGGACCTCTGATGTCGCAATAAGCCTGTGGGCCTGGCCGGCCGGATCCCTGGGCTAGTGCCCAGGGCCATGGCTGGGTTCCGCCCCTCTGCCATTACATAGGCCAACCTGTGAGTAGCCTGCAGCTTGGATGGTTCATTTGCCCCTCATTTCTGGCTGTGGATTTTGGGGTACCCGAGGGCCCTGCCTCTGCAAGCCTTCACCTTGCTGGGACCAGACTTGAAAGTGGGGGTGGTGGCTCTCACACCAGGACCTTTCTGGGCACTCTGATCCACACCTCAACTGATGTCATTGCCAAAATTAGGGGAGGCAGCCTGAGTGGCTGGGAAGGACAATCCCAAGTCAGTATGGGAAGCGGCAGCAGGATGACACCTGGGACAGATGACCAGAGGGCTGACTTGAACCTTGCAGTGGTCCTCTTGCCCCTTAGAGAAGTAGATTTAGTTGTGTCAGTTTGCAAGGTCATTTCCTTGGCTTAGGGGGTCTGCAGATGGGTATAGGGGGACATATGGGGCATCTCACCTCTGCCTCCTTCAGACCTCTTGATCCTGTGGCAATGCCACTTCCTAGGTCAATCTTGGTGTGATCATCTCTTCCAACCCTGTCCAGGACTGTCCAAAGTCTTGTGGCCCAGATGCCCACCTGGACCCCACCTCTTTCCCTACTCACTGTGGGGGTGGGGAACATAGATAGGCAAAGCACTTAGCTTTTCAGAGCCTCAGTTTCCTACCTGAAAAAATGGAGTTGACCATAATCTGTTCTCCTTCAGGAAAAGAACATTAAAAGAGGTCATGCCAGAGTTTAGCAGACACTTTGGAGGGCCCAGAACTCGTGCCTCCTTCTGTGACACAATCACTGGTCTGGACTAGGGCCCTCACGTGGCTTCTCGGGAGTAAGAGGACTAGAATCTGTGGCTAGGGATGAGTGACTTGCCTAAATTTACCTAATAATAAAGGGCTGTGGGGCCAGTCCCATGATAGGGGCCCCAGGGTCCTCATAACATTAAGGTTCCATGTCAGAGGCCATGGAGGCCCCACTAACCAGTACTAGTATATAAAGAGCTGCATCTTAAATACAGCCTTTACCAGGTGGGCACATAAGCGGAGAGCTCCCTCCTCCCCACACCCTGCCTTTCAGGGTCTGGAAGACATCTTGGTGGGCCCTGGGGGACAGGTCGCAAGCAGAGATGCCAGCATTTCTGGGCCAGGACTAAGTCCCATTGGGTTCCAGACTTTAAGAGAGCTAGTCTTCCAGTTTCAGAGACCAGGGCAGCCAAGAAGTGAGTGGGGTGTGCTCGGCTCACAGACAGGATAGGCTCCACAGGTGACTTTAGCCTTGGACTAGGGCCATCTGTTCCCAGTGAGGCCACCCAGCCTGCGTTCAGGGCCAAGGCCAGTGTACCAGAACGCTTGGAGCAGGCAGCAACACGGTTGATCACTCTACCCCGACCAAAGGCAGGGATGCCCTCTGCCCATAGTAGGGATTCCCAGCAGCCTTGTAGCACCCCTCCGTGGGGTTTAATGGCCCATTTTTCTATCTCTCCCTTCAGGAGACAAAATTGAATCCCCCCCAGAGCAGCCTGGCCCAAGGTCTAGCAGCCTTCTGGGGACCCCAGAACCCCAGACTTGGGAAGGGGAACGTTCACATGTGGCTTCTCTCCAGATTTCACTAAGTTCTTTATTATGCAGAGTGATAATGGAAACCCAGCTGCTGTGAATAGAAAAGGGACTTGAAGGGCAGCCTCAGCCTGGGAAAAGGGGGAATAGGCCAGAGGCTGCTGGTCAGACAGGGTGGGATGATGCAGAGTGGTATGAGGGAGAGAAGCAAAGTGTGAGTGTGAGTGTGTGTGTGTGTGTGTGTGTGTGCGCGCGCGTACGCGTGCGCGTGAATGTGTTTAGAGACACATAGGGTGGGGGTGGGTGTAAACTAATTAGCTTTCACCTTCTCAGCCTGTGTCCTAGCAAGTTACATTTGCAGCCATTGCTAGGGAGCAGGCCCAAGTTGGTTTGAATTCTCCAGAAGCAGCTCCTGGGATGAGCCTGGAAATGCATATACTTTGTTTGGGAGCTACTCCCAGGAGAGAGAGAGAGAGGAAGGAAAGGAGACATACCTGTGTTGTCACTGCAGCGGGCAACTCTGCCCAGTCCCATGGTTCCTTAGGGTATGGAGCCATGTGTGTTGCTGACCCAACCAAGGATTAGGTGGCTGGGCATTTATCTACAACCCTTGTCAGTCATTGGCGAGTTGCTTCTAAGGGTGCCAGCTATCAGGGACCTGCCCTGCCCGGTCTGTAGGCCTGGCACATTTCTGAAGCTGGAGAGGTGCTCTCAGGCAGAGTTGCAGACAGCCCAGGTGTAGAGGTGGGTGTAGGGTGTGCGCGCGGGGGCACTGACAGCATCTGCACAAGTCCCAGCTGACACCAGGGCCTTGGCCAGCACCTGAGGCCTTCCCCTGGGGGACTTCTCACATAAGGAGTCAGCTGCCAACCAGGGCTTCACCTGGCAACTTGGGACCAAATATGGAACCTGCGCTGCTGGCCAGTGGTTGGCATTGTCACAACAAACTCTAAGGTCAATTGTTGATGACACAATGGCTGTTTAGACCACAGTAAAGACATTTTAGGACAGCTATTAGTAGGCAAGGGTCAGGCAGTTTGATGGCAAATGAAACATCTATGGTCAGATCTGAACCCAGTGTTCTCAACCCCAACTTAACTTTATATTCACAGGTATGATTTTAAAAAGACAGAATCACTCGTACACTGCTGGTGAGTATGTAAAATGACACAGCCACTCTGAAATATCATTTGGCAGGTCCTTTGAAAACTAAAAATGAGTCTATCATACACCCCAGCCATTACACCCTTAGGCATATATCCCAGAGAAACAAAGACTTATTTTCATGCAGAAATGTATACATTGATATTCATGGCAGCTTTATTCATAACAGCCTCAAACTGAGAATTACCCAAATACCCTTCAGTAGGTGATAGTTAAACAAACTGTGTTATATCCACACCATGGAATACTACTTAGCCCTGAAAAAGTAAACAACTGTTGATATGCACAACAACTGGGATGCTTCTCAAGGAAATTATGCTGAGAGAAAGCAGCCAGTCTGTTAAGAATGCCTACTGTGTGATCCCCTCTGTGTAACTCTGGAATCACATCATTATAGAGATGAGTACAGATTAGTGGTTGCCAGGGTTAAGGATAGGGTAGAAGGCACATGTGGCCACGGAGGAGTCGCACGAGAAAACTTCACAGGGGCTATTCAGTTGGTCATCTTGATTGTGTTGGTTACATGGAGCTGCACACATGATAAAATTTCACAGAGCTATACACACACACTTATACACACTGTACATATACACTCACATACACACTATATGTATATAGACACACTCACCCTTATACATTCATGCACACACAGCACACATGCGCACTCATACACACATACACACTCATGACACACATATACACACATCCACTGAAATGCACACTACACACGTATACACACTCATACACACATACTCACACACTCCCATTCATACGCTACACACATATACATGTGTACATGCTATACACATGCCTATGTCCATATGTACATACACACACTCATACACACATGCCCACACATACATTCACGTACATGAAAGTGTGCATAACTAGTGCAGCGTGGTGAGACTGGGGCACAAGGTGACTGGCTGGCATGACCCAGTCCTTACTTAGCCTGAGAGGCCTACAGGGCTGCCCTCCCGTCTCCTCTGCAGATGACAATAAGTGGGAGAGGAAGCCATGTGCCTGGTTCAAGTCTAGACTGGCTCCTCCCACCTTCTCCCCGATTCTGAGGTTTCCTCTCGTCTTCTAGTCATAGCTGAAAAGTGCACCACAGCTAATGTCCTTCTGTGATGAACACAAGGGCCCCCAAGAAATACCCACAATATAAGAAGAACAGGACTAAGACACAGGAGGAATTTGCCAGGAAGTTTCCATACAGGTACAAGACCCCTAGGGCCCTAGAGCTAAGTCCTGCCATCCTTCAGGTTACCCTAGGAATGCATTCTGGGGGTGTGTAGGCTGGAACTAGGAGGGAATAGCTGGTCCACAGGGACTCCCTGAACTGCTATGTGGTCTGTGACAGCGTGGCTCCAGGGTTCTGGGGAAAATGCAGCAGTTTTGGAGGATTCTGGGTGGTTATTGATTCCCAAAACTCAGCTCAGAGGGAAGCGAGCAGAAGCAGGGAGAAGGAAAGGCCCCATGGACCAGTGAGAACTCATGGCTGAGAGAGAGATCTGCTGGAGGCTGAAACACCTTACCACAGCCATGGCTACTCAGAGAAAACTGAGCAATGCGGCTCCTAATTTAAAGCTAAGTTTTCCCATCCATCAGAAGACATGCAGGAAACAAGTGACAAAGTCCTGCCTCCAGAGGAACTACTGTAGGTCAACACATAGGGGCTGGGCACAACTCGGACAGGTACTTCACACAACAAGAAAGGCACGTGGCCAAACAGAGGTGCCCACCTCAGTAGTCCTGGGAAACACTAATGAAACCACACGTACAAGATGGGCATAGAGGGAATGTCAGGGCTCAAAGCCACATGGGACTTATGCACTGTGGAGTAGGAAATACCCACCCCTTTTGGAACTCAGTTTGGCCTCTTGTGTCCTTGTAGCTGCCCTCTTGGTGGTTGTCCTCACTTCATCTCCGCAACAGGTGCTATGGGACCCAGAGGACAGGCTAGGATGCAGGGCTTTGCTCATAGGCCACCACAGGGAGCACCCAATGAGCGGTCACCCCTCAAGGGAATGCAGTGCAACCCAAGCAGCCTGTGTGGCCTAAGCCTGTCTTTCTCAGGTGAGATGTCTGCTTCTTGGAGCCTTGGGCCAGGTCTGAACACTGAGCTCAGGTGAGGGCTCTGGAAGGAAGGACTGGCCTCTCACACTCTTCCCTCCTTTCCAGACTCAGATCCAGGTGTCTGCTCTACCCCTGCAGCTCCCTCTGACTTGAACCTATTTCTCCTGCAGCTTCACTCAGGAGCTGAGCTAGCAGAGGGAGGGCTGCCACCTGCTAGAGATGGTGTTCTGCACACTATGCACCTGTAGCAGGCCAGGCTAAATATCTGTCCTAATCTTGCACTTCCATTCTGTCACCAGGCCACAGATTCTGTGAGGGGAGACTGAAACTGGGAGGCTGAGGACACCCTAGGATACCACTTGGCTGTATTGGCTGAGATATGGCTCTGGAGCCAGCTGCTGGCCCATATCCCAGCTCTCCCCCTTCCTAGCTATATGACCTGGGGCAGTCACTTGACCTTTCTGTGCCTCAGTTTCCTCATCTATAAAGTTCGTGTAACATGGTTGTGAGCTGACATGTGCATTAATGCTTGTGAAGAACTTGGGGCAGTGTCTAGCAAATAGGAAGTTGCAGAGGAGCAGGAGTTATGTCATGCGTCTGGTGGCTGCAGGCCACTTACAGATGCTAAGAGCCTGTTGTAGGTTCTCTTGGCTGACGGAGTCCAGCTCGGAGTCCCTGCAGCCCTGGGAGGTCACAAAGATGAACAACTCACTGCGGGAGCAGCTGCCTCTGCAAAAGATGTTGGTGCCGACGAGATCCATCCCAGTAAGAGGGTAAGTCACAGGCCATAGATTCTGGCAGTCGCCACCACCCACTGACCATGCTGCCTTGCTTTCTGCCTTGGGTCTGCACAAATGCTCATATCATCCTCTTAGCAAGCTCCACTTCACAGCTGAAAAAATTAAGGCCCAGAAAAGATATGCTAAAGTCCAGTGGTCCCTCCCACAACCAGGCAGCTTCCAGGCGAGGCCGTACAGGTCCTTCGGGCAGGACTTGGCCTCACCTGGGGTGGGCCTTGTCTACAGGTGGGGAATCAGGCCTGCAGGGGTGGGAACTTAGTCCCCATCCTTCCACAGAGCAGAGGCAAAACAGGAGGAGAGTCAGATAGTTTCTGGACTCCATTCAGCCTTCCCTGAGGGTGGAGGCACTGGCAGGGGTCCCCACACTGAGCAGCCCTGGGCTGACTACATGTACCTAAACATGCATACCCACATGCACCCCACGCACAGGGGGCACAGCTACATGCCCAGGCCCCCTCGGGAAGGCCCATACATGCAAACACAAAGATGTTCAGACACGCACACTCACCCTGCACTAGGACTCATGTCAGCTGCCACTCAGCTAGCACACCAGCTATTATATACTAAAGGGCTTCCATAAGCAGTTGGGAGAGAGCTTCCACCCCTACTTCCTTAGCCACTTCCTCTGACTCCTCCAGGGAATAGTTGACACTGGGTATGGCAGGACTCAGGGCGAAGGGCCTATTTGCTCTAATTAGCTATGCCCATGACTCTACACATTGTCTATCTTCTCAGGGAAGTCACGAGATGCTTGCTCAGTCCCCTGAATGAACACACAGAGAGGCACTATAAACACATACACGCACACACACACACACACACACACACACACACACACACACACACACGCATACCCCCCTCAGAAACACAGATGAACCCTCATACTAACCGTGGCCTTGATCCTGGGTCCCAGAGCCTCATTTGACAGCAGGCTTCTGCTCTAAACCTCAACTGAAAGGGGAGAGCTGAGCAACTGAGGCTGGGATCTGAATGCACAGCTGTCCCTGGGTCTCAGGTTTTACTTCTCAGCCTGGGATCAGCTTCAGACAAGGGTCCTGTGCAGGCTCATCAGGCTGTACCTCTAGCCCAGTTCTTCATGCTAGGGCGAAGAAAACAGCTAAGGCCGGCCTCTGGGGAATGGCTCTCCCTCATACCCTGGACTCTTGTCCCTGTGGCCCACCATGCAGCCCCAATGCTGGGCTGGAGGGCAGGGTCCAGGAAGAGCTCTCCAGGAAGGTGACAGGGAGCCGAGAGCAGGACAGTGAATGTGTCTGATATCTGCCAGAGGCCATAGGCAGCACAAAGGCAGACTGAGCTGATCAAATAGGACCCATCACCAGTAGGGAGCCTGCACTTCCCTGGGGCAAGAGGGATGGGCAGGGCCTGTGGCTGTGTGGGCCCCTGTCATTGGCAGCACCACAGTGGGGAGTAGCCCTTCACTGGGGGACTGATCAGTGTGACAAGGTAGGTGTGCATGTCCAGACCCATGTTTAGCGTTGAGAGAAGACTGACTAGGAGAAGAGGTGGGTGCTCTGCAGGCCCTGGCTGAGTGTGGGGAGGGCGGTTTTATGTGGGAGGTAGGGGGAAGGTGGTCACATGTTGGAGGTGGAAGAGTGGTCCCATGTGGGAGGTGGAAGGCAGTCCCACATAGGAGGCAGAGGGAACGCAGTCTCACTGCGGCAGGCGGCAGTACAAGGCTGGTGTCCTTCCTGGAGGTGGTACACTTACAGGTAAGCACTTGGATGACACTGGCTGAGTGGATTGGCCCAAGGGACCACATCTCCTGTGAGGTATGGAACAGGACATGAAAAGCACTGGAGGCGTGCTAGGTGACTGGCTTGACTGTCTAGAAGAATGACATCTAGGAGGGTGGCAGAGGAAGTATGCCAGGCTGTGGCAGTTCTGGGCTAGTAGCAGAGTCTTGGTTGTGGCCCTGGCTGACTTCTGTGGACCAACAGGGTTCCCAAATGTCAACGTGGGGCTTTGTGTGGTTCCTCTAGGCTTGGTGCCCCAGATTTCACACCAGTGTCCAGCTTCCCCCTGCCACGGCCGCCTCCACTGAGCAACCTGTGGGAACTCAAACTACTTAGACACCGTTTCCCTGGGGCCAAGCATCCATACTGCCCTCCATGGCACCCATGATGACCACCCCTCCAGGGCCCACTCCTAGAGCCCTGCTCTGTGAGGCCTCCCTCCCAGCCACCTTACCCTGGTACTTATCACAGAGGTGAACTGTAATGAGTTGAACAGCCCTGAGGAGATGTCCACCTCCTCAGAAATGATGCTAAGCGAATAAAATGTGCAGGTTCAAATCCCATTTCCACTTGGACTAATCACTGCCTTTCTGAGCCTCTATTTTCTCATCTATAAAATGGGATAATAATGTTTAGTCTTGCATGGTTGGTGTGAGGATTAAAGAGAGTCATTTCCAAGAATTTATCCCAAAGATAAATTCAGACATGTAAGTAAAGATATATGGAAAACAATATTCACTCCACTTTAGAAAACAGCAAAAGAGTGAAAACCATTAAATATCCATTGATAGGGGACTTTTAAATTATACCACTGCTGTGTGCTGAAAGACTAGGCATCCATTAAAGTGAAGAAGAAGCTCTTACATGCTGATCTGGAACCGCCTATAAAGTCTACGGAGATATTTTTAACAATGTGCCTCATATGCTACCATCTCATGTATATTAGAAAAATGCATGTGCATGGATGTGTAGGTGTGCGTGTGTGTATGCTTGTGTGCATGTGGATATGTATATGCATGTATGTAGGTGTGCAGATGTGTGTGTGCGTGCATGGATGTGTGGAACGGGTAACCTTTGGGTAGAAGACATGGGGAGCTTGGGGACAGGCCTGAGGGAGGCACATATGAACTTAGTATATGAACCTAACACCATACTGTTGTTGTATTACGAATTCTTTAAAGAGAAATAGCACGGACTGAAACAGACATGCTCATGGCCTGCTGAGAAATCAGCGCTGAAGAATCAGAGACTGGTATAACCCCTTTGGCATTTGGAATAGCAACACTATGCCTGCTGAAGATGTAGGGTTTTCCTTTTTGTGCTGTGATGACAGGGGCTAGAATTTTGTCTTGGAGTCCTTGGGAGGGTAAATAAAATTGGGGACACCAACTGTAGCCTTCTCTCTATAAGAGAGATGGTCATCACCTTGGGGACAACCAGGGTGGCCACACTTAATGAGGTGGGCAAGCGGCCCTATCATTCTGAAAAGAAGGCGGAATTAGGTCATTTGAGGAGTAAGGACTGGCAGGTGGCTCTCCCCAGGGACTGGACTGCACTTCCCTGTCCGTAGAGGGCAGAATTCAGTTCTGCTGTGTGCTCCTGAGGTGTCTGGGGCCTGGGGAAAGGGCATAATGGACTGCCCAGCAAAAGGCTCCAGGCCTCCTCCCTCCAGGCCTGAAGAGCCCACATGAAGAGCAGGCCCAGAGTATGGTTGCAGGCCTTTCTGTCGGTGGAGTCCAGCTCCCAGAAGCTGTCTCCTGACAGAAAACCGAGACTCCTAATGTCCCTTCCTCTTGACGTGGAAGCCAGACTGATCTCCATTTGGACTGTGGAAGTCCCAAGAAGTTTTCCTCCAATGTTTAAAGCTATGTCACTTTCCATATATGCAAAATACAGTAACATGTCTTTGTGATCTAGCATAACGAAGAAGAGATGCATATGACCAAACTTTACACCTGCCTGGGATATCCTTCTCCACCTGTCCCCTTCTCCCCCTAGCCCTTAGTTAGCCATATCTCCCTCTTTCCCTTTTAAAAATAGCATCTCAAAACAATACATTGGGGTTTTTTTAGTGCTACCGATTTGTATCATACTACATGCAACTTTCTTTTCCACTCAACAGAAAGTTGCTAAGAGACATATGATAGTGCACATAGCTGTTGTTCATTTAATCATTTAATTTTTTACTATATAATAATTTATGATTTGTCCATTCTCTTTCTATTAGACATTTCGTTGTTTCCACTTTTAGCTATTGTAGGCGATGCTGCTCTGAGCATTCTTGCCCTGTTCTTGGGGCATGTTGTCCCCAGAGAGGAGTTGCTGGCCAGAGAGCTCCTGAATACCCACAGTCACTAGCTGGCACCACACTGGTTTCCTTACCTGTCCCAATGCACATGGCCATGAGCAACTTATAGAAAGAAGCTCCTTTGGATCCACCTCCGGACTACACTCTGCTGTGGCCTGGTGTTTAGAAAATGGAGCAGGACATCCAGGGCTCCTCCAGCATGTGTGGCAAAGCCAGCTGTTCCATAGGTAGAAAAAGCTCATACTTATTCCCGAATCCAGAATCAAAAAATGTTCACGGTCATCAGTGGTACTTCGCCTTCAAGCTTATTCTAAAGAAAGGACATGAGTGAATAAGAAACTACCTGTTGGCTCTGCCGTGCATCGAGTCTTTGTATGTACATGATGTCCTCAAAAAGAGAAACAAACCTTCAGGAAGCACATGTTGAGAAGTTCCTCACAGAGAAATGAGCAATAACCTAAATGTGTGACAACAAAGAAATGGGTTAGCAGTATTCTCTATGCAAAATTATTCCATAAACATTAGAAATCATCAGGGGGCCCATGTAGCAACATTGGGCATGTTGACCAGGCATCTAAGAGCTGCCATCCAGACCCTCGACTGTCCCCATGCCATGAGCACAGTTATAGCAAAACACAAATTCGCACATGGTTGAAACTTCCTAAGAAACGAGTGGTCAGGAGTCATCCCACCTTCTAGAAAAGTGAATTGCTCATGCTCATGGACCATGTGGAAGAAGGCCATGTGTTAGAGATGGGGGAGCAACAGGAGAAAAGAAGACTGCACCCCTAGTGGTTCTGTGGCGTGACCGTCCCAGCATTTCTGACCACCTTTTTCTGTACAAGAGAGGACATTTAGTTGAAATTGCCATTATTGAGCCTTTGTTACAGGCAGCCACATCTTTATCCTAGTAAAAGAACTGTAGCATCACTGAAAAAGGCAGCACCCTGAGACTGAGGCCCACTGACCTCTTGGAGTGTTTTGGTAACATAATAATCTGAGCAGTTCTGGGCCTTGCCTTTACCCAGAGGCCATCTGGCCAGTTGCTGAAACCAGCAAATGCAGTTGGCTGCAATTCTGAAAGTGAATAATGCATGAAGTCGTGGTACAAAGAACTAGGGATTTTATTTTAGCAAAATTTTAAACCATAAAACTATGTCTCCTGGGAAGCTACCTGGATGACAAAGCCAGAAAATAAACTGAAAAACAAAACAAGCAAACGAAAATAAACCAATACCATAACTACAAAAATCTGGGAAACATTTTCCTGACAAAAAAAAAAAAAAAAGCAAAAGATGCATTGAACCTTGTTTTAAACAAGTCTTTGTAACCCCATCCACCCATGTCACTTCCATCTTGGGGAAGGTGCCAATCAGTACCACCCAGTTCTGAGAGACTGGAAAACCAGGAAATATAATTTTGAATAAGTTACAATGCCATGTGACCTTCAGTTCATGTTCGTAATCCCTTTTGGAACTGGTTTCAATAAAGAATCACTGGTCTGCAGGGGATGCCAATTAAGAGCTCACCTGGGCGCTCTCATGTCTTTTCCAGTTCTTCTTGTGAAACCCTGTCCTTCTCAGGTCATCCCATGACCCAGCCGGGGTCACACCACTGGACAGCAGGCAGTCAGTCCATGATCTGTGAGGACAGATGTGTTCTGGTGCCAGGCAGAGGCAGGGAAAGGTCAGAGGATGGCTAGAGCAGAAGGAATTCCATGAGACCAAAGAGGTGAGAAGAGCAAGAGGTGCCTCCAGCGTGCACAGGCCTAGGATGTGAGCTCTGCATTCACAGCAGAGTAGGTGTGCAGCTGAGTGTGTGATGTGGAGTGCATGCAAACTCAGAGCACACAGAGACATCCACGTGCACGGGGCAATGGAGTGCCTGCACCAAATGACAGAGTGTGAGTGCGTGTGACAAGTGTCAGCATGCAGGAGGCACTAAGGGGATGATAACCAATGGTGTAATGGCAAAGGCTGACTTCTAACTGTGATGTCCCTGGGGGGTGACATCTGGATAAGGGTTAACTTTCAGCCAACAAGTCACATCAGAGTGTGAGTGCTGAGTGACTTGGAACAAAGTTATATGTCATCAAAGCAGGTATGTGGCACGTAAAACTTGGTGTGTGTGTAGCATCTGAGGGAGTGTGTGGGTAACAGGAGCTTGTAAGAAAGACCACGGCCCCTGGGTGTGCCCATAGGCCCAGCCCCTCCCTCTGTAAGCATAGCTAGGCATTGTGTGCTGAGGTCCAGCATTCCTCCCTTTCTGTTTTAGAAAAGGTGGGCCTTAACCGAGTGGGGGAACATTGACCTGGTTCCTCCCGCGGGCTATGTGGGCCCGCCTAGTATTTGGCTCTTGGTATCTTTTGGGGAGGAGAGGCAGAGCCGTTTTGAAATAGTAGTTTTTGGATACCAACCTCTATGCAAACCAGGTGTGTTCTCAGGGGAAGTACAGAGGGTCTCTTTGTTGTTGTGACCTTCCCGTGCAGATGCTTTGCTCTTGCACCCATCTCGGTGCCCATACCCCCCCTCGAGTTTTCGATGGGCGAGGGTAGACATACCTCTGTTCTATATGTCGTCCCCATAGGGAGGGAGCTAGTATCAGTGTATACCCCGTTTTTATAGATGTCGCCACAGCCTGAGATACCATGGACGGTCAACCTTTGCGGCGAGAGTGGAGAAATGGAGGCCCGTGGATATCGATGTAGATGGGGGGTCTTCGTTGGGTTCCTGCATACTAAGCTGGTAGTAATGGATTGCAGGTGGTCTATGTAATATGAATCCACTTGTTGTTTAATAAGGTCAGTTATGTGCGAAAAGCCCAAGGCCCAAAGGTTATAAGTGAAAGAACACAAGAGAAAGGGGCCAAGGATGGGAAGGAGGTAAGGAAGGAGCCCATTTAGCAGTTAGATAGGGGTTCTCTTGGAGCTCCCTAAATCTTTTGACAACAAGGTTTTTTGAAGTTTTGATCTTATCTCGTCACGATCCCAGATCGGTTGGGCGTAGAAGCAGCAGCGTTCCTGTAAAACCAAATAAATCCCTCCTGCTCTGCTGTAAGAAGGTCTAAGCCTCTGCGGTTTTGTAACACTACTTCAAGCAAGGAATCGATTTGATCTTGTATGTAACTTATGGTTCCTAGAGGAGGCTTGAACGTCATCAATTGATTGGCGGGATAATTTGTTTGTAGGAATGGACTGTAACATCAACTGGCGATCTAGAAGCGAACTCGGTGATTCCTAAACTAACAATTAGGGGATGATTTGGATGGCTTGTTCTACAATGCCTTGACCCTGAGGTTATAAGGAATACCTGTTTATGCATAATAGACAGTTGAGAACAAAATGATGGAAAGATTAACTAGGTACCCAGAACCATTGTCAGTTCTTATTATTGATGGCTGGCGAAAATGGCAAAACATCTTAGGCAGTGAGCTATAACATGTTTAGTCGGGTCTAGTACAAGCTTCCTCCTTTCTTCTAGAATTTTACCTTCTTCATCTGTAGTAAATAAAACTTATAACAACTGTTGTTAATCATCCTAAGTGGGTTGATGAGTAAGTAAAATAGTCTCTAAAGGAGAGATTAGTCCTTGTGGTTTCTCTGGGAAAGAAGAGAGTTTTGATGTTTCTAGTTATATAGATTCTTCCTGTTATCCAAAATCTTTATTACTATATCAACATATTTAATAGCTATAAAAATGTGATTATAGTAAATACTAAAGATTCTTATTAAGAACTATGTATTTACCTAAAAATATAGCTATCTAATTATTATAATAGTTTTATGTGTCATGGCCCAAATCAGAGCCATGTCCTTTTGCTTTAATATAAGCCCCTTGTTTCTGAATAGTCAGGACTATTTCTGATATTCATGATATATAATATTTTATAATAATTGAAATTATAACTGATATTATACAAGAACATATGAATATAAAGATATTGACAAATTTCTAAGAACTTGATACAATATCTTAAACACTTGTATTAATAACATATATTTATAAAATATAACCTAAAAAGGTCAAGCATTATTTATTATTTGATAATGTTTTTTATATAATTTAATATATCAAATAGACCAAATTACTTAATATTTATTTTGTACAAAGTGACAAAACTAAGCCTTTGAGAAAATTTCAGGGGCCCTCTGGGAAGTCAAAAGTTATTTGAATAAAACAAAATCCTAGTTAGATTTTGTTGGAAAATTTGTCACAATGTTATAAAGGTTTGATCACCAGATTAAAAAGCATTACAGGTTATTATAAAACAATACTCATTTATCTCTTTAACCAAACTAAGAATAATATATTTCAAAGGTAAATATGACTATAAAAACTTTAGCACTCTTAATGCTAAGAAGACTCAGTTTTAAGTAATTAAAGACATAATAAAGATTATAAAGCACAATAAATTGTTTTGATAAGATGTAGAATCTTTGTTTCTTAGGTGGTATTGCTCAACAAGTAAAGAAAATCTTTTATAATCTCTTATTAAGGAACAGACTAATAATCCAAACTCTAGTCTTGTGCCAATACACTCTTGATATTAAAATTCTTGAAACCTTATAATATATACATTTGATTTTAGTTAACTTGACCATATAAAACAAGATTCTTTTCTCTTTTCTTAAAATACATCCTTGATATTTCAGAACACATTTTATTTCCTTGCATACTTTGTATACAGTTTTTTTTCACTTTTTATTATTTCTGGTAATTCATTTACATATACTAGAATTTATAACTCTCAAGTAGCCTTAGTTTTAGAAAAAAACAATGAAATAAGGTAATTGTAAACTGTTTTATATATCAGCATTTAATAGATTAACAAATTTATAAATATACCAACTTCATAATTTTGTAATCTTGAACAACTAGTAGAATTACCATAAACATGACCTGACGAATAAACATAGCTAGAATAAAATTGTGTTTCTGATAACTTGAAGACACAACTACTTTTATTTATAATATTAAACTATTCTTATTACCAAAGATTATCTCAGTTCATGCAGATTTGATAAGACAAAACATTTGTATTAGTTTCTATTTTTCTGACAATTTTAGGAAGACTTAATTTATCTATAAGGTGCTTCTTACTTTCTAAACTAATTAAAGCAGGGCTCTTTTATTAATTTATTTTCCAATAAAAATAAATTCCAACCTAAACTGAAGAACTAGCCAGAAGGGAGACTTCATTTTTCAGGACTCCACAGACACTCCATAAACACTTAATTAATTTTATGTTTAGTCATTCTTCAGACCTAAATCTCTAACACAATGCATATTCTTTGCATTGTTTTAAAAAACCTATGATTATTACAGATGATATCTAGCAGCTCAAAGGCTGTTTGTGGGTCGAGTGGCCTCTGATGGTTACTCTGTTATTTCCAAATGTGGGCTAATTTAGCTGGCAGAACCTTTGAAGGGTTGAAGGGATTGATGTTTTAGCTCCGTGAAGCAGGCTTGTATCCTGAAATTCTTAAAATGGTTAAAGAGGTATTGAAAGCGGGGAGGACATAGGACGATTTAGGAAAGAAGCCTGACCCATGTTAGTGAAAACAGGTAAGAAAAGAGAAAGTCCCCACAAGAACTAACTAAGCCAGGGCTAGGATCAGACTTTCACCTGGCATCCAGTCGGGTGGGGCCACGGAGGCCAGACCTAAGGAAAGAATCAAAATAAGTATAGGAGGGTGACAGTACATTCGGCCAGCCCAGACAGACAGACACAAGACAGACAAAACAAAGCACAGATAACACAAAACGCTAGTGCACCAGAAACCAGAACCAGAACAGGTACAGGGTCAGAGTCTGACGTCTTAGACCGACCGCACTAAGGGGAAATGTCGCTCGTCCAGCCTTCCGCTAGTCAACCAAGGGCCCAATCAGACAGAGGACAGAACTGAGCATCTAGACAGATGCTAGCATGATCTTATTCACCAGTGAAGCTGCTTTAGGTGGCTCGTGCCCAATTACAGTTAAAGTGAAACTTTTTCCTTCTGCCCTCTGAGCAAGGCTGCTTGGCGTCTGGGGCTGAGAAACATCTCTTAGTGGCGCCCCTGGAAAAAGAAAGTACTTACTCAAGGTGGCTGGGGATTGCTTGATTCAGGAGATCGAACAGAAGTTAAAAGAGAACAGAAGTTAATCTTCTACAAGCTAGCAGAAACTGGTCATTACAAAGATATAAATGTAGCCAGGAGGAATTTGCTAGTTTTAAACATGGCCTTGCAGATGTTCTCCTTATCTGTGTCCTGGAATGTTGTGTTCTTAGCATATGAGAGAGCTCTTTGTCTCAGTTTTATAGCAGACACTAAGCAGTCAAAAGTTCTAGGAATTAGGCATTTTAGTCTCAATTAAAATTGCTAAGATATAGACATCTTTTTGTTTAGTTTTGGGACTTTTAATTAACTTTTACCTTCATTATATTTTAGTAGGCTGTCACATTTTCCATTGGTTTTAGGCACATATCAAATCTTGGATGTCCTATAAATTGAAACTAGAGATACCCTGTTACTTAGTAGAAAATACTATTAATTTAACAGCCTGGACTCTCTGTTAATGTACTTTATAAGGCAATTTACTATATATGGCCTAAATAGCAGTCCTGAACAAGCTAATATTAAGGTCTTTGTTTTACTAAGGCTAGACTATCTTTAGAATTATGTCAGAGTGGTTGGCATAAAAACAGCAGTCTTTACTTAAAGTTATACAATCAAAGTAAGATCTATGCTTTATGGACACATTAGTCTTATATGCATGAATTAATATTCAAGATTCTTAGTTCATTTTACAGACCCTGAAACTAAGCCGTTCAATAGGTAAAATTTGAGACTATGGTTGATGCAGCAAATAAATAATGAAACAAACAAAAACTTCATCTAAATATTTACATTTGAAATAATGTTCTCAACTATTCAATATACTGTTTTTCTAAGTATAATAAGTACAATTACCTATTTATAATTGGCTTTTAACAATATGGTACACTAGTAAACAACATTTTACAGCAATTATCTTATGTGAAATTACAAGTGAAAAACAAATTTCTCAATAACAGTGAGTTATTAAATTCCTTTATCTAATAGTTGTTACAAAATCTTTAAAAAGCCTAAACACAAACCTGATTTCTTTGATAGTGGCGGGTGCATTGTGCTCTTAAAATTTGTAGAGGCGGTCTGTAGGGCGACTGGTGGGGCCCTGTAATGTCTATAACAACTGAGGGAGACTTAAGAGAATTTTATCAGAGGAAAGAAGAAACTACCGAGGGCGCTTCGAGACAGGGGCGGAGACAAAAGCTGTTGTTTATCCAGGTCATCAGATGCTGCCTCTACAATGTCGCACGGATAAGCCCCAATAAGAAAAGACCCGGTTGCAGGGACACTATCCCGGGCCTTCCCGATTTAGTTTATTATTTAAGTCTCTACTGACCTTTTGCCATTTTTTCCTGTGTATTTCTGGCCCATTTACAATAAACCAAGGACAGACATTATCGACAAACATAAAGAATTTATTAGGTCTTTCTTTTTGATTCTAACCCCTCTTTCCCTGAGGGATGTCTTGAGGTCCTTAATAAAGGCGCCTCCTTAGAGAGCCGCTGCCCATTTTATCTTTCAATGAGAAACTAATGGTTGGGGTTGTAGCGTTTGGATTTTTCCTTTTAAGTTCTTGTTTAAAAGCAAGTACAAGGAAGATACCTCCAAGAAATATTAGGATGCTAAATAGCAGAATGAATCTAAATTTCAAGGTCTCAGTGAGAAGCTAACACAAAACAAGGAGACAGAACTAGAAGGAAGATGAATGCCACAGTCAGGAGGATGGTGAAAGGGAGACCATCATGACAGCAATACATCCTAGGGTATGTTTCTTTACATTACTCAAACTCTTCTTTTTTTTTTCCTAACTTCCCCAATTTTGGGGGGGTCTCTCAAAAGACAGAAAACTACCTTCCCCAGTTTGAGGTCCTGCAGGCGTAAGTCTCTACAAAGACTGAAAATCTCCTTTACATTACTCAACTCCTTTTCCCTACTTCCCCCAATTTGAGAGGTCTCTCCAAAGACCGGCAGTCCCGTTTCTTAGGCAAGCGAAACTCACCGAGGGCGTTCGACTTCCATGACGGTGAAAGCAGTCCTCACTTTGGGTGCCTAGCCAGGCCTTCTTCAACTCGTCGTCCCGGGCTGAGGCGTGGGACCTCCGTCGACAAGAGACCCGAGCTTGAGCCCCGTTGAAGCGCCACTTGCCCGACCTGCGGGACCTAGTTATTAAATGGGGCTCGAAGAGGTCAGGCCTGAAAAAAGAAGCAATGAGAAAAAGGAGCGGAGGCAAGACAGTGTTCTGATCAAGCCTCAAAAATTTTATTTCAGAGCGGGTATATTTATACAGAAAGAACAAAGGGAGGCAGGACTATAGGCAGGGGGGATACTAATTACAATGTCATTGGATCCTGGTTGCTGGGGTGAGGGGCTGTAAAAGTTTAGAGGGAGTGGAGTGTGAAACGGGGGGTTGTTGGGTAGGACGGCAGCTAATCAGCAAGGCCACAGCCTCTGGCAGGGACGTTGGTACATCTTGTGATTAGCCATTTCTTTGAAAGTGCAGAGTATGTGTTAAATGCCAGGTTCTCATGCCGGGGGGCTGGGCGGTCAGGATGAGGGTCTTGGCTCCCAACACAGCATGTCCTGGTAACTGTTCAGTCTCTGAGTTTTCTGAGCCCCTCAAGCGGGGTGAGGCTTCACAGAGAGCCCACCCTGGGCGGACCCATGGACATAGTGGGCGAGCTCTGATAGGGGTATCCTGAAGGCCTCAGA
Organism: Cynopterus sphinx; assembly: GCA_030015415.1. Taxonomy (NCBI): domain Eukaryota; kingdom Metazoa; phylum Chordata; class Mammalia; order Chiroptera; family Pteropodidae; genus Cynopterus; species Cynopterus sphinx. Next base: position 48,698,810 of record CM057384.1, on the reverse strand, counting down.
CAGGCTCCGGAGAAGGAGGGATCTGAGGACAAGCCTGAGGGAGAACACTGCAGTCAGGGACACAGCATTAGCAAAGGCTGGGGCGTGAATGTGACTGAGCTGCCAGTTACTGGTCAGTGGGTTCCCACAGGCTGGCACAGCATTCATGAGCATTCACCACAGAGTATGGAGGCACCACAGCTAGTTAGGGATCATCTCGGACAAGCTGCCCTTCTTGGTTGTATTCTCATTCCTGTTCTTTAAAACCTCAAGCATACCGTGCCTGTTCTTCCCAAAGTTGTGGCATTTTTATTTATCATCCAAAGAAACTGAGAAGGATACTAGATATTCAACCAGTCACTAAGGGGGCACTCAGTCCCTCCTAAGGAAATCCCATGGCTGGCTATCTCCCCAAAGCTGGAAGGGTGGATCATCACTGCTAAGCAGCCCAACACAGGCTGCAAACCACATACCCACTATAGGTTGGGGGTGGCCCAAGACACAGGGCTCACTGAGCTGGTTTGGGTTTTCAATCTTTGGTCCAGGCAGAATGAAAGGTTAGATTTTCCCCAGGTTGTCACTGTTTTCCCCCAAGCCACAATTTGCCTCTACTAGTGTGGTGCACCCCCTACATACCTTACTCCTCTGAAGCCCCTCACACGTGTGAGCTGCTGGGAAGGTAAGTCAGGCCCTCCATCTCCCTCATCTTCATAACTGCCTGGCATCCTTAGGCCATCTGGCAGCAGGAGAATCTGAGGCTCAGTGAAATGCCCCAAATCAGCCCTACCCACAGCGCAAATGGCAAAATGAAGTGGAGAAACGACAGAATGTCAGGAAGCAACGAAACACATTTATTTCGATAACATGGCTCCCCAGCTCACCGATGTCCCATAAAGCCTGCCATCCTACCGCACCTTGGACTCCGTGGGCACACAGAAGCCACCTAGTATCTGGCCAGACCGTGACCACGGGTGGGGGCAGGGCGAGGGTAGCCACGGGAAAGGTGGCCCTGCTCCCATCCAGTCCTCGCCCATCCACGGGCCGTCAGACAGCATGTGCCCGCTAGACCAGTTGGAGGAAGCAGGACGGGAGGCGGGCCCCGGGGGTATGGCACCTGGGGGGGGGGGGCTGGACCCCAGCCGGCAGGCGTGGCGTGGCCCGCGCCGGCGCCGCTGCGGTGCGCCAGGCTGGGCTAGCGCAGCCGCACGTAGGCGGGCACGGAGTAGTTGAAGAGCAGGAAGTCCATGCGGTAGAGGCCGAAGAGGCGCCGCTGGTAGAAGGGGCCGACGTCCCGGAAGAGGCGCGCGGCGCGCTCGTGCGCGGCGGCCGGGCGCGCGCGCGGCGGCGGCGGCGGGAAGCGCAGGCCGCGGGGCGCGCCCGCCAGGCCCAGCACGAGCGCCGCGTCCTGCGCCAGCGTCTCGAACTTGCCCACCACGTCGTAGCGCAGGCCGCACGGGTGGCAGAGCGCGTGCGCGCGCTCCCAGTGCTCGTTGAAGGGCTCGCGGCGGCGCGTGCGCGGGTCCAGCAGGTAGGCCAGGAACTCGGCGAAGCGCACGTCGTGGCCGCGCGCCAGCGCCTCGGGGCGCGGGCGCGGCCGCAGGCGCCGCACGATGCGCGTGCCGAAGCGGCGCTGGAAGGCCGCGCCGCCGGGCCGGCCGAGCTTGCTGCTGTAGGCCGAGGCCAGGCGCTGGAAGGGCTCGCGCACGAACAGGAAGGCCAGGTAGGCGCGCAGGCGCCGGCTGACCTCGGCGGGGCTGAAGTCCGCCAGCGACGGCAGGCGGCCCGCGGCGTGCGCCTCGTGCGCGGGCACGGCGCGCGGGTCCCCGCCGAAGCGGCCGCTCAGCGCCAGCAGCACGCGCTTCCAGTTGGTGCAGGCCACCTTGGGCACGTAGCAGTAGAGCAGGCCGTGCGCGTCGTCCACCAGCACGTGGCGCAGGTCCTCCGGCCGCAGCACGCGCTGCCGGCGCGCGTGGCGGCTGCAGGCGCGCTGCAGCAGCTCGCGCCTCTGCCGGTGCACCTCGGCCAGGGCGGACAGCGGGCCCTGCGGGCGACACGGGGTGCGTGGGTCGCGGCGGCGGCGGCCCAGCGCGCAGCGGCCGGGCACGCGTGGGAGGCCGGGGACCCGGCCTGGAGCCGCAGCGCCGCCACCCGCCACTGCGCGATTTGGGGCCCAGGCGTCTGGCCTGCACCTGGATTTGGGGAACGAGGAATCTGACTTAGCAGGGGCATGCAGAGGAAGAACGTGCCGAGTCACTTGGGCACTCGGGACTGAAGGGGTCCTGTGAACGACCACAACAAAATCAGAGGAAACTCGGTAAAGAAACATGACTCCAGAATGCTCACCGCGGGTGCAAATTGAGTATCCGCTGTTTCTTAAAAATAGTCTAGTACCTAAGAGCAGTAGCTTCAGCTACATATAAACAGAGTCGAAAAATTCAGCCACTGTGAGCTCCTGGGATACTTTTTGTTCGATAATAAAATTAGCTAATTCTGCATTTCTGATTTGGTTTGTTCCTTTGGGTCTTGATTTCTTCACCCCCACCACCCAGCAAATTCTAATCTCAGTGTTTGGTCAGGCAGGGAGCCTACACTCCTCGAGCCTGTCTCTCCTCTGTGAAATAATAGCATCCAGCATTTATCTAGCACTTATTGTGCTGTCCCCTTTACAACTCTATGAATTAGGTAATATTAGGACACATGGGCCCGGCCACCCCCAGCACTCCCCACCCATAACTGCACCCAGGCCAGCACCTCCAGCAACCCTCCTACCTCCTTCAAGGCCTCTCTGCCCTAAACAGGGTGAGGATGTGGGAAAGTGGAATTTTCACTCATTGCTGGTGAGACATTAAACTCATACAGCCGTTGTTGAAAGCAGTTTGACAGCTCCTCAAAAAAGTAAACATGCTCCAGCAATTCCACTCCTTAGGTATATACCTTAGGTAACTAAAAATGTAAGTTACACAGAAACTTGCACATAAATGTTGACAGCAACATTATTCACAATAGCCAGAGTGTTCACATCCCAAATGTCCATCAACTGATGAATGGATAAATCATATGTAGTGTATCCATATAATGGAATATTATTCAGCCATAAAAAGGAATGAAGTTCTGGTACATGCCAAAGCATGGATGAACCTTAAAAGATTATGCACACTAAGTGAAAGAAGCCAGACATAAAAAACTGCATGTATGAGTCCGTTTATCTGAAATGTCCAGAATAGATCATAGAGACAGAAAGTAGTTTGGTGGTTGTTATGGGCTTGGGTGAGGGGCGAGGCTGGGGAATGACTGCTAATGGGTACTGGGTTTCTTTTTGGAGTGATGAAAATGTTCTGAAACTAGATGGTGGTGATAGTTGTGCGGTCTTGTAAATATCCAAAAAACCCACTAAATTGTACACTTTAAAAAGAGATTTATAGTATATGAGTTATATCTGTTAAAATAAAAGACGACTTCAGAATGTTTCCATTTCAGAGGAGGTTAAAGCAATATCTGAAATGGTGGGACACTATATCCAGTGCCTACGTCAGAATATCTGACATTGGTGGGAGAGGGAAGTGTGAAAATATGTGTATGTGTGCACATGTGCCTTTAAAAATATCTCACAGACATCCAAGACACTTAAGTGCAAAAAAGTTAAAGTGAAGAACAGGACTTAACATGCCACACTTTGAGTTTTAAAAGGGTAGGGAAGGAAATCTAAAAAATTTTCAAAAAGAATGGGTTATGGAGAGTTTCTCTTTTAGATATATGCTGAAATTGTCACAGAATCAACAAGGCTGGAATTTGCTTCAAAATAATACGAAGAAGGAGTCAGGGGGAAAGAGGTCAGGATGAAACAAGACTGGACAGGAGTTGATCATTATTCAGACTGGGTGATGGAATATGGGCATCGGTTGCACTGTATTCTCTTTACTTCGGCATATATTTGAATGTTTCAAAATAAAAGGTTAAAATAGAGAGATGACATATGTACCTGTAGGTGAGATTTTTAAAAAGTCACATAAACACATCATAGAGCATTCGATGCTGCATGCATGCCTAGAACGTGTCTGAAAGGACATGCAGGAACTGGTCACTTCCAGGGATACCTGGGGCCGGTGTGAGAAAGAGCTCTTCACTGTACATACACTCTCTGGGAGTGTCGAATGCCCTCTTATGTGTTTACATTACTTTTTCAAATCTCACTGTAGGGGTGACTGCCAGGTTCAGCCATTGCTGTATAAGGCCTGAGGGCATTTCCACCCTCTGAGGTACTGTCTCATAGAGTTGGCCTCAGGAGCCTGGCTCCACGTGGCTTCCAGGAGAGGACTATGTCCCGTGGCCCCACAGCCAAAGTCTGCTTTCAGCTTCCAGACAACCCAAGACATTTCTTGTGGCACAGAATGCTGGCCATCGACCCACCTGTCAGTCTCCCTCCTTCCTTGCCAGGAGACCCCAGCTGTGTTAGGCCATGTGCCTGGCCTCAGGGAGGAACCACTCACACCTTTGTTAAAGTGATGAGTCCAGCGTTGGGCATGTAGCCTGGTTCTGGCCAAGAAAATGTAAGAGGAAGTCTGCTGAATGGCTCCCAAAGATGACTTCCCTTCAGGAGAAAAAGTGAGGGCTCCCGAAGAAAGAAAACGCTTTGTCCCACCCTCCGCCTTTTACTCAGCATGCTGTCCTGTGAGAAGATGTCAGGGCCCTGACAGTCATCTTGTAGCCATGAAGCAGCAAGTCTATAACAGAAGCCAACATCCACAGGATGTTGGTAGGCAGAGTGTTGCTCTGGGATGCCAGTCTCTGAGCATCTTGGGGAGTATGCGCTGACTGTCCTAATGGCTTAATGTAGACATAGTTGGCTTTTCTCTTGTTTGAAGCCCCATAAATACCTACACAGTGAATGCGACCTCCATTTTACAGATGAGAACACAGGCTCAGAGGAAATGAGTTGTCTACAGCTCTTCAGTAGGGAAGCTGGGTCTCCAGCTCAGGTTCCTTGGGACTCAGAAGCCAGGGCTGTGCCTGATGGTCTGGGGCACATCCAGTAGTGACGTTCATCTCTTCTAGGTTGGCTGGACTCAGCTGCCTGATCCTTTAACCTGACTCTAGTTCCTATGACCTCTGTGATCTTCTCAGGGCCCTTAGCTTCCCTGTGCTTTGGTTTCCTCATCTGTAAATAGGGATAACAACAGCTCCACCTTATGGGGTTGCTGTGAAGATTAGGTAAGTTCACAGAACTAGAGAGCTTGGTAGCACTTGTTGGCTATATTGTTTTTATTACTATTATTTCTCCAGCTGCAAGGAGCTAAACTTCCAGGGCCTTGACATGCCAAAGTCATATCTGTCTCCTCAGGCTGTGAGAGGGCTGAGCCAGCCCCATCTGCCTCTCAAAAGCTTGTGGAGCTCGTGAAACCTGGGGCCTTGGTGGGAGCCTGGCCTGCCCTTGACTTGCTATGTAGCCCAGGACAAACCATTCACCCTCTTAAAACCAAGGCCAACCCTCCTGCAACCTAAGGGTGTGGGCCAGATCAGCTCTATGTGCTCCTGTGGCCTCAGTCCTTGGGTATTCAACGAGCAGCCACTGTCTCAACCCCAGTATGATTATTCTTCCTGGCTGAAAACACTCCATGGCTCCCTGTTGCCCTTGCTTCACCTGCTGGGCCACAGCAGGCTACTGCCCACCCCTGGCTCAGCTCATACACCCTCTTCTGTCCTCTGCTCACCTCCAGGTGCTCAGTCCCTACTTCTGTTGATCTTAGCTGCAATGTCTATTTCTCATAGAGAGTTCCTCTCCCCCATTTAAACTAGGACCCTTCTGGTAGAGTTTTCATTTCATTTTGTACTTTCCCTTTAGACATGAATCAGTCACAGGTTAGTGCAAGCAGCAATCATATTGTGTCTTCCCCCCATGAGACTGTCATTTGCACAAGGGCAGGGACCCAGCTGACCTACTTATGGCTAGATCCACAACTACCTGAGCACAGCTTGCATACGGTAGGTGCTCAACACATGCTGCCTGAATGGGTGCCTCCAAGTATGCCTGTTTGGGTGTGCGTGAGCCAGGGGTGTAGCTCTCAGTGTGGTACAACCATGTGTGTGTTTGGGGCAGTGTGTGGTCCCAGTAGGGCCAACATCAGAAGTGGAATTCATGGATCAGAAAGCCACTTGATCCATTGCCTGAGAATAGGAAAGGCAGGGGCACCCTGTATGCTTACCTATTGCAACTGGTACTAAATTGGGGGTTCACATAATTACTATCTCCCTACTAGACTGTGAACTCCCTGGGGGTAGGCTCATGGCCTCTTTCACTCTCTTTCATATCTGCAACATGTAGAAAAGTGCCTGGCACAGAGTGGCCTCGGTCTATTGTTGAGTGGATGACAGACAAGTGGGGGGGCAGTGGAGATCCCAACTCTCTCAGCTTGCCCCCAGGATTTGCCCTTGTCACATCACTAAGCAGTCTCATCTCTGGACAGAGCCTGGGTTTGTAGAGGAAGTTTCTCTGTGTTCAATGTGGGTTCCAGTCTCATGACAGCAGGTCTACACTAGGGCCCTCAGGCTCCCATGTCTGAAGGTAGAATGAGGGGTTCTAAGGTGAGGATCTGTCTACCTACCTTATCCAAGTCATAAAGCATCTGCAGGGGACTCCTCTTCTTCTCACCAAACAAGCCAGAGCCCAGAGCCCTGATTTTAGATTCTGTGGGGGCATAAAGAGAGAGGTATCATCACTGTATCAGATGAACTGGCTTTGGTTCTGGGGGAAACTTGGCCAACTCACCTAGAGCACAGTTAATCTATCTCTGATACTCAGTTTCTTTCCTGTGTCTTGACTGTCTCAGGTGGAGGGGATGTTCGGTGGAGTGTGGAGCAGCGCTGACAGAGCCCCTAATCCACCAGGGCAGGATGCTTGGTGTCATTCTTGCCCCCATGCTGTGCTCTCCAGAGCTGAAGGGTGCCAGGCAGGAGTGGACAAGAGGGAAGGTGATTCCCAGCCCATAGCTCTCTGGGAAAGGCCTGATCACCAAACTTCATCCATTCCAATCTGCTCCCATCTTATGTCCCACCCCTGCTAGCCCCATGACTGAGAGGTCCTGAGAGGCTCAGCAAGCTATCAGTCTGCCTCCCAAGATCCTGGGTGTAGGCAGCCAGAATGGGCTGAGTAGAAGTGGAGGTGGCACAGCCAAGCTTCAGGCTCTCTGGGGAATGGCTCATAGGTCAAGTGACCCACTGTGAACTCCTACAGCAGCCTGTGCTTTCCCTGGCAGTGCACATGCCTCCTTATGTGACATACAGCTTTAGCTTCTCACAGACTGGACACCTCTGCTGAAATGCTACCTGTCTGTGTCACTGCCCCGTTCCTCAATCTTCCTAGAACCACCAAAAAACTTGGCTTGCTAAGTGTATTCTTTTATTCAAAATGTATTTTAAGGACTGTCTTCTTAAACATATTCAATAATTGTGAATATATTCTTAGTAATACAATCAGTATAGATTAAAAAAGTCCAAGACCTTCTTGATCATATTTTTCTTAAATATGACTATACATATTAATAAACTAATAAAGTATATTTTTATAAAATCACCAAAAATGGCAAACCTGTAACTGGATTATCAAGAAGAAAATAATGAAGAATCAAATACTAAAAACAGGAGTGGAAGAGGAGACATTACTACTGGAACTTACAGAAATAAGATTATAAAAGCACAAGATGAACAATTGTACAACAGTAAATTAACCTATATGAAATGGAAAAATTCCTAGAAAGACAAAAATTCCTAAAAATGACTCAAGAAAAAAATAGAAACTCGAAAAAACTTATAGCAAAAGAGATTGAATTAGTCATTTTAAAAAATTCCCACATATATAAAGAAGCAGCCATGTTGAAACAGTAGAAAGGGTGGAGTAATGAAACAGGCTGGTCTCACATCCACATATGGTGATTAAGAATCAGGAGGGATATCTTGGCTGTAAAAGTCCCCACTGAAGAGCAAGGGGTCCCAGCCCCACACCAGGCTCCTCAGCCCAGGGTTCCAGTGCCAGGAAGAGAAGTCCCCACAACTTCTGCCTATGAAAACCAGTGGAGATTGTGGCTGAGACGAGTAATAAGTGTTTCTCTTAAAGGGTCCATGCACAGACTTACTGACAGACTCACGCACTTACTCAGAGCTCCAGCACTGGGGCAGCGGCAGAAAAGGTGCCAGGGATACATGCGGAGGAACTGAGTTGTCAAGCTTCAGGTGAGGACGGGAGAGGCAGCTTTCTCCTACACAGAAGTGCTGGCAGAAGCCATTGTTCTTTTGTTGATCCCTCCCCTCACCCACCATGCATATGCAGGCCACATCTGAGTCTCCATCAATGTAGCTCACTGTGTGCCCCACCCCACCCAACTTACACACCAGCCCCAACCTCTCATGGTGGCTGTTGCTCACAAGCACCCAGCTTTGTTCCATGCTGTGGAATTTCCTAGAATCTCTCAAAGACCCACAACCCCCAAGCAAACAGTAGCTAGCTTCCATCCGCCCTATACCTCTTGCCAAGTGGTACCAAGCTTGGCACGAGCGACAGCCAGCCTGGGTTCCCAGCATAACCTCTCCCTGGTGCCTCCAAGCCCAGCACAAGCAGCTACCAACTGAAGATCATTTTGTAGCTTCTAACAGGTGACCTGGGCTGGACACAGACAGTAGCTGACATTGGCCTGCAACAGAGACTTTCCCCAAAGGTCTCAGAACTAACACACCTGCAAGGTGGCTTCAGACCACACCAGAGCATCACCCAATTAGCGCCACAAACAACACACCCAAAGGGTGGACTCGGCAGGCACCAGAGCCCTGCTAAATTGAAACTCACTCCGTGGGATCGGCCCCTGAACAACTTGTCTGCTGTATTCATGGCCAGTACTCACATCAGTCAGTTTGAGGGTCAGTCCTACTCACTAACATGCTAACAACAGTCAAGGCTCAACTACAACAGAAGGGCACACACGACCTACACAAGGGACACACCTGAAGCATCTGACTCAGGTGAACCAGGAAACTCTGCTACTGGGCTTTATGAGATAACTACTACATAGACCATTCTGCCAAGACTAGGAGACACAGCAGATCTATGTAATACATAGAAACAAACCCAGAGAGGCAGCGAACATGGGGAGACAAAGAAACATGTCTCAAATGAAAGAACAGACCAAATTCCAGAAAAATAACTAAATGAAATAAATGGAGACAAACAATCTACCAGATGCAGAGTTCAAAACATTAGTTATAAGGATGCTCAATGAACTTAGAGGAAGAGTAGATGAACTGAGTGAGAACTTCAGCAAAAAGATTAAAAACAAACAAAAAAAAAGAGATAGGAAACATAAAAATGGAGAAAGAAAACATAAGAAACAGTAAAAATGAAAAATACAATAACTAAAATTAAGAATATATTAGAGGGAATCAACAGCAGATTTGATGAAGCAGAAAATTGAATCATCAATTTGGCAGAGAAGGTAGCAGAAAATGCCCAATCAGAATGAGAACAAGAAAAAAAGAAGTTTTAAAATGTGAATAGTTTAAGAGACCTCTGGGACAACATCAAGCACACCAACATTCACATTATAAGGGTACCAAAAGGAGAAAAGAAAGCAAGGAGTTGAAAACCGATTTGAAGAAATAATGACAGAAAACTTCCCTAAACTGGTGAAAGAAATAGACATACAAATCCAAGAAGTGCAGAGAGTTCCAAATAAGGAAAACTCAAAGAGGACCATGCCAAGATACATTGTAATTAAAACGTCAAAGTTTAAAGACAAAGAGCGACTTTTTAAAGCAACAAGAGAGAAGCTCCCATAAGACTGTTAGTTAATTTCTCAACAGAAACTTTGCAGGCAAGAAGAGATTGGCACAAAATATTCAATGTGATAAAAACCAAGTCCTTACAACCAAGATTACTCTACCCATTTTTCCCAAAACAAACAAACAAACAAACATAGAAAAACACACAAACACATGGAGGCTAAATAACATGCTACTAAACAATGAGTGGGTTACCAATGAGATCAAGGAAGAAATCAGAAGATACCTTGAGACAAATGAAAATGAAAATACAATGTCCCAAAATCTATGGGACACAGCAAAAGCAGTTCTAAGAGGGAAATTCATAGTAATAGAGGGCAGTCTCAAGAAACAAGAAGTCTCAAACAATTAACCTCATACATAAAGGAATTAGAAAAAGAACAAACAATGCCCAAAGTAAGTAGAAGGAAGGAAATAATAAGGATCAGCATGGAAATAAGTGAAATAGAGTCTAAAAAAAATAATGCAAAAGAGTATTGAAACCAAGAGCTAGTTCTTTGAAAAGATAAACAAAATTGATAAACCTTCAACCAGACTCATCAAGAAAAAAAGAGATGACCCAAATAAATAAAATCAGAAATAGAGGAGAAGAAGCAATAACTGACACCACAGAAATACAAAGTATTATAAGAAAATACTATGAGCAATTATATGCCAACAAATTGAACAATCTAAAAGAAACAGATATATTTCTAGAAACATACCATCTTCCACGACTGAATCAAGAAGAAACAGAAAATCTAAACGGACTGATTACTACTAACAAAATCAAATCATAATCAAAAACTCCAAACAAACAAATATCCTGAACCAAATGGCTTCTCAGGTGAATTTTATCAAACATTTAGAGGAAAATTAACTCTAATCTTTCTCAAACTATTCCAAAAATTTTCGTAAAAGAGAAGGCTTCCAAGCTCATTTTATAAGGTCAGCATTATCCTGATTTCAATATCAGACAAAGACACTACAAAAAAAGAAAAGTATAGGCCAATATTCCTTATGAATACAGATGCACAAATCCTCAACACAATATTAGCAAACTGAATTCAGTAATACATTAAAAAGATCATGATCAAATTATTCCTGGGATGCAAGGTTGGTTCAATATTTGCAAATCAATTAACATGATACACCATACTAACAAACTGAAAGATTAAAATCATGTGATCATATCAATAGATGCAGAAAAAGCATTGACAAAATCCAGTGTTCATTTATGGTAAAAACTCTGAGAAAAATGGAGAGGGAACATACCTCAATCTAATAAAGTGCATATATGACATTCCCACAGGTAACATCATACTCAGTGAAAAGCTAAAAGCCATTTCCTTAAAATCAAGAACAAAACAAGAACATCCACTTTCACCACTTTTATTCAACACAGTATTGGAAGCTTTAGTCACAGTAATCAGATAAGAAAAAGAAATAAAAGTTGTCCAAATTCAAAAGGAAGAAGTAAAACTCATTATTTTCAGATGACATGACACTATATACAGAAAGTTCTAAAGA